>OU343039.1:15415519-15768019 GCA_910593735.2 Ectemnius lituratus | reverse complement strand
TTGTCGTGCGTTGAATACTGATTGACAATTGTAAGGAATAACTTTGATTTTAATCGGAAAACTACATGAAAAGTATGTCGTCCTTGAAGATAGAATCATTTAGAATCAGTGTTCTTTTCAAAGACTATTCAGAAGAATACTATGTTGCTTACGGGACTTAATTAAAGTCATTAATAAGAAACAATGAGCGCGCGAGCGTTGGAAGGAGGGCCAGAAGGTAAGGCGAGGCTACGGAAACCATGGCAAGAAGTTGAATGGAATGTGGGCCCATCGTCGGCTTTTCCACGCTTGGTTCTCGAGCTGAGAAAATTGGACTGGCAATATCAGTTGGTGGAAGTATAGTCAGTGATGTTTCATCTTGCCAAGGTGGAAATCTCGGCACGCGTGTCGGAAGTTACTTTCAGTCGATGAAATCCTTTTCTCAATTGCGACACCGAGTGTATCGTGTTACGCCACTTGGGCCAAATGCTCTCGCTGTCCATATAATCCCTGCTTAGCATGAATTATTGGGGAGAGGATTTATGAGGATGCAAGAGGTCCATTGTGTGATACCTGTCTACTTATATATACTTGAAAGACGAGAAGGAAAATCCTTGATCTTGGTGCAAGAGAGAGAGTGCGTGCGCGCGCGCGCATGATCAAGGGTAGAATAGAATGAATCAAGTGGTGAGCGGTGAAGTCGGAGGGCGCGTATCGCTTGGCGGGCATGGCGTTTAATTATTTTCTCCTCGATCCGTGTAACAGCTTCGACATTAGCGAGTCAAAGCCGACCTGAGAGTGGGGTCATCGCGGCGACATGCGTGTTATCGGTGCATTGCAAATAGAAGAAATCACAGCGGTTGCTCCGCAAATAACACTGGGGCACTCAGTCAGTCCCGCGAGTGGATGCATAAGTTGCTGCTCGCCCGTGCCTCGCTTTTTTCGCCCTTTATCCTAGAGTTCCCTCTGCTCTGCTTCAGCTTGGTTCTGCTTCTGCTTCTGGTGTACTTCCCTTTGCCTCGCATCTCTCAAGCGCGTCGGGTCGCGTCGCGTCGCGTCGCGTCGCGCCCGCCCCTTTCCATCGCTGCATCATACAGCCTCGATTTATCGAGGTTCGCTTGGCACGCAGAGCATCTTCTAGTTCTTCGCGCCACTTCTTCTCTTCCCCCATGCGATCAGAGCCTTCCAAAGGGAAATATAAGAAGCGCCCTATCAATTTCCTGTTTCGTACGCCCGATCTCTATATGGAACAGCGTATCTATGATTTATGCGTAACTAGCTTCGCTTTCCCATCGTACAGACTTGATTTCGTTAAGCACGCCTCCTTCTTACTCGCTTCGACACTGTGTTGCCTCGCGCTTATTGGAAACCTTGAGGAAATTTTGGCGCAAGAAATACTGCCGGAAGAAGAAGTAAAAGCAGAGATAATAGTGAAGGTAAAAGTAATGATGTGCCGGTGGAGAGGAGGGCGGACGTTCTCTCGGCGACGAAAAATCGTCAACATCGTCTGGACGGCGCCCGGAAAGATAGCGGGTGCTCGCGCGCGATCCTGCTACTATTTGGAGAGTACTATCCCCGCGAGAGCCAAGGCAAGACAAGTGTTCACAACGGTGCGGCCTAACCAGATAATCTCCGGGCCCCGATAAGAATTATTGACACGATTCCGCGCGAACCGAGAGAGTGAGTGTGTGTCTGACGCGAGTGATAGGCTCGCCCGGCTGGCACGCTCGCTTTTCCGCATTAGCAATCTTTCCTCTCTAAAGCTCCTCTAGTTCTTTTCTTACATTCACCGATTCGATCTTCCTTTCTCCTTGTTCACAGATCGCATCCTCCAAAATGTTCCTCTACAGCGGGTGGTTCGAGGCAATCGCAGCAGCACTACTTGCGATCTTGGTCCTGGCCACCAGCTACCGACCACCACGCTGGTTCTGGAGCAGCAGCATCTCCGATAAGTCGAACGGTAAGTTTTCTCTACACCTTCTACAACTTCTACATACCACCACGTAACTTGCCAACGCAACACTTCATCCTACATCGATTTTTTTGGAGCCGCCTACTTTTTTGTAAGTCGAGTGTGTGTGTGTGACCTTAGCCCGAAATAGTACTGTCACTCGAGGTCCCCTTTCTAAGCTAGAACAACTCGTGTCCAAATCCGACAAGGTCGTATCATCCAACGACCTTCGATGTTTGCTCTCCCTATTTCATTTGGTATCATTAAAACAGATTAGTGAGAGAAAAGAGGGTTGCCACGATGATAGAATATGATTAATCGACAGATCCTTCGGACGAGGATCATGAGAAAAGAAGGAAAACAGCGCGAGATGTACCTGGACCATTGGCATGGCCTATCGTTGGGACAAGGTGGATTTTCTCGTCGATGGGATGCTATCAATTGAATAAAATTCATGAAGCTTACAAAGGTAAGGACTTTGGGCAGGACCTCGCTAAGGCCCTTGCTAGGATCATGGGTGTTTTAATATGGCGCGCTCTCCCTGATTCAAGAATAGATTTGAATCGACAGTACGGCCCGCTCTGCAAGGAGGAGGCATTGTGGAACTACCCGGTCATCTCGGTCTTCTCTCGTCGCGACATCGAGGCCGTCCTCCGTCGAGGTTCCAGATATCCCCTTCGTCCTCCGCAGGAGGTCATATCCCACTACCGGCGCACTCGTCGTGATCGCTATACAAACCTTGGTTTGGTCAACGAGTGAGTAACATCAGCGCCGTGTTCAGGACGAGGTCAAGTTTAAGGTCGTGCGCGCCTAATTCCGAGTGGATTTCTCGGTACACGCGCCGTCACGCAAGACCAGTTGACGCTCAATGAGAATTTGAAGTGGAATGATAGATGACTTAAGGGTGGCTCTAATTCTTTGGCAGACAGGGTCCAACCTGGCAAACACTACGATCAGCACTCACCCCGGAACTAACGGGAGCGAACACTGTACTTGGTTTCTTCCCAGCTTTAAACATCGTGACTGATTGTTTCATCGAGTTGATACGTAAGCGTAGAACGGGATGGATGGTAGCGGGTTTCGAAGAACTCGCCTATAAGATGGGCCTCGAGAGTGAGCATTCACTTTTCCGTTTATATACCCGTTCTCTCCTGGTTCGACTGTAAAGGGAATGATTGCCGATTGCGTGTTAGGTACGTGCACTCTAATCCTCGGCCGGCACCTTGGCTTCTTGAAGCCAGATTCCAGCAGCACGCTCACAAGGAGGCTGGCGGAAGCGGTCAGGATCCACTTCACCGCATCTCGCGATGCCTTTTACGGATTGCCCCTTTGGAAGTTGCTGCCTACCTCCGCGTACAAACAGCTGATAGAGAGCGAGGATGCGATCTACAAGTATGTTGGCTTCTTCCATCTCCTCTCGGCCGGGGAGAGATCCCATCAATTAAACAATCCACCGGGAGGATACAGCGGGGGGATTCTGGACTTTCAGTATTATCTCGGAGCTCATGGAAGACACGATATGGGAGAAGAGGGATGACGCTAAAGACGAGTCGGTCGAGGCCGTATTTCAGTCTATCCTGCGACAAAAGAATCTTGACATACGAGACAAGAAGGCTGCTATCGTCGACTTCATTGCAGCCGGAATACACACGGTAGAAATCCCTTACTTTCTTCCCACCCACTCCTCACACCCAACCCCCCTTTTTCTATCATGTCGACAACATTCTTCCTAGTGACCACGATTCCTTTGAAATCTTAGTTAGGCAACACCTTGGTATTCCTCTTCGATATGATCGCACGAAACCCGGAAGTGCAGGCTAAACTCTACGAGGAAGCCCGCTCTCTAGCTCCGTTAGGATGTGACCTGACCGTTGAGGATCTACGGAAGGCCAAGTACCTGCACGCGTGTATCGCCGAGTCGTTCAGGTATATTATAGTCATTTTATTATTTCCCTATGTAATAAAGATCGAATGTTTCATTTCTATAATTGAAAAGTAATTGTTGACAGATTACTTCCTACAACGCCTTGTATCGCGAGAATTCTAGACGAGCCCATCGAACTTAGTGGTTACCATCTAAATGCTGGGGTGAGTCTGTCGAAATCTTATACTATGATAGTAATATACGACTGACATAGAACTTTTTTATTCTTGACGATTTTTTTGTTTGTTTAGACCGTAGTTCTTTTACACACATGGATCGCCGGTCTAAACGAGGAGTATTTCTTGGATGCCGGCAAGTGTATACCTGAGAGATGGTTGAATCCGACGGCACCTCACTCACCATTGTTGGTGGCACCGTTCGGAGCAGGCAGAAGAATATGCCCTGGGAAGCGATTCGTTGAGCTCGCATTACAGCTGATCCTAGCAAAGGTACGCATTAAGCTGATTCATCTTCCGCATTTCTCGCACGAGTTCAGTCACGGATGGTCACATAGACATAGAAATTAAACCTTGACCACGCACGCAGATCATACGGGAATTCGAAGTGGTCGTTGAGGGTGATCTTACGCTGCAGTTCGAGTTCATATTAGCACCGAAGAGTCCAGTGTCCCTTGGATTTCAAGATCGTCTAAGTCGAACGTAATCTCCAACTACCAACAACTCCCCTCCCCCCACAAATACACCCCTTTTTCATACCTGTATTATTTGTAACATTTTTCCCCACCATTGATAAAGCACAAACCATCGAGTGCCGATTGCTGTCATCATTGTCATCGTTGGCTGCCCAATATGCATATGCATACATGTTACACGCGTCCCCCATGTGATCTCAAATACTCGAAACACGTATACACATAGAAATATGCGCGCGAAAATCGAGCCACTCGCGCTTCAAGTGTCTCGATTATCTTTCACACAAGCGATCCATTGTGGAATTGCAATTAGCGACTTAAGAACTTTGTACATAGAATATGTAGATATTATTATTTGTTGGATATTACGATAGGTATTGTGAAGAATAAAAAAAAAAAAAAGGAATTTCATACGTGCTTCTGATTGGGTTTTTCATTGCACACCATACCGAAAGTTTTGTACTTTAAATAACGTTTATTTGGACAGTTAATTAACTTAATGGTCACGTTCTACACTGACAGTGTTATCGGTAAAAATTGCATTACCTACGTCGTATATAAGTTAGTCGAATTATGTTACATTCTGTCTCTCTTATAAATAGTGCATGTATACATATACCTCTAGAGGACTGAGAGTTCTGCGGTAGAAATTATAGAGATTCCTTGGACTCCCGCGATCTTTATGGTTGCCTGAAATCTCTCCTTTAGAATTAAGTATCGAAGGTATATTTGATTATCTCTTTGCCCGCTGAGTGTGACGACACCAGCGGGTAATATGGTATACGGATGGTAGTAATGGATGCCCTAAAGTTGAAGAGCAACCATGAGAACCACGACTATATAATGCCACTTTGTTACTTCGTGAAGTAAGAGTATGCGTGCTCTGAATGAATCGGAGGTCAGGGTAACTGATGGTGTCTGGTAAAATGCGAGAGAGACGGAGATCCCTCGAACAGAGGACCTCCGTTGAGGTAAGGGAAGATTATTTGACTAAGGTCTTAATGCTCTTCGGCAGGTTTGGAATGGAGCCTTTGTTCACACTGGCTGCTGTTGGCCTCATGAAACTATGATTCCTCGTTCCAGCACGCGGCTGGACCAATTTGCTCTTAGGTGCGGCTACTCTCTCGCCACTTTGCCGAGTTAGTGCGAGAGCTGCTTGGTTACTGCTTCCACTGCCGCTGCTGCTACTACGGGATGCAATTGCTCGGGCCTTGTTTGTCTTTGCCGCATCGGTCGGCGCCTAGAAAACATTCAGTTCAAGGTGGAAAATATTCATTTCAGCCCTTCGGATATGTGCGAAAAAATAAATTTTAAGCTAGGGCTCTGGAATTTATGTCACTTCTTTCTTGATGCAAGATAACATTCTCCACCAAATTTCAGCCCCGGAAAATGTCGGGAAGTATGGAAAACATGGGAAAAACCATCAGAATTAGGTGAAAATGAATTATTCAAGATCGGTTTTCCATATGTTTTCGGCACAATTCCGGCATTTCTGCCACTGGTTTTATGTTTTCTATCCGTTTTGATACTCAAACAATCGAAAAATCAAGCGTTCGTCCAAGTCCCAGAACCTTCGAAAAATCGAAAATTTGTGAAGGGGTACATATGGAAAAATTTGCGAAAAAATGAATTTTGAGCTAGGGATCTGGAATTTATATCACTTCTTCCTTGATGCAAAAAAACAATTCCCACCAAATTTCAGCCCCGGAAAATGTCAGGAAGATTAAAAAACATGAAAAATACCGCCTAAATTAGATGAAATTAATTAATCAGGAGGTTGTTTCCAAGTGTTTTCGGTACAATTCCGGCACTTTGACCCCTGGTTTTATGTTTTCTATCCGTTTTGATACTAAAACAATGGATTTATGAAGATTTCAAAAATCTTCAAAAAAATAATTTTCAGCAAGTGTTCTGATCTCTTATTCGTTAGTAAATATAGACTTTGTACCTGAAACTTCGATCTCTGGAACACTGAAAATACATAAATTAATATAAAAATATATAATAATTACCCCGGGAGATTTGCGCACATTTCGAACGGCTGGCCCTACACTGCTTCCACTACTACTACTTCTACTGGCTGGTATCCTGCTAACTGTAGCTCGGGGGTTTGTCCTTCTCTTCTCAATATCCTTCGGTGGCAAAGGTGTACTCGAAGGACTTTTTCTAAGATCGTTCGTCAATGCTCGAATCGCAGATGTATAGCTTCGAAGTCGTGAATGAGTCGGGGCAAGATTACGAACGGTATTGACTGAGGTAGCACTGTTTAAAGAACTCCTAGAGCTGCGAAGGCTGCTTCTCGATCCCGATCGTTCCACTTCGTTTCTCGGCTGACTCATTCCCAATAAATTCGAGCTCTTCTGTGTCGATTCTGATTTCCTCGGAGACGTGTCTCTCTTTAAACTCGAGGTCCGTTTCGGTAGGAAGCTTGACTTCTCAGGGGAACCTCGAATAGAATTAGTTCTCTTATCGAATACCTTGGAAGCACTCTTTCCTGGCCTGTTATCTTCATCAGCAGCAGTGTTATGATACTTCTCTGAGGTAGCCGCACCCGAATACCTCAATTCTGCCGGTGAGCATCTAGTAGAGTCGTGGGTGTCTGTTTCATAATTCCCTGACGAAGTCTCTTGACTCAATGTTTCTGAAACGAGGCTCTGAGTCTCTTCAAATCCTTCGTCATTCATCTCTTGATCCCTGGCCTTATTCAAATTTGGCAGAGGCGAGGAAGATGTGACACTTATATCAGGAATGAATCTACTACGGAATAATGAACTATCAGTGGCTGTTGTTGCCGATTGCACAATCCCATTATTATCTGATGTTTCTTCTTCCTTCGTCTTGAAGTTTCTATTTAAATTTATGCAAGGACCATCAGGCATCTCTTGACCTTCTGCGCATTCAATATCACTAGTCTGCCTTCTAATCTGCTCGAGATTCTGTGACCTAAGTGATGCAGTTGCTTCTTGTTCTTGACTCACTTGACTCGGAGGATTGCTTGTCAATCGAATTGCTTCTTTGACTTGACTAGGATCGATCATGCTCCGATGCCTTTCCCGACTAGTCACTGCTCTCTCAGCAAGCACAGTCGTTGACTCTCTCGGTCGCGATTCTTGCATGACTGGGCTAAGTACAGTATTTGTCACGGCGAGAACCGGGGGTGGTTGACTCACCGGGAGCCTGGAATTTCTCTGACTAATCGGACGAGATAGTCTTTGAAGATCTTCGCCTGATCGAGCGATCTCTGCCAAAGCAGCATCGATATCGTACGAAGCTTCATCGCGACGTTTCAGTTTCTCTTGCCATCCTCTAAGAGCTGAATCCTCCTCATCGTGTTTCTCATCTGGCAGGGAAAGTGTGAGTGGTCTTTGGGCTGGCTGTTTTTCTTCAAATGATTCAGTACTTGTTACTTCCTGACGGAAGTCTTTATCTGGTGAATCCTGGACCTTCTTGTATCGACGCGTTCTCCTTGCTGCCGAATATCGATCGAAATTGCCTGAAAGAAATTATTATTCATGAATGTTAATTTATTATTTATTATATCAATTTTCCAAAAGAATTCATTCCCACCATTTCCAAGATCCGCATTGGGATTGCTGGGTTTCGAAACTGGAATCTTATTGTCACGATTCTGAAGCGAACTACTGCAACGTTCTCTTTTGCATGGTTCTTTCTCAACAGGCTTCACTTCTCTTGGTGGGCTAAACAATTTCCTAGTAGCAGGCGGTGTTTCAATGTTGTCCGAGTCGATTTCTATTTTATCACTAATCTTGTCATCCTCGCTGTTTTTCTTCAGCTTGGAGAACCTTCGAGTTGCCGGTGCCTGAGCATTGGTAAAAGGCTGGCGCAAGTATATCGTTAATTCATCGTGCGCTTCGGAGTGCAGAGATTCGTTCAACTTATTCTTCTTTCTGTCCTCCTCTTTAATTGCCTGCATCGAGAACACGTCATATTTGAAATTACCTCGAATTCGAAGGAGAATCCTTTAATGGAAATATACTAACTTGCAAGGTAGTAGATGTGAGAATATTCTCGTTGCTGAGTCGTGACCTTAGCCTACGGGAGTAACGGGGATCAGTCTCTTCCACACTATTTGGTACATTCAAGCTCGACTTTCGCCATGGGGATTTGTCCTTCTGGCAAGCATTGGGTTGTGCTTCTGAAATGAAGTTTCATAAAAATAATCCTTCGATTGGAATAACAATAATAAATCTTTGTGAAATACCAAATAAGAGAATGCTACCTTCAATAGCTTCCATCGTTCTCATAACATCCGTCTTCTCAACAGACGGGCGCCAATCGTAAACTTCGGGATATCCCGAATGCATGTTGGTGTCCTCGGCCAAAGTGTTGGTCAACGAGCTCTTGCCTTCGCTTTCTATATTTGGAAAAAGAGAGCCAGCGGTTAAATGGGTATTATTTTTCGACAGGTAGGTGGTTCTTGTGTCCTGTGTGAGCGTTGTAAATATTAGCTGACCTGAGTCTTCGAAGGACCGTCTCTTCGCCTGATGCAATTGTCTCGCCTTTCGCTGGAGTTCCTCGCCCGCTCGATCCTCCTTCTCGTTCTCTGACAGCCACGCCTCGATCTTTTGCCGCCAAGCTTTCCTGTTTCGAAGTCCAACATTAGATTTCAACATTAGATGAGCTTGGGCAATGCGAGTGAAGAATTAACGAGACAAATCTCGTGCGTGGGTTACCCTGCGGGCTTCGCCTCTTCCTCTTGAAGGAACGGCTTATTCTCCGCAAGTGGAGATGGTGAACTCGGCCTTTCACGATCACCTGAGAAATCCGCATTCAGAAGATCACCTCTTCGGGATTGGCCTCGGGCTCTTCTTGCCCATGATCGATCTATTTCAAATCAAATCGAATTAAATAGTTCTTTTGTAATTTTATAAACTCGAATGAAATAAATGAATTCATACCTAAACTGCCCCAGGATTTCCTTTCTCGGGAACCATCCTGGCCGGATGTCCTCAGGAAGTCCATAAGATTTCCATCATCGTCTTCGCAGGGTATTCGACTCCTGCGGCGACGGAGGGTACCATTTGGCGTTACATCTGAAAGGATATTAAAAGATAAACGATACGAAAATAGAAATAAGATTTATTAGGATATAAAAAATAACCTGGAGAGTATGTATCCTCTTTGGTAGATTGATCCGGCCCTCCGGAACAGGAACCCAGACGACGTCGAATACTTGGTGAACCAGTAATCGACACATCTTCGTCCGAAGTTACCCCACCGTTCTGCAGCCTTTTGATCTAATATTACATTATTATTAAAACATCTCTTTATACGTTCAATGATTAGAAATTAAAATCTAGACTTACTTTTGCTTCGTTACGACTATAAGTTTTCTGAGGTATACCAGTGGTGAGGTCGAAGAGTCCGTATTCCATTAAGTTCGACTCAGACTCGGAGCCTGGAGTTTCTGCTTGGCTGGTGACTAAAAAAATGTTTGCAATGATTGATGAGTACATAAACAGTAATTGAATAGGATAAGAAATAGAAATGGGAGAATTACGTAGTCTCTTTCTAGCTAGGAGTTGTTCTTCCCGTTGTTTACGTCTGGCGAGAACTTGCTCCTCTTGGACCCTTCGCCTCTCGTTCTCCGCGATTGCCTGGTTAAACTTCTGGCAGAATTGGTGGAACACCTTGAAGCATTCTTCGAGCTTGAAGGTATTAGCGTCCTCACAAAAGAATTCAGCAAGAGTTCGCCGAACAGTTTCCAATTCTTCGGAGTCTCGCCTTAATTGAGCCATTTCTTGCTCGGCCATCTATTGTGAACAGGGAATTTTGATTACCTAGCTTCGATTTCTTCCACAATTTATTCACTCGACACATACTTGTAAAAATTGAGCCATTTGCTCTTGAATATCCGCTTCCGTATTTGGAAGCTGGATCTGGGACTTGATCTTCTTGATCTTCGTGTCGAGGGTGTTGAATTCGTTGTTCAGTTGCTCGATCGTCGTCCTCGAGAAAGTAGCGGAATATCAGAAAGTTAAAAATACATTCTCTAAAGGATATAATAAATCCGATTAATAGGACAAATGTTTACTTTGTCGATGCCTCCAATGCGGTCATATTTTTCGAAAAGTTCAGCAGGTCCTTCCGCTTTCTTTCGGCTTGCTGACATAAAACCATTCACGTGAGTTGTAAATTAGATTAATAAAAAATCATTTATCATTGCCGATGAAATGTATATTACCAGTGCAACATAGTGGATGAGATTCATGCCTGGTTTATTCGCACGTATCTCAGTCAATTTTTGCAACGATGAGAGTTTCACACCAGCTGCATTCCCAGCATAGCCACCCTAGAAAAGAATTCGTGTAATGAAAAGAAATTGATTTTAATTACATCAAATATTAACAGTTATTAATTCCCATACAGAATTGAGGAAGTTTCCTGCGACCAGAACCATGTAAAGCACCTCCTGCAATGACTTGTTCGTCATGAGATCCTCGCCAGCCAGGATCATCGAATTGATACTTGGCTCTAAGTATCCCATATTCGCCGCGAACTCTTCCTTCAGTAGCATACACTCTATTCGTAACTTATAACTTTGGGCGAAAGAAAAAAAGCAAAGGGAAAATACTTAATTTTATTCTACTAGCAGAGATATGTTTTTAAGTTGTAAGTATTTTTAAGGAATATTACTTTGGTACTTGAATGAGCTGCAGGAAAAATTTCTCCGCGTTGCCAAGTTTCGACCTATCACCGTCGAAACCCTTCAGCATTTCGAGTTCGTCGACTTCGGGTAAAATCTTAAGCAGACCTCGTAATTTTTCCGCTCCAATATCATCGTGGCCACCTTCTCGTATTAATCGAATAATGTCTTCGTTCGAACTAAAAATCTTCATATAATCAACACCCTTCTAAATAATACTTGGGTGATTATATCAAATAATTAAATACCTTCGGAATTGTTTCAAGAATATATTAACATTCAAACTCCGCTTGCCGTCCAGCAGAGCGATTTCTGTCGGTTCACGACGTCTCTTTTCGACCTCGGAATTAGCACCGGAGGAAGTAGAGCAGGTGGATGCTGGTAGCATCGGTGGTCCTTGCTGACAAAACAAGCCCTCCATCTCGGCCCAATCTAGGTCAGCCATTGGCGAATTCTGGTGGTCAGTTGCCACCAGAGACCAGATATTCCTCTTCCCTATCACCTGGCACATATTCCATAATAAATTCACTTCCAATAAAACAACACTTATTGGTCGAAAATCAAGAACATCACATACTTTATGATTAGGAATCTTATTCCAATTGATGGTCTTCATCTTGCTTTTGGGGGTGGGAATTTCCTGTTGAGGCAGGAGCCTGGCATTATTGCTGGGCGGTTCGGGGGTGGGTGCCCTTGCAATTTGGGGCACCTGAAGGGGCGGTGGCAAGGGTGGCTCCATCGGTGCATCCGCGTTCAAGGTTCCATTTGCAAAATTGGCAAAGAGTGGAGGCGGAGGCGGTGGCGGCAACACCCGGCCAGTATTACTCGATGAATTCGGTGGCAGAGGGGCAGGGGGTGGTGGCGGAGGTGGTAAACCACCGGAGGAATTGTTTATGGGTAAGGATGCCTTCCGCGAGGACGTTCCAGCCGTCTGCTCGGCCGCTCGACAGTGGCAGCATAGATTCGTCTGTGAAAAGCGCATCGTTCTCTTAAGAAAAGGGGGTCACAGCATCTGCGATCCATTACACTAGATTGCTTCTATCGAAAGCGTTCGAGCGCTCGAAGAAAGTAAAAGTACACCGACCAAGACAGAATGGATCGCGTTGTTACTGACGGCGACATTGAAAATCGCCACGAGCCGTGAACGATGTGAAACTTAAACGATATGATGCAACGGTGACATCGTCTGCCCCCAAGTTGATTACGCGACCGGCGAAAGTCACGCATTCATCCTAACAAGAAGAGTCAACCAAGAAGGTGAAACCTTCCGAAAAGAAGGCGCGTGCCCACTACCAATTCGACTGCTGATAAATTCAAGGGGAGTTTGAAAATAAACCAAAGCCAAGGCACGAAATAGTGTCGACGGGATTTACTTGAAGACTAGGAGATCGGAGCAGCTTGGTGGCATCGTCTCGGCTTTCCAGGAGCGTTGCTCTATGGACCAAAGTCTCAGCGGTGTCCCATGCTAGATCACTGGCAGCATCTTTCGGATCCAATCGTAATAGATGCTGCAGGATACTTAGGAATGGCACTTCCTGGGGAGTATCCGCGATCTGTAGAAGACATATCGTACTACCATATTTCTTGTTCTACCAGCGTCCGTTTTTAGTGCGGCAGGAATTATTCTCTTACTTGTCCAAGAATGGCGTAGAAGACATCGACGTGCGAGGAAAGATCGATCCCAGGTGGACCCTGATTCGATAATTCCTCGTCGGCTTCTCGTTGATCGTCGAACACGTCTAATTGCACCCTGAGGTCCGGAGCATGGCTCTTCCTGCAAGAATAATCGTCACCTTCCTCATCCGTCGGCATCTTAAGCCTTTACCAACTGGCCCGCGCTCTATTCTTGGCGCGCTCGACACACAGGCTGCTTTTCCCCGAATTTCAATTTCCTTCCTCCGAATTTCCACGCTTTCGACCGCGCCGCCTTTACCGCCACGATTCCCTCTCCCAAAAACACCGACGCGATCACCGTGTTTCGCGTCGCGCATCTTTCTGCCCGCCTTTTCTCTTCTTCCTCCTCCTCCTCCTCCTCCTCTCCGCTATTTCTCCCCAACACGATGATTAGTCTTCTTTAATGAATGACCAGTGTCTCCACGAGAGATTTAATCGAAGCCAGTGATTGAACTGGAGTGTATGTGTCAGCCGTTCAATCGAAAGGCGATGCGCGGTCCGATGCTGACCGACAAATAAGTGCCGTGGCTTTCAGAGACAAACGCTCCGTTATCCGGTTATTATTACGTGCTGGAAGCATCCGCGCCTCTATAATACGTGTTTGCCATAATACATTTCGATACTCCGAATCGATGGTGCTTCTCGCATATCATAGTAGTTTAATGATGTCCCGCTCGATTGACACGTGAGAAGGCTCGCCCTGTCAGAATCCGAAGAAGAAGCCACCCTCACAAGGATATCTCCTGGTTAAAAGCACACTTCTCGTCTGCCACGAAACTCAACTGCTCGACTCGAGAAGCCATTAGAAGATCCATATAAAGGCCATATATACTACGTTCCTTCGTCGGTTCTCACGAATTGCGTTAGGATATGCGGCTTGCGAGAGCGCTCCAGTTGCATCGAGACACGACGCTGTTTTTCGGCACGAGCGAGAGACGCACGAAAATAGTCACTCTGTCGTTGCGGTAGTCCAATCCCGTCTTCTCCGTCGATCCTCCGAGAAAAGGAATAACACGAGGAAAAGTATCCGCCGAAGAGAAGCGTGGTGTAGAAGGCGCGCACGCGAGGGACACAACTATTCTCCAAGCGGGATATAACTTTAAGACGAATGTTTCGAATCCTCCTCCTTATCACGGAGGCGCCGCCGCCGCCACCGTCGACGTCGCCGGCGGCGAGCATCCGCCGGAGAAAGAAGATCACCCGGCCAAATATAAACCCCGGGATGGAATGCACTTTCCACCGGACTAATGCTCCACCACGAATCTTCCCGTCTTGTTTGTGCGAATTAGAGGGACTTACTAGGATTCAGAGTTATGTACCAACCACTATTGAAATCCAAAAAAGGATTCGATGACTTCGTGATGAACTTTGGCACTCCTCGATGGAATGTTTTAATTATTATATGATGAGAAGCATGATGAGAAGCCAAAGATGATAAGTGATGGGAATTAATTGATAAGAATGATTTGGAAATGAAGAGGTTGAATGCGAGGATGGTGTCTTGGTTGGATGCAGTTCTAACACTGGCTCCAGCATCCAACTCACGCACCCACGGATTCGGATCCGCAGGTGTATCTCGCCGCCCAGGAGCCCCCAAGAGTTAATTCGGGCTTTTCTCTCTCTACTCGCGGCCTCGATCGTTCATTTTCTCCCTTTTCCCTCGAAGCTCGCACTCTCACGGGACTATGTCTTCGTAGAACTTGCCTCGGATCTAGTAGCATCCCCACTTTCACCCTCGCTCTTGTTCTCCGCCGCGCGGAGAAGGATCCGGAGAGAGACTAATGGGCTAACAAGTAGACTAGGCTCTATTTTTCAAACTCCGCTAATACACACTGCTCGCACGAAACTTCTATCTTTGAAATGTTTCTCCTCCCTTTTTTCATTCCACCACGTGGTCTACTCGTCAAGTGTTAGCATCGATAATTGGTAGAAATTGTCATTTCTATAAAGGCGACAAGAAACCAAGACGACACTCGAAGCCGAGATAGTTTGCGATCGAGAATAGTTCGGGCGAAGCACGTCATAGCGAGAAGAAGAGGAACGACACATCGTACTATTCCTGTAAGGAACGACTCTGAACGGGATCGAAACAAGTCCTCCAAAAGTCCGAGAGGCCCTGCATCATCATTTGGCACGAAACCACCCCGTCTTATACCCCGCGTAACCAATCAATATTATCCTTGAGATTTCAATTAATTTCAAAGTTGTTTTATAAATCTCAAAGCCTGGAAATACCGGCGAAAAATCGAGAGCGAGCCACAACAATTATCTTGATTAGTGCATGCTAGTATTGCGTGCTTGTCCATGAATGTCTGATAAACGTTAGTTAACCAGTGCTTCGAGTAATTACTTAACGATATTATTAACGATCTCGGCTGTCAAGCCGAAGTTGCATTACGTGCAAATGCAAAACAATGAGAGAGAGAGAGAGAGAGAGAGAGAGAGAGAGAGAGAGAGAGAGAGAGAGAAATAGAGAGAGAGAGAAATAGAGAGAGAAAGAGAGAGTGAGGTGTGGGTACAATAAAGCGCCCTTTCGTAACACACTCATTATGGTTTATTATTCAACATGTTAAGGTGTTAATCAGTTAATGCGGTGAATCCAGGTCGGCGAATACTCACCGTAGGTCGTTCAGGATCGGTAGAAGTTTCAATCCTGAAGCAGAAAGGTTTTATTGAAAGATCTGTGATTCCTGAGACTCGCCGGCGGACTCGAATCGTACGAGAGTGATTACAAAAGTCTGGTGTTGTACAGACCGATGAACTCGTTTCGTAGTCGTATCCGGTCCTTCAGTACCGGAGTGGAGATGACCAAACAGTTGACGAATGCCAACAATGCCGTCTGGTAGTCCTCCGCCGTTGCTTTCTGCAATTCTTCGACCACCACTCGCAGACGATATCGTTCACCCTTTCGTTCCTAGATCGGCCAGCAATTGACTTTACTCTCTTTCTCTCAATCAAGACAGCCACTCACTCAGTCATTCTTAGCTCCACTGATCTCGCCTGACAAAGCGTAGCTCTCCTCTTTGTTCTTATCGGGCATCAATGCCCCACTATGACCGCGACATCACTTTGCACGGAAGTCGGTTACCGCGAAATCGTAGACAAAGCGAACAATCGAATTCCATTTTATCAGAATGTTCGATTCAACGATTCTAATATATAGCTGGATATAGTGATGAGTATACTCGTAGCAATCATTGTATAAGACCTTTTGCAATGGATGGCTCGTAATAACTAGTGGCGTAAATGCTAACGCAACTGTAATGTCAGGCAAGGAGAATACAGGGTGAGCAGTGGAGCATCATGTGTGGGAGATACACGCGTCTCTCCAGTAGTAGATCATTCTTTTGTTCGAAGCAAGAAAGACCTTGAACTGTGACTTTTACCGAAGCTTAGCACACGCTAAGCCTCTTTGCAACAAGTAGGCATACGAGCTCCGCATCGCAAAAGATGAATTCTCTAGTCACCGCACGTTTCATCGCAACTCTTCATTTTCAATGATTATTCTTTTCTTTCAAGAAAATTATGGTAATAACAGACCTGATAGGCGTGAAGGGTATCGATGGCCCGTTGCCTGCCATCCTGACTGTAAACGCAAAGCGCGGAGAGCAACTCGACCACTTGCTTCTTGACCGAAGGGCACGCTGTGTCCAGGGCTGAAATCCAATGAAATCTTCTTTTCAAAGTCTTCTCCATTTAAAGTAGGATTCTTGAAAAAGAAATCCTACAGAAATCAGATCACTTTACCCGAGGCGAGCTTCGCGCAGTAATCAGGGTTATCCACAATGTACTCAAGTCCGACGTGTGAATCCATGCTGACCGCATTTGTGGAAACTGCACTCTCCCAGTCTGTAAGAGAGAGACGAGAATTGTTCGATCGAAATAGGTTTCTTACGGTGCACGGATTTCCCCGGAGATAGCCAATCGATCGGTAGTCAATTAATTGCCAAGTCAAGAGTTGTTAGTTGCTAAAGGAAGGAATGGTTAAAATTCTAGGATGCGCTCTGGCACTCGATAGAATCGAATCGGCGAGCGAATAGCAAAGAGGTTGAATAGTAAGGCGCTCGATCGCCCATTCGATCTCGGCTACAGGCGATCGCCACTATCCAATCGAGTGGTCTCTCTGCCTATAAATGGAAATAGCCCCGCGGTGTCGCATAATTCTCCTTAATATTCCATTAAGGCGAGGCGAGAAATAGGCACTCCCAGGAAAATATTAAGAGCCGTGTTTGCTCTTTCGTAACACGCGCACGGTGTACTTTAGTTATCGCAATTAACAGTTAATGCCGACCGTAAAGTCGTTTTTCTTATGGTTGCTATGGTCGACGAGAGTATACCGGTTCGATAAGCATGGGCATAAGAAAGACATTACCGTTCATGAGCCGAATTAGCCTAATGCTAATCGTAATATCTGTTGTGGTATTCGTGTGCAAGGTGTTCCAACTAGGATATATACTCTGATATTGCCGATTGATATAATTGAAGCGAAAGTGGTCCCAAGACTATTTGTCTCGCTCTTGCCTATCTATTAACGGCTGTACAAGGGCCGACTGCAGTCTTATTACTTCATCGTCTCTCCAATCATTGTGTTTCTATTGAGTTGAATAGAGTATCCATAGATATAGGGCAGGCTTTATTAAAGCATTGCTCGCTCAAAGGAACCAGACACGATAATATTGTGTGAAGAAGAAGAAGAAGAAGAAGAAAAAAGAAGTGGGATCCCTGGAGCGATTGAAGATCCAATGACACAAGGTGACTGGTACGGTTGGTCGGCGATGAAACAATTTGCTATTCATCCAGGCTAGCCTCCAGCCTCTAAGAGGAATGGAGTTGAGCGTGAAAAAAGTTAATGGCTCGCGAGAAGGGACTTGGCCTATCCGCGCTCGCATCGGGTGTCGGTGTGCTTATAACCGATGCCTTCGAAGATCGCGCGTACACGTATAATTAATCTGGTGCGTTCGCCGATGGAAATGCAGCCTGCTAGCCTGGCGCTGCAATTGCAGCGTGAAAAGCCGCTGATTAACGGGAGATTGATGACAGCAGCAACAGCAGTAGAAGCAGGGGCGACTGCTAGAGAACGGCTGCTTTTCATAAAACCGCGGATTGCCTCGCGAAGCTGATCCGTGTGCACGAGGTCTAGGTTGGCTGGTTTGCTTGATGCTCGAGCTCGAGTCTGCCGCACTCCAGAGTGGCACGTGCGACCCTGTTTTTCTTCACTGATCGTTCCGCTGGACCGGTGTCGCTCGCATCAGGAAAAACCAGAATCTATAACGTAGTCTAACTTTTCTATTATACTATATTTGTATTTAGGTTTTGTTTACATTGTTTGTCCCCTTGGATTTTTATGCTAACAAGTTTGAATTCGAGCCGTAAAGTGGAAAACTTTAGTCGTAGTGAATTAAAAGCTGTTTACATTCGCGGACGGGCTGACAGTCGAGCCGAGAACTGCCAGGAATGTATTTTTAACGGGCCGGAGTGCGGCTGGCTAGATGCTATGTGCCACTGCAATGTCCGAGGGACAAGGAAAGGAAAAGTTCGAGGGTATACAGACGTAGTGTTATGGGGACTTGCCATTACAATCACAAAGGGTCGTGCGAGCGAAGAATAAGAAGGAAGATTTGCGAAAAAAGAAATTTTGAGCTACGACTCTTCCTTCGAAATATCGAAAATTTGTGAACCACCCTTCCAGATCGTTTCAGGGTCTGGTATTTCAGGCAGTGATTCAGTATTTAGCTAGGAAACAGTGGTATAAATTCCAGAACCCCAGGTCAAAGTTCATTTTTTGGCCGAAAAATTCGTCAAGGGGTATACCCAGAAAAATTTGCGAAAAAATGAATTTTGAGCTAGGGCTCTGGAATTTATATCACTTCTTCCTTGATGCAAAAAAACATTCCCCACCAATTTTTAGCCCCGGGAAATGTCAGGAAAGATGGAAAACATGGGAAAAACCATCAGAATTAGACGAAAATGAATTATTCAAGATCGGTTTTCCATGTGTTTTCGGTACAATTCCGGCACTTTGGCCACTGGTTTCATGTTTTCTATCCGTTTTGATACTCAAACAATCGATCTATGAAGTTTCGTCAAAATCGGAGAACCTTCAAAAAATCGAAAATTTGTGAAGGGGTACATATGGAAAAATTTGCGAAAAAATGAATTTTGAGCTAGGGCTTTGGAATTTATATCACTTCTTCCTTGATACAAGAAAACATTCTCCACCAAATTTCAGCCCCTGAGAAGGTCAGGAAGATTAATAAACATGGAAAATACCACCTAATTTAGATGAAATTCATTAATCAGGAGGCTGTTTCCAAGTGTTTTCGGTACAATTCCGGCACTTTTGCTACTGATTCTTGATTTCCTATCTAATTTGATAGTAAAACAATCGATTTATGAACCGTTAAAAAGAGTTAGAAAAATTATCACATATATTATCACCAGCAACAGCCTGACAGATGGAAAACACGAGTTAATATAAAAGGATAGAATATATTAAAAGCATATAAAAAGTCTCAATTGTACCAGGCGGCACCGGGACCGGATGCTGCCGGTCCAGCGGGATAACGAGAGCGGGACGAGGAGCATCTCGGCATGCAAACAACCAAGTTCGAGAGAGAGTAAGGACTACATGTACACATACACGTGTGTATGGCAAAGCAAATGAGAGACAGGCAGAGAGAGAGTGGAACTGCACGCGAGGAGAACGAGAGACGACAGTAAAAGTGTGAGAGAGCGAGAGAGTGAAAGGGCAAGGAGAGGAAGAGGCGCGGTGGGGAGGGAAACATAAGGGGAAAGACCATAGGATTGCGTCACCGTACGCATGCACATACCTCCAGTCATACTTAAAAATAGATTCTCCAATATTATGGTCCGCGCTGCAATAGTCTTTGATACTAGAGCGGCGTGCAAAGGGTGATCCCAAGGTGCTACCAAAATGGCTGAACCTCCTCCATCGTCTTTGCTCTCTTTTATCTCCCACCGAGTTTCAATGCATCACCGATTCTAATGAATCTAGAGTACAGTAATTTTCAGTAATCTGTCGTCATGTAATTGCCAGGTGCTGAAAGTCATTCTAGGACTTTTTTCTCACGTGCAAAACATGGAATGTGTCATCGATAGGAATTGATGTATAGCACTCAATGATTTTATCCTTAAGAGTCGCTCACTAATGTACTACCCCCTGAAGTAGCGTGGATAAGTTAGGCCGACGGTAGCTAGGATATCTAGGTGCAATACCGAATATAACACAGAGGCAGTGGGACTTGCTCGCAGTGATTCATACTAGTACGCCTTGCCACGGCCCCATGCACACCAACATAAGTACATAAGCCCCGTACAGGAGCTTCCTGCAATCGGTTCTCTTGGCGGCGACCTCGAGGCTCGCACTTGCGAGTTGCGAGTCCGCATTTACGGTCGCTGGCCATCTTAGGAAGGACGCGCGCGCGCGCTCTTGCGCTCGCGATATCGTGGGCCCGGGAGGGACAAAAAAATCGGGAGCCGATCAGCTTTTTTGCCGACAGTCACCCAATCGGGATACGCTTATCGCCAGGGTGGAAGGGACCTTGCCCGACCTTAATAAATGCCAGTGGTCCTCGCAAACATGATGCGCGTCAATGTCATGAAGTCTCCGAGAGAGGCTTTTTCACTCTCCAGCCACTCGAGTGTGGCCCTAACACAGTGCGTTCATTGAACGGCTGCGATTCAGGGAGACCGGCGCCAACCTCCGCCCCAACTCCACCGAGACAAAGCCTCTACAACTGCATGCCCGTGATTCCAATAATACCAAATTTCGAGGAGACCTTCTCCGGACTGCAGTCCTGCAGTCCGGATAGGAATAGCAATGTCTTCTTTAAAGAAGATAGTTAACTAGTCGACGGGAAAAGAAAGGAAACGAAGAAGAAGAAGAAGAGGTAGCGTGTCGAGGAGTTGGAGACCGAAGTCGGATGTAACGTCGCATGAAATCGCATTTAGCAGTTTAGTCTGTGCGGCGATTACTAATAGTAGGCAGCTCTCCTATACCCGGAGAGGGACGATTGTGTGCGGGCACACGTAATACGGATTGGCGCGCATTGGTGTATGCGCGTGTATTTAGGCATATGTATATACATATATAAAATAGCACTCACGGCGGACGTGGGATACCATATCGGGCACCTTGTTGACCTCGCCTCTTTTCTCTCGGTCTCACCTCCCTGTCCTCTCTGTCGTGTATGTTAGGCCGTGTGCGAGCACACGCACCTATCTCGGATCTATGTGTTTCACCGGCTATCTTTCCTCCTCACCTCCTCATCCCCCTCGAACGCGATCGATCCTCGCCGATCCTGACAAAAGGATCTCTCGCTTCCCCGCCAATCTTGCTTTCTTCAGATTCGTCAGCTACCCAAAGCTACCATCTCGTCCAACCACTCCGAATTCGAGAACCGTGAAAGTATGTGTACACCGGCTCGCCCCTCTCCGATCCCAAGGATCGCACTTTTCCAGCTGCTACCAGCCCAAGTGCATAACAGCCGGGCGAACTATTGCAAATCTTTCCAGCCGAGATTTACGGCACGTGTGTGCCCCGCTGCTCCACTGGTATTTCGGAATCGTGCTCTCTCACCAGAGCGCAGCTCGCTCTCCGATATTGGGCCATTTGTGGGAAAGGTGTGCGCGCTCGTTGCTCACTTGATCCACCACGTGCGGATACTTCCATGTATAGACACGACCAGGGACGTCCGGCCAGATTTTCTATTTCATTTTACTACGGCCTCTGTCTGTCAGCTTGGCCTCTATGCCTTCCGCCTCTGCGGGCGCCGACTGCTCTTTCCCCTTTTCACTGTCTGCATTCGGATTTATATCAGACATAATACTAATATGCTATCTTTATCAGCATTTAAGTAGTACATGGTTCGAGTGAATAAGTATTGATCGTGATTTGCTTGTTTCAATGAGAAATATTAATTGAAATCGATAGCAAAGTAGCAGCTGATGCACTGGCTGCTGGATGGTGCGCAGCACCCACGTGCTTTTACCTGCTCCCCTCGCGCAGTGTTGGTCTGCCAAGCTAATTAGCATGGCAGACCAACCTCCGATCTTTGTCATGATTTCTCCGACGAATAAATATACGTTTTGTGCAAAATTCACGTATGCGTGGTTGGGCGTTTCATCACGCATCTCGTCTCCCTGTGCGCGTGAAAGTTGGGATAGAGTGCCGATCGACCTTGCGCCGGGCGAAGAGGCGCCCAATTTCGTAGTCACCGACGAAGGTTCCCTTGTATCTTTCAAGCAAGACGAAAACACGCGAGTGGAATGGCTAATTGCATGCATAATCGGTCAACAACTGTGGTGAATACGCTCGATAGAATAAAGCGTCAGCTCGCACAAAAGTTGTTTGCCCGAACTTATTATTTTGCAGCGTTCCACGAGTAATGCCCGATCGGATTTCAATTTGGAATCTCTTTTCCTGGACTTGAAAGAAGTGTTGAGTCTCGAGTGCAAGTGCAAAGGATAATTGGTTTGCGAGTGCGCTCGGGGCGTTTGAGTCCAATTAGCCTTGTACCGGGTACACCTGCGTACTTCCATTTTAATGAACGTCGCGGGTAACTCGGTTTGGCGTTTTGAATCATTCTGCACCGGTACAGCCTGGCTGTGGTTACCTTGTCACAAGGTGGTCATGGCCCCGACTCGACGGGATACAGTGGTCAGGATCGTCCCCTCCTCACTTTTACTTGCATCTACGTATGACATGTCTTCGGCAACTCGCGCGACTTTGAATCGATTTGTATTCAACCGAGAATTCCACAGAACCGATTAAGCCTCCCCTTCATGATGGAGAGATTGAAAAGGCAATTTCGACGCGGATGATCGCGCAATGATTGCGCGGGCTCTCCTCCTCCTCCCACGAGAATCGTTCTTTCTATTAATTACCTATTGTGCCATTGTAATTGCGAGCGCGCGCGATGCCGCACTAATCACAGAGAGCTGTCATGTTATTAGGGCTCATCCGGTAGAGAAACGTGTCATTCGTCGGGAGGGGATGAAATAAGACGGGCGCGAAAAATTCATAGATGAATTCGTCGCACGTCGCGGTCCTTAAGATTACGAGCGACCGAGATAGAAAGAGAAATAGTGTAAGAGGCTCTTTGAAGACTTAGGAGATTGTTCCGATTAATCTGATTTACTATTGGTAGCGATGAGTGCTTATCGCACTCTGCGATAATCCAGCGATGCGGGGTTCAAGCCAAGCCGAGCATGTTAGTTGCCACACCGATTTCCATTAAGAACTAATCCCAATTGAATCACTTCCCACATGATTAGAGTGGCCAAGAGGAAAGAGGATACATCATACCTCGGGAAAGGTGATTGTTAGTAGAAGATTAGCAATTCCTTGCTATGCTTATCTTGGATGCTGGAAGTGCTAGTTAAAGAAAGATCTTGGGGTATCGTGTGAGTGGGAGTAATGAAATTTGACAGGTGTATCACGGAGAGTGCACCTTGAAGAACTGTCATCGACAGTCGAAGATTCGCTTCAGCACCTATTGACAAGGTACACGATGGTGACCTTCCTCGTCTTCTCGCGTGATCAACGGGTTTACTTCCGATCGGAGGATCCACGGGCCGGTTGGCATCCCGCTCGGAGGAGCACGCGCACACACACTTTTTTCGTCGAGCACCGATTCGCGGAAACTGCGTTTCAGGAGCGCGCGACGTGCCGCCGCGATCTCGCGGACCTGATCCAGGACGCATGCGTGCTCCCTCCACTTCTGGATCGCGAGTCCTCACGATCCCCGTCTCTCGGTCGCCCTTTCTTCTATACCTACTCTCTTTCTCTTGCACCCGCGGCTCGCCGCCAGTCTAGATCCCGCCAGACCAACTTGGGCCCCGCATCTCTCTCGGTCCTTATTTCAACCAGCAGCTATCGCCTTTCATCTACGAAAGCGCGAGCACTCTCTCCTTCTCCCTCTTGCCCCCTTTGAGACAGTGCTCGGCTCTGCTCGGGACTCAGGCCCCAACCCCGGCAATCCTAGCGAAAGCTATTAGCGTGGGTATGCGGGTGCGTGCGTACTTGGACCCGTGACAATCAGGCTAACGGCACAATCTCGCCTCCGCGCGGAAAGCTGGGACTCATCTCCGGCGCCGCCTAATCGGTGCAACTTGTTCTGCGAATGCCAACGTCCAAACACTGCAATTAACAAGGCATGCGCGAAAGATTTGATAGGATTTCAAGGCTGATATCTGTATATAAATAAAATTGTATTATCGTACTGTGAGGGAATATACAAGGATCACTGACCGATTCATGGACATAGAAAGTAATTAAATTAATGCGCTAAGATTTTAATTCTGCGAGCGATACGCTCAATTGTAATAGGAATCATTCAGAAACGCTGATGAAAGTTCGATGGCTGTGTTGGCTGGGCAGTAGAATAGACCATGCCGGGTGGTTGTTGATGGGTCATCGCGTGACTCTGATGCTGATGGAATTCCGGTGCCCCGTGTGGCCCGTTCAGTCTTACTCTTTTTGCATTTTGCCCGTGGTTGTGGTCACCATTGCCTTGCTGCTGTTGGTTCTGCTGCTGCAAAATTAATCATATTGATTATTTGAAATAGATGATCGGAACTTGGAGATTTGAATGCTAGGCAACACATACTGTCTGCTGCTGATTCTGTCTGGCCTTGTTCTCAGTCTTCTCTTCGGTATCGTCGTCTGTCAGAAATTCTCGCTTGGGATACGGTATAGGGCAACCAGCAAAAATACTGCATCATCGAAAATTATTATCCATGAGAATAATAAATGTTTATCTCTAAAAGATGCAATAAATATACATACTCTTGAGTTGGCAGTGGTTCTTCTTGAAAGTAAGCATCTTGCATTGAATGCTCGGATGTTATTCGTTTATTAGGGTCCATCATTAAAAGTTTTTGAAGCTGCAAAAATAAATATTAAGCCACAAGAAAGGTCATAGCAAATATCTAGAACCTTGATTTCTAATGGGTGCCTTACCAAATTGAATGCCTTACTGTCCGGTTTAATCTTGTGTCGGTCCATGTATTTTGTCAGAGAGCAGTTTGCATAACTACAGATTAATAAAGACATTGTTACTCTTAATTCTTTAAAAATCCGCAAGAGCTGACTACGTGCAATACATACTTTGATTTTTTAAAATCTTTTAATAATGTTGGATGTTCAGGCATTTTTCTGATGTCCTCCCAATCTTTTTCTTGGGGAAATCCCATGACATTGAATATCCTAAGAATGATTAATTTCAATTTTTAATAAAATTATATTCAATATGACTTGTGCAGATAATTATCTTAAACTCAATGGATTTGCTCACCTATCTAACTGATCATGATGATAAGGATTACTAGTTTTAATGTCTTCTTGCCGACAATGAAAAATTGGTTCTGATGTTAAGAGTTCTGCAAATATGCAGCCAATTGCCCAGATATCTAAAATATTAAAAACACCTCTAGATCTTTGATAAATTATGCATTAGCTTGAAAATAGAAAGGTAAGACATACCTATGGCTTTTGTATAATGCCTAGCACCTAATAATAATTCTGGTGCCCTGTACCAGAATGTGACAACTACTGGATCTAAGTCAGCAAGTGGTTTCAAAGGGGCATTGAATAACCTAGCGAAACCCATATCTGCTATTTTCACTCTTCCCCTCTCATTCCCTTCACCCATTACTAAAATATTTGCTGGCTTCTGCAATGTACACAACATTCTTGTTATCACAAATTATTCTTCCTTTGACATAAATTCATAAAGTTATCCTATATATATTACCAAATCTCTATGCAGCACCCAGTTGGAATGTAAATAATGAATACCATCTAGAATTTGATAAAGCAAAGACTTTACCATACCTTTTGGTACCATCACAGGTTTTTTACTAGCTTTTGCTGCTCTGTGAAACTTTATTATATGCTGCAAGTATAAATATGAGTAAATTTAAAATGCTACAGTTCGTTGCCATTGATCTACTAACAACTACAAGATTAATATTCATACCCATAAGTCATGCTCTGCGAAGTCAAAGAGTAGCCATACTTTTCTGTCATTGTGTGACAAGAACACACGTATAAGGGTAATTACATTAACATGTTTTAGTTCCCTGAGTAGCTGTGGAAAGAAGACATGCCAAAATCATTGCTTATTTAAACTATGATGAGATTAATACTTCTGAAGAACTCACAGCAATTTCTCTACAAGCAGACATAGAAAGGCCGGTGCCTTCTATTTGTTTCAGACCAAAATCTTTTGTGTCTGGCCTTGACTTTAATTCACTATCTGGTACACTGTTGTTACAAAATGAATACCAATATAAATGTACAATTTGCTGTCCCTAACTAGGGTAACTTAATGTAAATTCATATTCAAATAGGGGAGGAATGATTGTTTAATGCCCGTGTACATTGCGAATGCTTCTATTTGCATAAATAATGATAAGAAAACATATTAAATGACATTTGACAGAACACAGTGTGAGAAGTTATTCCAGCTTGCAGGCTGGCACGCAAAGGAGAACATTTATATCGATATAAAACTACTTGAAGAAGCCAGCTGGCAACGTAAAATCATTGGAAATAATGAAAACGAGGGAAAACGATTGGGGTAGGTTAGAGGGACTAACCCTTCCTTTCTACGGGCTTTGTAGACGTGCCCATAAGTTCCTCGTCCGACTTTGCATCCCTCAAACTCAAAAAGATCTTCCACTTTCGTACGGTCTTTTTGGGTTTTCATTTTAAATTCGTAATCCATCATGATTAGTTTTACCAGAACCGATTATCAACTATAAACAAACATCTTTAAATCGCATGTGCACACAGATAAGTTCCCACACATACTGTTTCACATATCACATATTCCACACCGAAATCGAAATGCATGAATACTGAACACAACGCCAAGAACACGCGCCGGCTTCAACTAGAGATTGCCACGGCATCGCTATCCTCTTATTCCACTTGGCACGATTTCGAAAATGTGTTTTCCAAATATTTAACTGAAGAATGCACTGCCAGCTTATGGTGCTAGTGTGATCTCGAGTATTAAATAGACAATTAACAAAACTGGCTTGTGGAATTATTGTTTGACAATGAAAATCACCAAATTTTGATTCTGCCCGCTCTCCGATGGCTGTGCCACTTTGATGTGAGCGATTCATTGGTCGTCGCAGGCAGTATTACCTTGTCGTTCTGATTAGTTCTGATCGCTGGAGCAAAACCGAACTCTGGCACTAATATAAGAAAGATTTATAGCTTAACATTGAGATAAATGCTTGCCACAACGATGTATAAGTTCATAACATTCCTGGGCTTTATCTCCATGCTGCACGCAGCGTATTCAGCAGCTCAACGTGAGTCCTTATTATTTGGCATCATCACTCACATAGGTTAGTACTGCATTGTCAATTTGCTTGATTGTTTTATGATTTTATTATAGATCGTTCATATTTGAGGATAACGGAGCAAGAGTTCACAACTCTCCCGATTGACGTGAGTGTCTTGAAAATTCTACTGGAGATTTCGTAATATCTTCTACTGGCTTGATTCAAATAGTCATGGTTTCTTGCAGATCATGATACAGGGAATTATCAGTTTATTTATAATGATGTATGGAGTGATGTACATCGCGGGAGACTTCAAAGAAATTCGTGCAGTTGTTGACTTGGAGAATAAGTCATGGGAAACATTGAGGAACCTGACATCTTTTCAGATATTCAACCACCGTGGAAAATCACTATCTCCAGAATACGTAGCAGGATCGTAATGATTAGTACTGATGTATCTAATATATTGAAATTCGCGTGTATATTTATTACGATTGGAATAAAGTTGATTTATGAAGAAGATTATGTTACTTATGCGGACTATCTTATCTAAGAATGCAAAGAAGGGAATATAATCGAAATATCATTTATTTTTAAATGACGAACAGATTGTAAGTGAAAATGGGCTAGCATCCGTTTCACAGGATTGCAAACATTTTACTTTGCGTTTATTAAAAATGCAGTTGCTTGTATATAGCACACATTGAACTGGACATGGCAGTAAGCAATGTCAGTAAAAAAGACTCTGGAATTCATCCCTTTTTCACCTATGAGTTTTATATTTATTTTGTGTGAAACATTAATTAAAGTGTAATAAAGATTCCTCTCTGCGCATCACTTTTTTTGCTTCTTCTTTTCAGCTTCTGCTTCTTTCTCCTTCTCGATCTCAATTACATATTCTTCAATGATATCTGAATTGAGCATCTAAAATGGATGAGAGAACCGGTTTGAACACTTATTATTACATACAAAATATTTAATAATGCCAAATTATAAGGAACATACCTGAAGTGGTTGACCACGTCTCATAACTGCTATTTCTAAGTTCTTCTGCCCGGACTGAACTACTTCCAATAATGCTCTAATAGCTAATTTTATAGTACCCTTTTCAGTGGACACTTCCTCTGCCGTGTAGTACTTCTCTAAGAACTCATGCACAGTCTTAGCATTTCTGCCAGTTGCATTTGCCTTCCACTCATAATAAATGCCGGAAGGTTCTGTCTGATACAAATGTGGCACACCATCGTAATCAAAACCTGCTAGCAAACAAGAGATACCGAAAGGTCTCCTGCCATTGCTTTGTGTGTATTTCTGTTTAAGACCTGAACAAGACAAAAGATACAAATATAAATGTGGACAATGAGTTTTCTCAGAAGAATACAGAATTCTATCATACCTGCAATATACCTGGTGATGTACTCCAATGTAACAGGGTCCTCCACAGTCAGCTTATGACTTTGGCACTCAATCTGTGCCCTGTTTATCAATACCCTAGCATCAGCAGTTAAACCTTATTGAGAGGAATTAATGGATTAACAAAATATTCGTCAGAAGAAGCAAGGGAACACGTATGAAATACCAACCTGCAAATGCCATCACAACATGGTCGTCCAGGAGGCATATTTTTCGTACAGTTCTTTCCTCCTGCAACTTGGCGACCGATTTCTTTTCGACTCCTAGAACTACAACATCGGTACCGCGAACGCCGACCTAAGATAGCGATATAAACAGATTTTCAGACTCTAATACATTCGATGCTGCATTGAATTTTTTCAGGTACTATTCTTAAAAAAAATCATAGGGTGTAATTTCGAAAGATATATGAAACAAAATCTGTGCACGCATGAAAGTTGTGAAATATTAAATGGCAAGTATTAGCAGAAATGACTAAACAGACTAGCAAAGTTGACCGCAACAACCGTAGGTTAGATTGAGTTGTTGGACATACCGCTGTTGATCCTTTTTTCACGGCTTCCTGGGCATACTCAACCTGGAGCAGATGGCCATCGGGCGAAAATACCGTAATCGCCCTGTCGTATCTCGCTGACATTTCTTCTACTTTTCAAAACAGAGACCGATGATTCCGCCGCACGAAAATGACTTCGCCGTTTTTCGAAGGAGCCACAAGCAACTATAAGGAACGCGCTCTGCTTAGTTCAAACGCTCTCCGATAGAGCGGCGATGACTGCACGATTTCGCAGACGCGCGAATTATTCGCAATTTCAAATTGAATTTGCAAAGCTTCAAGTACTGAGCGCTCTAATCACCCAAATCTATAACTATCTTTATTGTTTAACTATTACTGTTCATTCTGGAACTGCATTGTTTACATGAAGATCTTCTGAAGATTTGCAAGTCTAATTCTGCTGGCATATATCATTTAAAATTGATAGTCTACTAGAGTATGGATTATACTTGCAAAGTGTTCTTAAATTAAACGATACAGATATGCAAGTCTCAGGTTTACCTAGACCTTCAAAAGATTCTTATGTACCGCTGTGAAGTCATTCTGGAAATGCTCTACCTGTTGAAGGTTTAGATAAACTTCGAAATGTGGTATATTAGTTTAGGAGCTAGTCGAAGTCAAAGATAGACTACCTTGGCGTGACTGATAATAATATGAGAGACATACCGATACATAAGAGCGTTCTACACGCTGAGAGATACGTTCGGCAAATATAAAGAAGCCGGCGAGTTACGCCGCAGTCGAAAAGTGTCGTAAACCACGGTGTGGCGTGCGGTGCACATCAATTCCGAAGGCGCGAGTGCTAGGAAAAGCATCACCCAGGAAGCAATCTTTCACTTGGAGATCAGAAAACAAACGGCCGTGGAAAAATAAGCGCCTAGAGACTAGATTTTAAGATTAGCTGTTGCGCGGAGGGGATGAATACACGCGGATAGAATCAGTATTGTAACTAGTATAAGAGAGAACGATCAGCTTAGTGAAACGTTTAGTCAAGGCTGAGCGAGCTATCACGAATAGGCGCTCTCTCACAACATGGTCGGGTTTGTAATGTTACCTTCTTCTTCTTTGATCGCTCGTTTCATTTCCTATCATCTATCCCGAAATTATCACCTATCTATCAGTTAGACGATAATTGCTAGTGCTCTCACACCTGCACTGCAATTGCATCGATACAATTGACCGCACGACGTGCTTGAAATCGTCCTGTGGCAGTGATTGCGAGTGGAATACTGTGTAGAAAGGAGGAAAAAAAGTGTGTCAATCGTATGATGTGGTTCGATGATGTGCAACAGTGAAAAAGGCCGGATTTTATCTGGCTTAAAAATCTACGTGGCAATTGGCATGAAGTGATACGACATTTCTACCCAATATAGGTGCTCTTGGTAACTGAGATTTTGTCGAATAATTTCAAGAGCAACTGTTATGAAACAAAATGGAAAAAAACTGGTGATTGTAATGGATTGTCGGGTGTTGCTAAAGAATGACTCTACATCAACGGGTTACTTGAGCCCGCTTACTACATCAGAAACCTGTTTCCAATTAATTTCGCTGCCTGTTATAATCACTTCTTCTGAATCGTTTGAATTAAATGTAAATTCGCAAATTTTACTCTTACATTGGCGGAAACATATTATATACAAATTGAATATACAGAATAGTGCGACACTTATTGGCAGGAAGTACTTTTCGAATTGAATAGTGAGCTATTGCAAAATATTACAGTAATTACTCTGATTCTTGGGTACGATTGAGTGATAAGCTTGTCCGATTGCACCACACCGATTCGATCGACATCATAGCGATTATCGCACTTATCGCTGTTATTGTATTCGGATTCCCAAAAGCGAGAAACGAAACCGCCGATTTGACTGATGAAAAAAGAACAATGCAATATCGTGCGCTGGTCGTTCGCGTTTCACTGGCTCTAATAGAGAGCATAATTGGACGATTAAACGATGCGTGACGAACGATCAAGTGATTTCCGTAATTGCATACCCGCGATTAATGACTATACTACCGCCGCGCTGTCACTGCCATCCAGTTTCGCCCTTCCTAAGCACATCTATGATTGTAGTCTAATCAGATTAGAGGGGAGTACTTAATTAATGTTGGACATAATATACACAGGTTAAACAAGAAGGTGCTTGTATTCGGTACTGCTGCTATCTTGATCGTAGCAGTTGTAATAGCACTGTTAGTTGTCTTCGTATTTCAAAAAGAGAGCGAAGAAATTCAACCTCAGCAGGATAGCTCCTCAATACTTGGTCGCTACAGGAAGGTAATGCTCATATCTCATTCGGAAGTGCAAATCAACGTGATCATTTATCCGAGCTGGATCGAATCGAGATAATCTTGGCATCGTTTTGTCACCGTGCAAATTTAGAAAGCGTCAGGCACGCCTCCTCTCAAACTCAAGCCATTTATAATCCGACAGGAAAATATACTTGTCAAGCATCATTAAAAATGGCACACTAGGAGTAAAAATATATTGAATGAAATGTGTGTGTGTGTGTGTGTTTTTTTTGAAAGGCTGGTATTTCCACAAATGGGCAAGAGTGCGCAGAAATCGGCGCCGGTATGCTGGCCAAGGATGGCTCGGCCGTGGATGCCGCGATTGCAGCTCTTCTTTGCGAAGGAGTAGCTTCCTTACATAGGTAAAATGATATATGATGCTGAATAATCTCTTTCTGAATACACGAGACGTAATATGAGCTACCTGTAATATAGTATGGGACTGGGAGGTGGTTTTCTAATGACCATATGGGATGCGAAAACGCAAACGGCGAATTATCTAGACGCGCGTGAAACAGCCCCGGCTAAGGCGCATCGAGATATGTTCGACGGTGATCCTGATCGCGCTATGTTCGGTAAGTCATTGTTATTTAGGTCAGCGGGTTATAAACAATAACAAAAACAATGTTGATTAAATTATTTGGATGCAAAAGGTGGTCTCGCAGTTGCTGTTCCTGGAGAACTCCTTGGATATTGGGAAGCTCACAGGAAATATGGGAAATTACCTTGGTCCGAATTATTTGTACCAGCAATCGAACTTTGCAAAGTTGGTTCCCGCGTTAATGATTATCTTGCTGCATATTTGAAACAATTTGAATGGAGGATAAAGGCTGAAGAAACTTTAGTTGAGATTCTTATAAATCCAGCCACAAATTCTGTTTGGAAGGTGAGTACAGCGAGTCTATCTGAAGATCTCTCATGATTAATGGAAATCGGAAGAATGAGGAATGGAAAATTTTCCAGGCTGGTGACAGGATAAAGAGGCCGCAATTAGCCAAGACCCTGGCTGACATTGCCAGAGACGGACCAAGCATTTTTTATAATGGAACAATGGGTGACAACTTGGTCAAAGAGATTCAATCATTCAATGGCATCATTGAGAAAAAAGATTTCGAAGATTATAGGTGAAAGAGCCTGCCTTGTAACTTTTTACAATCTAATTCTGAATCTTCACTTTGAGTTACTTATTCAAAGAAAGATTTATATTCGTCAGATAACGCGAAACCTGTGAATTAAAATTGCAACCATTAAGATAAGGAACTACGGTGGCAGATAAGAAAAAGAGACAGGCCGCTATGGGCTGTCAAATGACAAGTTGACTGTTATAAATTTAGCTGGAACGCATTTGTCTTACTTAACACAAAACAATTATTATTTACCAGAAAATGATTTGTGCCCGCAGGGTGAAGTGGAGAAGACCCATTAAATCTGAAATTTGGAATCATACGATCTACACGGCTCCGCCACCCGGTTCAGGAGTAATTCTTAGTTTTATTATGAACATTCTTCAGGGTTTAGTACCCACTGACAATGAGAATGTAATGTGGCAACGAATGGTGGAAACTTTCAAATGGGCATACGCCAGAAGGACAGAATTGGGTGATCCTGACACAAATAGCATCGACGTCAGTAAGTCTATCATACGATACGGTTAATAATTTGTAACGAGCATTAATAGACTTATTCAATTCTGTATGATGAATTACTTTTCTGAGTAAGAGCACTTTAGTTTAGATCATTAGATAAAAACCATCGTGTGCAATTAAAACTCAGTGATCACAGATAATGTTGTGAATTCGTGCTTAGTCATGGTTAGTAGCCAATTAATTTTTCTGAGAAGATCACTCATATCAACTAATCTGCCTCTGATGCAAGTGCACTTAAGTGGAAAAAGTATTACAGTAATAGCATCACCAATCGCTTGATTTCAGACCCGATCGTGGAGAACTTGACATCGAAAGCGTATGCTGATGAAATTCGATCATTAATAAGTGATAGCGAAACAAGTAATGACCCGAAAAGGTATGGGGCTGTGTTGGAAACGCCCGATGATAGCGGAACAGCTCACGTTTCAGTTCTCGCACCTGATGGTTCTGCGGTTTCAGTCACTTCTACTGTCAATCAGGTGTATGTTATGTTCATTCTAAGTCATCGTATGTCTTTGCGTGTAAATTGTAATTTGAATTAACAGTTTAGGTGCAATGATACGTTCGAGGTCCACGGGGATAATATTCAACGATGAAATGGATGATTTCGGCTCGCCTAATATAACTAATGGATTTGGGTTGCCACCCTCACCCGCTAATTTTATCGAGCCTGGCAAAAGGCCTCTAAGTTCCATGGCTCCCACGATAGTTGTAAATATTTTTGCGATAAAAAATCATTTTTTTAAGAGCTAGTTTAATGAATATGATTTTTTGATAGGTGAATAATCGTGGAAAAGTTAGACTCGTAATAGGTGCCGCTGGTGGGACCAAGATCACGACTGCCATTGCACTCGGAATGGTGCTAAACATTGGGTATGACTATGACATTAAAAAGAGTATTGACGTTCCACGTATTCATCACCAGGTATGCATTTCCGGAATTTGTTGAGCCTTTATAAAATTTTAAATCGTAAAACAACCTTCTATCTGTTTATAGCTGCTGCCTATGATTGTGCAAAATGAGAAAGGTTTCGATCATAATGCTCTTGAATTTTTAAGAGGTATTGGTCATAATGTGAGTACATTTTCGGGAATTGGAAGCGCGGTTACAGCGGTAGCTAACAATAAAGGAGCGATCACTGCAAATTCGGACTACAGAAGGCAAGGAAGAGTTGCTGGATTTTAATAATCGACAAGTATTTAGTTTTGCAATTAAAAATCCTTTTCTGTACACGAGAGGAATGGACTCCACCGAGAAAATGCCGTATCAGTATAATGAAAAGTATCTCTTACCCGTAAGAACTTCGATTGAAGTATATTTTCATGTAAACATCTGAGTGCTCGAATTCAGCATAAATTTGAAGACACTAGACGCAAAATCCGATTAGTATACACCTGTAAATAATGTTTCGGGTATTATTAAGCTACACGTATACCATTAAATAAGAGTAATACTGTACAGAAGGTGTGAAAGATTAATATGAAGATTATTAGGACTTGTACGATAATTCTTGTGGGATAGTCTGAATACATTTTTATAACAGAAACGTTTATTTATAAAAATATTACAGTTCTCAACTATTATTAGAACACTTCACAAAAACGCATGATTTGCTTTGATATATCTGAAATATATTTCAGTTTAATATAAAATCAAATTAGTCCTCCATGCAACCTAATACTGAAAAATGACATCTTTCAACAGTTTCCTATGTACTACTGCTGTCGCTCTCTGAAAGTTGTGCTTGCTCTTTAACTTGTCTCGCGGAGCGTTTAAATTTCTTCGTTTTATTTAAGCCTTTTTTTGATTTACGAAGAACTTCGATGGCTTTAAGTTTTCTTTCTAAAGCAGCGGCTTTATCTTTTTCCCGCTGTGGTATATATTCTTTTATATCTTTTTTATCGCTTGCTGTAGTATTACATAATAACTCGAGTTTTTCTTCTGTTATTTCCTTACTGATTTCGGACGCCCCTTCTTCTGGTTCTACTGCTTTACTCGTTCGTGGTTTTCCCCTTCCCTTTTTCTTTGGTTTTCCGGTAACATCTTCAACGTCAGAGTCATTTTCATTATTCAGCCGCTTTACAGCTTTCTGAACCCGTTTGCTCAAACTGGGTTCTATAGATTTTGGGCTCTCTTTTACTTGGAAGTACAAATCGATTGCTTTTTGGCTCTTGTGTTCCTCCAATTTTTTAAGTACCAACTTTATTTGTTCTTCAAATTTTACTTTTGTCCATCCAAACTTTTTCCTCGTGTAATCGGATAAAAGACTCAGATTTGGCTTTCCCCAGGTGAATCCCTCTTTGGATTCATTCACCGTAGGGAATAAATATGCTTGAACAACTGCTTGGCTTGGGAATCCTGAAACCGCGGGCACATCTTACTATCTGGAAAACAATATTTAGCGACCAATTTGACATACCCTTTTGAATCTGCACGTTCTTCAATTTATTTCGCAAGCTCGTTTTACCAGGACCTGGTACTTTCCCTGACTTTACCCAAGTAGAGAAGTTTGCCAAACCGTTTAACAGGTTCTCTCCTTCGGTTGGAAAGGCTGCTAATATTTCTAGAGCAGTAACTGGTCCAATGCCAGTTACTCCCTGAGTATAATCACTTCCGACTAATAAAGCTAATTGGATCATCTCGCGTCGCGTGAGTTCTGGAAATTAATATTGGCCTTTGAGACCACGCCGAGAACATAGTATTTCTTGAAGAGCAAAGTGCTTACTGAAATGGTGCTGGATGTCGCAAGATCGAAACCTCATTACTCTTTTATTATTGTTGAAAAAGTTTTTGTAAACACACTTTCCCCCGAAAAGCCAGATATCAGAATCATCTGTAATAGTACCGTCTGTGAGCCTAATTTGCTCCAGAAATGCGCACTGGGCTTCTGCCTCCATAGGCGCGACAATGTACGGGATTCCAAATAGTTGTAATAGTTCCTGTGAGTCCAAACAATTTATTCCAAGTCTTATAATTAAAGACTATACAATACATCAGCCCAATCAGTACCTGTGCTTCTGTTCGAATCTGATCAGTGACGCCACTAGCTTGTCTTTCCAATTTTCCAATATTTGCCGTCAGATCTTCCTGTTCATCCTCCAATTGCGATTTTAGGGATATCAATTCCTCCTCGGTCATGGGTGGAGGCGGAGGACTTGCATTTTTTATATCATCCAACCAGGACTCTAATTTTTGCGCATCTTCATTATCAATTGTCCCTATCTGAATATCTTGTTTCCTACTCTCAATAGAATCAGATACTTTTTCATGTAAGTCCTTTTCAACATTGACTGCAAGTGTGGAGACTTCTGATTTTTGATCTTCAAGGTCCACTACAACTGGTTTGATAGTAACTTCTGCACTCGTAACTTCTGTTTCCATTTTCGATAGATCTGATTCTATTGAAACATCTATTTTGCCGTCTTCTTTTACCTCAAACGATGGGGATGATGTTAGATTATTACTAGAACTTTCAAACACGTTAGCGAATAAATCATTCTCTAGTTTCATGCCGGGGTCAATAGTTATTTGAAGTCCTGATTTCGAAACACTCTTCCTTTCCGACTTTACTGATGGTATAGGTACATCTGGTATTTCTATAAAATCGTCCGAGTCGGAATCTGTTGTCGACACATTTCTTTCATCTGTTTGTCCAGATGGTGTAATGCTCTCACTTATTTCTTTTTCTTGGACTGTTGGGTTCTGTAAGATATCTTCTTTCTCAGGAACTGTTTCAGTAAAAGGTTTAACAGGTACAATTTCCTCCAAAGTATCTGAATTTACAGCTTCCTCAGTCAGGTCTATAGTTTCACAGTTTGTTTTTGGACTTCCAGGTTCTATCTTTATTTCACTTTTAATGTCACTCCCGTTGATCTTCGATTTATTTGTTTTATTATCAGCCTTAGTTTGCTGGAGTAACAATAGAATTTGACGTTGTGTTAACCCACTATATTCTAACATATATGTTAATGCAGGGTTCAATGATTTCTTTCCAAAATATTTCTTAGCTAGTTGACTTGACTGATTTATCTCCGAGTCAGACTCGAAATCTACTTCGGAATCAGATTCCTTCTGAAATTGAGGAACATTTTTCAGGATAGGATCACTTGTATCAAGTAGTTCCACGTCACTATCCCACTCATCGTTAGATAATTGATATTCATTAATATCCTCCGCAATGGTAGTAAGCTTACTAGGACCTGCCACTGGCTCTACACCATTGTCGGCCGAAGTTTCCGACTGTTTTTCTTCTGAATCAGTGGTTTCAGAATTATTTTTTGCTAATGCATTTTTATCTGCAATTATTTCAACTCATACATGTTCCGGTATACTTCGATCTAAATGACAGGATAGAAACATACCGCTAATATAAATTAATCTAGTGGTACTATCCGCCGCTATGCGATATGCATCATCCTGAGAGCCCTTTGTACTGATTCCTTCTTCTGTTAATAATTTATCTAATTCCTCTAAAGTGAGTGTCTTCCCACCCATCTCCTTCTCCGCCGATTCCAATGATTCCTGAACAAATCTACGTTTAAGCAGACGTTTCATTTGAAATCCAGAGAAGTTATGGGATTCCTGCAGGTAATACATAGTCATGAGACCCATTGCGCATTTTTCATGAATTCGCTTGCTGTGGTCTACATACTTCTGGCATTTCATGCAAACGACCCCAAGAGTTCTGCTTTCGCGTTTCTTTAAGATCGGTGAGAATGTCATAGCGAACATCCGCTGGCAGGGATTTGAATTCAAAACTAGATACATCTACACTATGAATATTCCCCATCCACTTTGATTGCTTCCTCGGGCTTACGTGAACGGAAGAATCGGAATCCTCGCTATCGCTAAATTCGATCTTACTCGTGCTTGGCAGACTTGGTAGTATAAACATATCATTTTCAACAGGATTATTCGACACATGGGAAACTATTTGAGAAGGGTTGCTCGAACCATTCACCCCATCTGGGTTAAGAACAGTTTTAACTGCCCTATGCTTTATCAAGTTTGTTATCAAGTCTGCCTTCATCTTCTGCGCTTTACTTGCTGCAATAGTCTTCTGCTTCCTGCGTGAGGCCTGAGAAAACAAAAGAATGAGGAGACTCTTTTCTCACTACCTGGTTCCCACACTACACTAATTGTCTACAGACAATATTATAATCAAGATGGAAGTACAGTTTCATTAGTGGATGTGTACACCAAACAAGACCTATTTAAGGAACGCAGTCCTTACTTGTGAATTCAATTACAATCAACCTTAGAACTTAACACTTATAGACAAGTATGAGAATGCTATATAATGGATACTTGCAATGGTATTCTTTTTCAGCATTGGAACACCTCCATCAAAAATAAAGATAGGTTTAATTTTGAAGTACATAAGTTTGCATATTCTATGATACAATCCCAATAAATGCGCATTGGGTTTAGGATTGCCATGTCTGTCCTGATAGCCCTGTAGTACTTGATGAATCCAAATTGAAACATCTAAAATAGTTGCTGAAGTTAGAGAATCATACTGCCAAAGGGTAAAGATGAACAGTAAATTGCGCAATGTTAATCGAGACGTGCCGACAGCTAAGACTTTTCCCTCGAGGGTTTCCAACGGGACCGGCTTTCCCGTTGCATCAAGCAGTCGCCAGAGACCAAATACACCCATCGTAAAACTCCTTCAATCTGTAAAAGCAACCGTCTCTGAATTCCTCGCTGTATCTAAATAAAACTATTATGAATTCGTATTATGACAATAATGGAAAGTGTGAAATATGTTCACTTTGATTTTGGAGCCGGTATACATAACCTATGTTGAATAATACATATATGTAAACCTACCGTAAATTGGTCCATACAAGATTCAACTAATAACTAATGTTTCATGGATGTAAAATCGATGGCACACTCAACTTCTTCTTTCGATCAGATATTCCAAACATTTTGTAACACTATTGTATATCACTTGGACTTATTCTGCCTGTGACAAAGCCCTCGTTTCCTCGCGATCAGCTGACTATAAAAACAATATATCTGCGCAGGCTATGTCGCTAGAACGCATGCACTCGTGTGTCGCAATACTTGTGGATCAGCGCCCGGGGACGAATGCCATTCTCGCGGGTTCGCGTCACGTTTCAATCGCACGCGAAAGAGAGGGATTTATTTTATGGGCAGCTTCAGATGCATAATGACTACTTGGAACTCATTTTAAATATCACCGCGAGAAACTCCGTCTCCCCTTCTGTACGCTTCAGTCCACAGCTAATTGTAACACGCCCAGCACATTACAATGCTAAGTAACTTAATCAAGTATCTCGTGTACGTCGTAAAGGATTTAAATGCTGCACCGGATACATATCAACCTTAAGCTCTAATTGTTTTCATTAAATAGATATAGATCTATTGCTATATTTTTAAATAGACCAAAGTACTTTTGAGCACAATTGAATATGCGGTCTAAATATTACATCAGTTCTCACATTGCCTTACTTGTTATCCTTGTAAAATATGACTTAAATTAAATGAATATATTGTCTTGAGAATTATAGTGTTTCTTGCTATGTAACTATAGTAACTTTCGAGGATAATAGAGCCGCGGAAGTAAGTAATTGCATGTTTCTGGGGAGAGTCAAAGGCACTGGCAGAAAATGGGCAATAGCTGCCGAAAACGGAGGTCGCCTCAGTCTGAAATGGTTTGTTTCGGAAAAGGTGAAGTGAAAAGTGCACGTTCTGGAGACGTTAATCGGAGTGTCCGCACTGCACGCACACGTCCTTTATTACGCAGCATCGGTGTTGGGTGTTGGTGCGACTCGGTATGGGGCGTATGGGCTCGCACGATACGTAACATAAAACGTATCGCGCTGACGGTGTGTGTGCGTTTGGCTGCATCGTCGGTATAGAGAGGCGGCCCGCGATGTGTATATCGTATCGTCATCATCGGCGAAGTGGAGTGAGGTAGAGGCCACCCACTCTTTCCCACAGCAGGTTTTTCCCACGCCCCCCAGGGTAACCCCAACATCCTTTTGCGGCAGCAATTCCACGGCCCGAAACGTTGCGGAGGGGAGCCCGACACTCACGTCAGGTGGGGAACAAGAGGGGAACTGGAGGCGCCTGGCTCGGCACAACCGTTCTACAATATTAAAACAATAGAATCTCCTGTAACAGTAGTGTAACCAATTTTATTGCATTATATCCGAGTTAATGGAACGTCTCACTATTCTTCGACAACAAAGGCCGACCGCGTTCTTAAAGTTCCTCGTGCAGGAACCGATTTCCGCAAGAAGAGCGGAAGTCCGCTTAAGAATTGGACCATTCTAGTCAATTAATCAAGCGGGCGAACATCGATGTCGATAACGTGCATACGACTTCTGATTACTGCGGTGATTGCTTGGAAAAATCATATATCCCGTGAAGAGCATCCGTACCCCAGTTCTCTTGGTTTAGAAGCATTTGATCGGTAGTTTCGCGGCTTATCCTGGCGTAGGGAACCCCTCGTCCTCGTTTCTATCTACGGCCCTGCCACCGTCACTTATACGAGCCAGCAATAACTCCACGATGTCGCTTCGGACTTAGTTACTCGACGAGAATCGTCAGGATCGGTTGTGCGGCTCGAGGGGAGTTCGTCATCTTGATTCAGCGAACAGAGATCGTCCCGACGTGCCTCGAGGCTTCGGTAGTCGAACTTTTAATCAAGCGGGGCCATCGAAGATACGCGCTTTTAAAGAGAGGAACCGAACCTACCAATTTTACGGGGGGCTGACTTGACCCGAGTGGATTTGAAGCGGCGCGCGCGATCAGTTGATTTCCGAGGGTTGGCAGGACTGTTCGGAAAATTCGGAAAGTGAACAGGTGTTTTTTGAATGGATTAGGGTGAATCGGCGAGGAGGACGCGATACGATTCGCGATTGCCAGAGAATACGGGCACGCCGCGTGATATCTCGCTGGAATCGGTCCTACAGAAGATGCACTGGGATCTGCAGCTGGATTTCGGCGGCGCCTCCTGGGGAAAATGAGGTGAGTGCTGGAACCGTAACCTGCCTACAATCGCTGTAACCTTGCTACGCCGAAATGGTAAATAAACAATCGGCAGCTTCCTTATAATCTCTGTGATAGAAAGACTACTATACTTGAAGGATTTATTTGTGACTGGTACTCCAACTTGTACTTTATTTGCACTAATTTGACGCTCGTATGCGTTTTGCCCAGATTTTTGTTACGAAACACCCGTTATATGCATTCGTAGCGCTTCAATTCTTCATTCACTCTTTTTTGAATGATTAATGCACCTTTCGATTTGCTTCGGGGCATCCGCATCGACGGATGCTGCATGCGGAAATTAATATCCGATTTCATTCGCACCCGCTCTGTTTGGTTCTGCCTTGAGCTTGCAAAATGTTGTTTGTTTGTGCAACAATGCTTTCAACACAATGTGCATGAGTGCATCATAAGCACGGACTTCACCACACAGATTTTGTGCTGAATAATGTATTTGTGCTGCTATTCTTGGAGCATTGAATTAAGTGTTCCTAGTAGAGGTAACTTCCATCGTTGAGCAACGTCAAGTACGATTAAGCAGAATATTAGAGCATTCTGGAAACTAGCAAGTAAAACTAATGCAATACTTGCACTATTCTCGGATACCGAAAATTCCATGCAATTTGAGAACTACTGCTATCTTTTGTGTATTGCCCTGTGTATACAAAGAGCTATATGCATTATACATGCATATCGAGTGTATGTATATGTTGGCAAAGTTAATGAAAATAGTGGACATTATAAAGTCAATTGGGATATACTCTTTTAAAGAGGTCTGTGGTACGTGGACTGATATTGGTAGGAGGCACAGGGGAGATCTAATTCATGCAGGAAAAATGAGCTCAGCTGGGTTCCCACACTATGTATGTGTGTTTCCTCTTTCCTGTGCTAAGACCAGCAATTCCTGGTAGTTCATTTAAAGAAAGATGCCTCGAGTTAATTATCTGCTACACTATGAAAAAAGCAAGAAATTTTCTCACGCTAAAACTTTAAATGAGCGAACACTTATTTCTTCCTGTGAGCGTATGAGATTGCATTGCATTTGATACCGCATGATCTTGCATTATACACCCATGCCTGTGCATATATAATTTAGGTGTTGGTTTATTTTAAATATTGTGGGAATGTTCTTATGGCCTTCATTACAAGATCTGTACACCTCTAACTATTTTTCTTTGGCTTTGGAACATGTGCTATTGGCAGGGAAGTACGTAACTCATTCTCCTCATACTTTCTATTCTGCATGACATTTATGGAATACGGCCCAACAGTTAGTTTAATCTGTGATAATGGGTAGCAATTGAATTGATTTCAGGTAGAGCAGTCTGAAGATGAAGAGGATGAAGATAGAGTGAAGCTGATAATACAGTTCTGTTGCATTGCCCCAAGGACTGCAGTGGAAGTTAAATATGCCACACCAGTTTGAGCTGCCCACCATGGCGCATGGCATGCAGTCTCCCCCATCGCCGACTTCGGTCATGTCGGTATATCCGCGATACAGTTCTGGCGTCTACAGGCCTGATCATCAAGATCAAAGACTGACGCGAGAAGCGATGGAGCGATATTTGCGCGACCGAAGCGATATGGTGATCGTGATCCTTCATGCTAAAGTAGCTCAGAAGTCGTACGGCAATGAAAAGCGCTTCTTTTGTCCACCACCCTGTATTTATCTCTTTGGGGATGGCTGGAGAATGAGGCAGGAACAAATGCTTCGCGAGGGAGAATCCGAACAGTCCGCTCAACTTTGCGCCTTCATCGGAATTGGGAATTCTGATCAGGACATGCAACAGCTAGATCTCAACAACGGCAAACAGTATTGTGCAGCGAAGACTCTATACATATCCGATTCGGACAAAAGGAAACATTTTATGCTCTCGGTGAAAATGTTCTATGGTAGCGGACATGACATCGGCGTATTTCACAGCAAACGAATAAAAGTGATCTCGAAACCCTCGAAAAAGAAACAGTCTTTAAAGAATGCCGACTTGTGCATTGCGAGCGGTACCAAAGTAGCACTGTTCAACCGATTGCGATCCCAAACGGTGAGCACGCGTTACCTGCATGTAGAAAATGGGAATTTCCATGCGAGTTCGACACAGTGGGGTGCCTTTACTATTCATCTGCTCGATGATAATGAAAGCGAGTCTGAAGAATTTCAAGTTCGGGACGGCTATGTGCATTATGGTAGCACAGTGAAATTGGTATGTTCCGTGACTGGGATGGCTCTGCCACGTCTAGTTATCAGGAAGGTCGACAAGCAAATGGCGAGTCTGGAAGCAGATGATCCTGTCTCTCAATTGCACAAGTGCGCCTTTTATATGAAGGACACAGATCACATGTATCTCTGCCTATCCCAAGAACGGATCATCCAATTTCAAGCTACCCCTTGTCCCAAGGAGGCAAACAAGGAAATGATCAACGACGGTGCATGCTGGACTATAATCAGCACCGATAAAGCTGAATATCAATTTTTCGAGGGTATGGGCCCTGTTCGCTCGCCGGTAACACCCGTCCCACTAGTCCATAGCCTACATCTCAACGGTGGTGGCGACGTTGCGATGTTAGAGCTAACGGGCGATAATTTCACACCTAATCTTCAAGTGTGGTTCGGCGATGTGGAAGCGGAGACAATGTACAGATGCCAAGAAAGTATGCTGTGCGTAGTGCCAGACATCTCACTATTCAGGGGTGAGTGGCTTTGGGTGCGACAGCCGACACAAGTGCCCGTCTCCCTGGTTCGCAACGACGGCATCATCTACGCGACTGGATTGACTTTTACATATACCCCGGAACCAGGACCACGACCACACTGTCCACCCGCGGATGAGATTATGCGGGCCCCTCGCTCGATGCACAATCAAGCGAGCATGCCCCCAGCGATCGCGGATGTGCCCTGGAACACACACCTACCCCCGCAATCGGGTCTCTGATGCCTTCTAGATAATTACAGTGTGAACCAAAGTTTAAGACCTAACGAGACGGACGCTTCATCAGCGGCAAGCATTGACAATGAAACTACGGACGAGCGCGAGTGCTCGTTCGAGCCAACAGACCTCCTATCCGAAGTCAATATTGCGGCACGCAACTTAGACAATACAAAGACGTAGCGTCCGCTCAGCCTCTATGTGAGGATCTCCGCGGGCGCGCCCAGCACATGTACAATGCCGTGTATTATTTCCGTCGATACCTAGGTATCTAGCTTTAAGTTGTTGATAAAAGATTGACAGAGATAATAATTTATAGCAATGCTAGACTAAGGAGCTTACTTTGTACGAATGTGAATACTTAGGCCAATTACACGATGAAATCTAAGAATCGAAAGAGCTCGCGAGAAACCGCTTTTGGTAAAGAACGGTACGGACCACGTACAATTACGGATCATCCGTGAAATTGCATATCGATAACTGAGAAATGGTTGTGCACTATATCCTTAAATAGTCCATTCTCGAATGATCTTACGAATCTCGCACTCGAGAGTATCTGGTTCCATTCGCGAACCGACACTGTGTGAAAGAGAATGATGCACTAGGTGCATATATATAGTATACATAATAACATTAAGAATTATTTCAAGTGTACGCTCGACATTTTGTACATTTATAAATCTGTATAAGAAGGATCCGAGGCTAGAAGTCCAGTAGCACTTGCATCCTTTTCTCTTTACCGAAATCATATTCGATAAGTTCAACTTTTGCAATCGCCTATGAGTTCTCATGATATATGTTATTTTTTCTGTATATATCAATCTTTGTACCATGCATAAACACACACCCACAAACCACACTGACACATTTACGATTACATTGTAATCTCAAGGGAATATCCGCAACTACTATGCACTGTACGGCATAGAGGTAGTCTTCATTTCACCATGCGAGAATGAATTGCTACAAATTGATCGTGTGAACCGATCCAATTGCGAATTGGGCACGATGTGACCCGTGAAGTCCATATCACTTTGCGTCTAAGACTTTCCATTGCCTCGCTAACGCATAAAAGAGAAGGAAGAACGATATTACGCTTTTCAGCGGACGTCAGTCCGCCCGACAGAGAGAGAACTAGATATAATCCACTCTATTTTTTAATTCACCGTGTCACTTGTGAGAACACCCGCGAGATTTTACTTTGAGCGAAAAGTAGAGAGAGCCTCGGTGCATTTTATGGGTGACAGACCAGAAGGAGAAGGTTACGCATACTCGAAACCAACGTTTTCATGTCCTATGATTTCAAAATAAATTAGAACACATTTCTAATAGTGCTGCCTTTGCTTGAGGACCACCACCACCCTGCATATCTTCTCTCCACATCCACACACGGTGTCACACCAACGCGAATTACGCTGTGAATGAAGATAATAGGAGAATGCAAAAAACGATAGCATTGTTGTGATACACAACAGGATCGGCTTGTCTCAGTTTCTTGACTTGGTCGAATCAGTACGCGGCCTTTTTCCGCGATACAATCGAAAATAATCATCCGGGCAGGAAGTGCGATAAGATCGCCCTGAGAATTGTCTTCCTCACGAGAGATCTCTATTGTAAGAGAGGGGAAGAATGCCGGCGCGCAGTCAGTGTGTAGTATGCCATGGGAATTTACCCACGATTAAAATTTGCGCCGCGCAACTAGAGAACACTGATTATCTTTATTCACGGTAGTAAATGCGAATTAATAATAATTACATCCTTAACGTGTCATTGGACGGATAAGACTTTTGATGCTTGTTATCATCGGCCGAGCCAATGAATATTTCAATGGCTCATTTGCCTGCGAGAATCATTCTCAATTATTATTTATAAATACGATGGCGATCTTACTGCCGCCCTCGCGACCAATAATCCAATTGCAATTTACAAGTATCAAACGTACCAGAGATATCTAAGGTTTTACCAAGTTATATTCACTATGTGTAATATATTAAAATATTATTTTACAAAGTGATACGAAAATCTTACTCTTAAGTAACTCGTACCTATACAATTGCCTCGGTTGATGGATGATAAACCCGTTTCCGTCGACCGATGATCGTACGTTCTAATTATAAATTAATAAGCATGAAAGTGATAACATGATCCTCGCGTACTTCATGTTAGTCGGGCATAACTTATGCAATCGAGGATCTTCGAATTCTAAATGAAATGGGAAGCACTCACGACACGATATCGTCTCGGGCACAAGGCACTCTCGAGGACCGCAATCTATTTTATCCGTATAGTACGTTGCTTATTCATATTTGTGAGCATTAGGGAAATGTACGACGTTAAAAGGTCGTCCATTTTATAGCCGAGCGAAGTCTCGCAAAGGAGCTTCGATCCGCGCACCAGGTTTCCTATTGTCATGTGGAAGTAGGTATTACCGGAAGACCAATTCGAGATTCTCGTGAACGGGTGAGTCACCAGTATGTCCTGCAAGCAAACCAATCATTGCTGGCGCACTCAACATAGACGGTACTCACATTAATTATCCTGGATATACACCATCCTACCTTTGTCTGCGGGTGTATTAGACTCACGCCATGCTTATTAATAGCGATCAGTAATAATTCGGGATAATTGGGCTCCGTGCTCTGTTTGACCTCGAAAAATGCTGATCCAAACGTCGGCCAACGATAGACGATCTTTAAGAATGTGATCTTCGCGTCTTCTGGACTCATTCCAGCGTCCTGATTGTACGCTGCTATTATCGACCTCTTCCAGTCATTCGCACTTTGTACTTTTACCAAGTCGCCCGGTATAAGTTCCCTTAGCATTTGCCTGAAAACAAACACACGAGTCTCAAGGTTTAGTATTTAAATAAAGTGAGTAAAAAGTCTTCCAAACTAACGGGATGGCTTGCAGTTCTTGTTTGCTCTCGCCAAATCGAACCCTGTATACCAAAGCAGCCAGTCTCGATGCTTCCTCTTTCGTACATTTATGATATCCTGTCGAGAAATGTATAATTATTAAACGAGACTCGATACAAGTAGAATTATTATCAAAAATATCAAAGAAAACTAAATACACTTACCTCTCAATAATTTAGGAAGCTCTTGGTGGAAGTGGAAAATGAGATCGGCGTTCCTGTCTTTACCGGGTACGGTATTGGTCCACAACTTTTTCATAAAGAACACTTGATATGTAAATTGCGGCGCGACACCTGCAACAACCATTAAAATTCATGCGTGTCCCATTTGAAATACGACAAACCGACTAAATATACATATCATTGTTTTATACCGTCACGCGATGGCCGAGCTTTCCTTATCCAGTCGGTCAAGTGTCGCACGAAGTCGAAGAAAAAGTCACCCTCTGGCACGGAGATCACTTTGTCTGCAATCTTCACGAATAAACTGAAACCCTCTGCCGAGCGTAAATTTAATCTTTGTGCGATATTCTGACAGAAATCTTTTGCTCTCGTTGATGAGTCCACTTCGAATGCCTATGAATTAAATAATCTATCAATAGAATATACGTACTAGGTCAAGATAAAATTGCTATGGGGAAATATACCTCGTCGGTATCGTCAGGGAAGTAAACTTTATGGAAGATCTGTGTGGTCTTGTGTTGTATGGCTTCCACTTCCACTTGATGTGGCGGATACTTTCGTTGACCATTTCGTAAAGTCTTCTGTAGCCTTTGCAAAGAATCTTGCGATATTGGATGTCGTCTTGTACGAAGGAAAAGTGTTAATTCCTTAAGAAGACTTTGACTGCAGGTGAATAACCCAGTAGCCAACCACATAAGTTCCCATCCCCGTTCCTCGCTCAATCTATTCCTATTATCCGTCAGTTGTTTCATGATCTGACAGTAGATTTCATCCCTTAAGATCTCATTCTTCAAGGGTCCATCGAAGATGAGATCAGTGTATTCATTGCCAATACGTGGTCTTTTTGTTGGCAGATCTCCCATGTACTTTAAGATCGCATTGAAGGCAAAACAGGCTTCTTCGGCGAGTTCTTCTTTCGAAACTAATTTTTTTAATAATGGTTGTTTAATAGGATCCCTCGAGTGATGCCAGAGTTCATCTGTGTGTCCACGACGGGCTGTTGTGAGGGTCAGAGCCTTGGACATTGTTCTCTTGGGTGGTGTTCGGAAATGGTCGATCGCATATTCCAAGAGAGTATGTGGTTTATCTCGAGGTTCCACTCCGTTTATTTGCTGTGGATACAATCTTCGACCATTTTCCGTTCCCTCAATACTAAATAACGACAATATATCATTGGGTGGTTTTGACAACGATGGTAAAACATAAACCGTTTCTGCTGGGAAGTCACCCTTTTCCATAGTCCTTTCACAAGTGCCTACGCACCATCCTGAATTAAGGACAGTCTCACCAGTACTTTCATCTTCCAAAACAATCAAATCTCCCTTCTGGAAACTGACAAACGACGAGGATTCACCCGGTGCTTTGTAGTCTTGCAAAGCGATAACAAATTTACTGCGTTTCTTTAATCCTTCCAAGAAATAGACTACTAAATCTCTTATATCCTCAGCATTTGGACTTTGGAAAGTAAATTCCTCTCCCCGAACAGTCGACAAGCTGAAAGTTTGCGTGAACATCTTGTTCGTTTTCTGACTAGATACAGTGGTGATCTCTGGGAAAGATAATTCCAGGAGGACCTGTTCTTGATCGTCGACCACGTAAACTCCTGTCCAATTAACAGCTATGATGACATCATTCTTAGGCAGATTAGGTCCTGAATTTCTATAAGCTTCATAAAACCGTGAAAATAACAGAGGCCACTTGAACTTGGCATATCCTACTATGTCTTCCTTCACACGTAACGCAGGTACCTTTTCCTTCAAATAATAACTTTTCTTATACGCTTGAAGAACAAGGTGACCCCATCGATCGATTGCTTTATCGATACCAGTCAAACAATAATCAGGAATATAATTCGGTAGCAAGGTGTACAACCTATCTACATTCATATCTGTGTGATATTCGATATAGTATTGTTGTGCTGCAATCATTGCAAGATCTTCTTCTTTATCACATCTGTACTCCCCAAATTTCACACCTCTAACTACTTGTTGATAAATCAAATTAGTAGCAACTTGATCCTCCGTTGGTTCATGCCATGGTGCGAATATTTCTTTTCTGAAGAAAAGCCTCCAAGGAGCATTTCGTTCTTGAGCACCTTGTTCCTTTGCATATTGTTCACATTGTGAAATAGCATCCATCACGTGATCACCACCACTTCCAAGAGACGAGACTTTATCGAAGAGTGCGATATATAATGAAAATCCAAATTGATCCCTCAAGGAAATCTTGTCGGATAATTGATTGCATAATTCTCTGGCGGTGGTGGCTGAATCCGCTAAAAGAGTCTTGGTGTTTCCATCCATGAATGTGATTGGTAACATGATGGGTTTCTTTGATTTGGTGGCTTGTAATTCAAGCCAACTTGGAGGTTGATTGCGTGTACCATTATTAAAGGTTCTCTTTAATCTATCCTCGCAATACGGAGCGTATCCTGGTGGTCCTTCGCGTATGAAGGCTCGTAAATAATTAACAAATTTTTCCGATGGAGCGAAACAACCAACGCAAAGTGACAATAAGATCCAACCACGTGCGTGGGAGGATTTTGATGGGTTATTTGTTAATTGTTTACAAATTTGACAGTAAATCTCATCCCTGAGTTCTGCTCGAAGTATACCATGGCCAATTATAAAGTGTAACTTTTCAAGATTCGAGGTGGGCCTCGCTTCTAACCAGGATTGGTAGCTATCTGCCGTGTATTCATCCTCCTGGAGTTTTCTTCTCACGTCTTCACCTAATTTATTCTTTCGTTTTAAAGTCAATGATACCAATTTGTGTCTAATTGATCGTGGCTTCTGTCTCAAGAATGATTCAGGATCCACCCCCATCATTTGAGCCTCTTGGAATTCTTTACTTCTGATAAAATTTCGTCCTAATGTTGCTGTGACTTTTGACATAACTGACGTGGTATCTCGATCCATGGTATGAAACCTCGGCTCCGGAAGATCACCGGTAAATCGTAGAATAGTAATCCATAAAGCTTGAGCAGCAAGTTGGTCTCCTTGAGTATGCAATGGTAATAAAGGATGCTTCAGTGGTTTCCTTGAGTACTGATGAGTAATATTTCCTTGGAAATATGTGGCTGCGAATTTTTGGAACTTAAATTCGGATAAATCCTCTTCGTCTTCTGAAGCAGTCTGAACGGGACTGATAATCTCTTGTTGATCTGCCTTTGGCGCTGGCAAATCATTAAATACAGAAGTTTCTCTAGCAGGAGTGGGTGCTTCACTGCTAGAATCTGGCAGGAAGTCGAACATTGCTTCGACAAGTTTACTATCATCCACTGGTTCATCTTGCTTTTTGGCAGCATCATTAATTAAATTCTTTTTAATCTCCATCCTACGTCTGTCTTCTAATTCCATTTCGATTTCCTTCCTTTCGAGCTCTTGTATTCTCTCCTATAGATTTATGGACATACAAAAGAAGATTCATTAAGGTAGTTGTATCAAAACACGGTTTTCTATAGATTTCTGAAGGTGTACCCCTTCAAAAATTTTCGATTTTTTTAAAGTTCTCGGACTTTGGCAAACGCTTGATAAATCGATTGTTTGAGTATGAAAATGGATAGAAAACATGAAACCAGTGGCAGAAATGCCGGAATTGTACCAAAAACACATAAAAAACCGATTCTGAATAATTCATTTTCGTGGTTTTCCCCATGTTTCCCATACTTCCCGACATTTTCCGGGGCTGAAATTTTGTGGGAAATGTTTTCTTGCATCAAGGAAGAAGTGATATAAATTCCAGAGCCCTAGCTCAAAATTCATTTTTTCGCAAATTTTTCCATATGTACCCCTTCACAAATTTTCGATTTTTTGAAGGTTCTCCGATTTTGACGAAACTTCATAGATCGATTGTTTGAGTATCAAAACGGATAGAAAACATGAAACCACTGGCAGAAATGCCGGAATTGTACCGAAAACACATGGAAAACCGATCCTGAATAATTGATTTCATCTAATTCTGATGGTTTTTCCCATGTTTTCCATACTTTCCGACATTTTCCGGGGCTGAAATTTGGTGGGGAATGTTTTCTTGCATAAAGGAAGAAGTGATATAAATTCCAGAGCCCTAGCTCAAAATTCATTTTTTCGCAAATTTTTCTGGGTATACCCCTTGACGAATTTTTCGGCCAAAAAATGAACTTTGACCTGGGGTTCTGGAATTTATACCACTGTTTCCTAGCTAAATACTGAATCACTGCCTGAAATACCAGACCCTGAAACGGTCGGGAAAGGTGTTTCAAAAATTTTAAGGGGTCATCGACAAAAGTTTAGCCCAGCAATTAACTTTTGGAGGTACAATATTGATACAACTTAAAGAAAATGAAGCTACTTACCCTATAGTTTTGTTCGGCAATCTCCTTCGCTCTTTTGTTCCCCTGATCTTTCAATTCTCGCTCCTCCTTCTTCCTAAGCCTTAAAACTTCCACGTGCAATCGGTACTCGTACTGAACTTTCTTGTATCGTCTTTGAGCGATTAATCGTCGTACATGTGCTTGAATTTTTACAATAGCCCAGAGTTTCTTCTGGTACATCTTTCGCACAAGGTAACCTCTCGATCTTGCTTGAAGAGCAACAATGTGCCCTCGCAAATGTCTAAATCGATGCGATAGAACCCTTGATCTAATTAAAGCTTGGAGTCTCATGTATCCTATTCGCATGCGTTTATATCTCTGCCTTTGAGCATAGCCTCTCCAATATTTCTGAGTAATTATTGCGGCTGCTCTCAAACGAAGGAATCTTCTCCTATACACCCATCCACGAATATTCTTTTGAAGGATCAAAATCTTTCGAGTTAAGACTCGATCTCTTTCTTGCTCAAGATACAAATCGTGAGCATCCTTCAGGAAGACTTTCGTATGGCCAAGCTGATAGTCTGATCTCCCCAAAACTATATGACAAATTTTAGCTGTTGCTCCCCTACAGTCCACCTGTTGTGATTGAATAATTTAATCACATCCTTATTTAGGATAATATTAAAATTAATTATTAAAAAGTACATACTTTGTGAGCTGGAGGTACACCGGGAATAAGAAATCGGTATCTTTCTACGAACTCTGGAAAAGAGTGCCTGATTGGGTAGCCAGCTCTTCGTATTCTAATGGTTTCCATCATACCAGAATATCTCAATTGCCGGCAGCAAAGTCCTCTGTCAAACATCTGCAATGCAAATAATAATGACACGGGGTTCGTATTTTTTTCATAATGATTGTCTTACCATAGGCTTTTTGTATTCATTCGGCTTAATGCACCTGATGAAGAATGGTTGGCAGCTACACAATGTTCTCATCAGAGAATCCAAGGATTTCTTAAACTGACTGGATAACGTTGGAGCTCTCTTTCTTGTTTCCGAGCCCATTCCAATATCTTCGACGAAGCAGGCTTGGAGAAATTTATTGGAGGATATGTGAATCAATTGCAGTAAATCTGCGCTAAAAGTATCCCTGTTTTTTTCGAGAAAACTTCTGGTATCATAGAATACAACACCAGCAAAATGGTTCAATCCAAAAGACGTATTAATATCGGATTTGGGTTTCAAGTAATTTCTATGACTCCCATGAGTCTTATGAATTTTTGCCAACATAGTTTGATCCGTGCCCTAAAAATTCAAAAACGTCATACATACGAATCATAATTATTATACGATATAAAATCAGTGCTCGTACTTTGGGAAACTTCGATTCTTCATCGATCAAAGCCATGATGTTCAATTGCTTGACTGCAATAAGATCGAGGGCATCTTGATTGTCAACGAATTCTATGTGCTGCCAATTGATACCCTCGTGATTGTATTCTTCTTGCTCCAGTTTAAATATATGTTGAACAAAGAACTGCTGGAGATTCTCATTGGCGTAGTTAATGCAGAATTGTTCGAAGCTATTATGATTGAAGTTTTCAAATCCAAATATATCCAGCACTCCAATAGCACTGCGTGAAGTGTGCTTCGGCCTGTAAATAGCTTCGTTTATTTTCTTCACTATGTGTATGAAAAGTCGGCCGTAGATTCCTTTGACAAATGCATCTCTAATATCTACTGATTGTTCCCTCGATAATGTCGATACCTAGAACGTAATCATTAGTTATTTTAAAATCATTATCTAACCAATCACTCATAATTCCGCCGATGGTAATTCTACTTACGACTGTCTCACCATGAGCAAATATGGTTCTACGTGTAAGAGCATCAATGAGTGATTGCACAGGCACCCCCAACAAGTGTGCCACCCTTTTGACATTTGTCTGCTCAGGTATCTCCGTTGCATCCAAATTATCTATAAAATTAGACTTGCCAGATTACTCAAATAATATACAATTCATTTTCAAGATAATCTCTCAGAACTTACCTACAACTGTCGCTCGATACTTAATATTTCCCATATGTAATAAGGCTGCAAGAAGTTTAAGTATCTCCCAGATTTCTGAGTCCGTAAAAAGCAGGACTTTCATAGCTGATCTGATATCTGCGAATTCCGCAGCATCGTCTCTACCCTCGCAAGTAATGCTGCCACCCTAAAATATCTTTATTAATATACTAAGATATTATTAAAAAAAGAAAACCCAAAAGATTCTTACTCCTGTGAGATATCTATAAGACGAGGCATCTTCCAATTCCAATTTCGACTTTTCTTCTTTTGAAAGTCCAGCCAACATACAATAGAATACATGATAATTCCTTTCGTCCATACTTTGCGATACGATTCGTGACTTCTCCAGGAGATATTGTTCTATCTTCGCCCCTTCTATTACCCCTTGATCATTGAAATGGATATCGATGTATTTCCCGAAACGAGAGGAGTTGTCGTTCCTCACTGTCTTCGCGTTACCAAAGGCTGCGACAAAGATACTTCTATTTATCTATTTTTTTGGCAGAATCGTACAAAGGATCATCGTACGAATACCTTCCAGAATAGGATTGGCCTCGAGAATCTGCTGCTCGATCCAAGAATGTTTCCCACTGATCGCTGCGAGATATTGCAAGATCAACTTGGTACTTTCTGTCTTGCCAGCACCGCTCTCGCCGCTATGGTATTAACAATAATTCATTAATGATGTAACAATAGCCAAATACTTTGCAAGACTTAAGAAATTAATGGTACCTGATCACTATGCACTGATCTTGTCCATATCGATTCATGTGTGCGTAACTATTATCGCCAATGGCAAATATGTGCGGTGGCAGTTCGCCGATCTTGCGGTCCTTGTACAGTTTGATCTGTTCAGCGGTATAAATCGGCAGGATCTGATATGGATTAACAGCGACCAAGATCGAGCCTGTGTATGTCTAAGAAAAGAACATTTGTCTTAAGTACTTTTGTGAATTTTCCCCCTGATTTCCAATGTCGTAACTACGACTTACATAAATGAGATTCTCATTGTAACGAATGAGGAGGTTGCGAAGGATCCCAGCCTCATGGAGGTCTCCTAAACTGATCATATCTTCGACACCTTGCACTGATGTAGCGTGCATCGCCTTGATCCGCCTTTCCGGAGTTAGCCATTGTTCCTAAAACGTTATTTTATGTTGTTTCTTCATCGCTAGTTTAATCACGAATGTATATATTTATTCGAAAAGAAGCGGAGACATTGTAAGAAAAAGCTTGCAGTGTTCCCATTAAGTGTAGACGAGTCGCGCGGGCCATGAGAAGTAGGCGATGATTACCTTGTTATCGTCGTCTTTCACTTGAATCCGCCTGCCTTCGGCCGAGATCACCCGTGCTCCGATTGCGACGTCAAACTCTTTCCCTGAGATTGGTTCGATCCATATGTAGTCCCCCTGAGCAGTCAATATTTCGCCATTTATAAATTCAAACCATAATTTCATTCCTTAGAACATAAAATATTAATCAATTCCAGGAATATTTCCATATGACGGCAGTAATAATCGCTTCTCTTATCTGTTTGATAATCCAACTATGAGTCACTCATATCAATAGTCTGAAAATCTACTTTTCAAGGCCAGCTGTACTGGAACCTTTATGGGATACAAGAAAATAAAGGAAAAGTGTGACACGCTCTATCAGTTATGCTATTGGCACGTACTCGCATGTCCTCAATTGAGGTGGAAGGTAGCGAACGTGTTGGTAGAATTATGATACTGTCACAGTGGTATCTCAAACGCTTTAATTAAATAACCGGCAGTACACGCTATTTACTAGCACGCTCTTTATTCTTGTTAATTCCGCGTAATTGCTACAAAAGAAAGAAAAACTGTTTAGGTGTTGAAAAGAACAAATGAATAGTAGGAAATAGTGATTGTACTTGAGTATAACTGAAGTACAGTAACCCTTCGACCTTACATTCGTTCGTCGGCCTTTGGTGAACTTATCGAGCAGCATTGTCCACAGACTGCACCTATAGTCGTTTCACCGATCGACCTGCCGTTCGTGTGCGATATAATTTAATTAGCTCAGAGTGCTGTACTACCACGGCTTCCTTCGTTAGAACATAGCCATTGTCTACCTAAGATCTCCAACTTCCATGCGACAAGAAAGTTGCGACGACCTACTCATTTTATTTCTGACACGTGTAAATTATTATAGAAAATAACTGAAGAACAATGTTTCTCAGAGCGAAGTACAAGGTTCAAAAACCGTTAGTCCATTCTCTTCAGATGCATCTATACGAATGCAAGCCTCGTGGCTGATATTCCTATATGTTCCGATTGTTCACCTCACCGGAACATCGGAAGAGATCTCTCGTCCGCTTGCCGGGCCCGAAAAATGGCCTCTGACTTGTTCTGGTCCTACTTCCTGCCGATTTTACTTTCGTACAGTCGACATCGATCGATCGTATTAATTAATTCTATTTGGAGAACTTGGTAATAATCTATTTTGTAGGGTGGAGCACATGTCGATGATTAGTCATTTGTTTGATGGTAGAATTGATCGACAGGTGATTAGCCGGGTGATGATTTCAATTAAAGGCAAAGGCGAAGAGAATGAATTCTGTATCGAGCAGGGTGGTGGAAACGCAAACGTTCGAGAAAGCAATCTACGTCCCGTTATACGACGGCTGCTGCTCTTCTCCCGCGAAATCCTCAGCCGTTGCACAGGGCAGACACCGACCTGAGTCTGATGAAGGACCGTTAACTATGCCTAATTAATTGACCATTCCTCATGCGAAAAGTATCCCTTGTGCGGGCCACACACGAAACTCGACGACCTCATAATCCTTATACATTGATTTCACCGAGTATGACCTCGCCAATATTAATACACTCATTCTTGGACAGTGAAATCGCATTCCAAAACGTATTATTGAATGTAGAATGATTTAATTATTAAAGGCACACTTCCATTGGTTTGAGCTCGTTACGGGAAATTAACCAAGGAACAATCGGAGTGCAGGCGGAATAATTGTCGCAACACCGCTTTCTCGGAAGAGCGCATCATTGCTCTCGCAATTGCCTCGAGGTATCCTCTTTGCCTTTCACAATACGTATTATACGTTTTTCAAATCGAGCCATTGTGCGAGGGCAAGATTGCGCGCATTGCTTTCGGTAGATATAAGACCTTCCGAAATCAATGGTGGCAGACAGTACACATGCGGGTGGCCTTGTGAATTACGATAAACTGAAGGTAAACCAGTTGGCGGTCGTCTAGTCAGAGATGTGCAAGAAACGTATACCAGCGTACATCGCATTTTGTACTTATAGTTGAAAGAAACAAAAAGATATTCAAAATAGCTTTTAATATCCTTTTTTTAATACGACCGAATAAATTTGCATATAAGATTTGCAACTTTATTCTATAACTACTCCGAATCCATACAAAAAGAGCGATATTACCCTACGTTAAAGAATACCATGTAATTCGAGCATCAATTGTCCGCCAGAAATTCGAGTACCAAGCACCTGTTATTCTACAAGAAGAAAGGTGCAACAAGCTGACAAGAGAATTCAAAGTCACACGTATTTGCTTATTCGGTTATTTTCACTCGCCACATATTCCTACTGACCGTCTTCCGCGATAATGAAGCGGAGAACATTAACATAGGAAACTCCCATGAGAATCTTACATGCTTAGTACCAAAGTATCGAGTGAACAGAGATTTCTCGGGGCGTATTGACACAAAGCCAGAGGGATTTCCAATTGCGCGCGAGAACCGGCTTTTTCCTTGGTGAAAGATCATCGCGATGGTATTAATTGCCACTTACCCGCGTGACGATGACCATCTCTTAAGTCGTGGTTGCCGGCACTCCGCCTGGAAGAAAAGTGAACTTCTGCCAATCTAGCCGTTGTCGTTACATTGATGATAAAAAAAAAAAAAAGGGATCGAAGGAATCTTGGATTATGAAAGAGGATTGGATGCTCTGTTTATTATTAAAGGTATGAGTCGACGATGCCTCTGGAGTACACGAGATACGTAATCTACGGTTCGATGGCATGCCAGATAAGAATAGTGGAGCCGGCACATCAATTTCCACGATTCGGATATCTGGAGCATCTTTATCAGGCTGTGTATCTACTATGGGTGGACACGTGCATACGAGGCTGCGCCGGTGCCTCTCGGTGCATCTCTGTGTATTCGGGGAAGCGGCATTCCAGTATATGCGACGATGATGTCTGCCCGATCACCGTTACCGTAGAAGCAGCACAAGCACACAAACCTGTTCGCAAAAGTGGGTTAGGCACTTTGTACCACCGAGAGCGGTACGGCTTCGAGAGAAGAAAGATCGAGAGGATCTTCTCTCTCGGATATTCTCTCATCTCGTTTTGCCGTTGACTCTCGTACATACTCGGCTCTCTCGTGAAGAAGTTAGTCGACTCGATTTCCCGATCCTGTCCCTCAAGGGAATTCATCGAAAGCCTGACCGCATTGATTCTTGGTACGAATTTATCGAAGCGAGATCAATCCGATCGGATTTGGCCCCGGTGCCGATTGAACCACACCGAAACTGCAATTCACGCTCGGCTACCTAATGTAATACCTATGGAACCGATTCGGATCGACTTCGTGACGAGATCGGTTCCCTTCTCGCGATGATAAAGACAGAGAAAGCTAATCTTTCGCACGCATTGTCATTCCAAGTTCTATGGACTATTTAGTCTTTGTAAGAATCATAGATATCAGAAGCTATTTACACCCTCTGTTTCCCTCTCATTCAGTTAGGTGGGAGGGGGGGTTGGCAATTTTTAGGTCGATGAACCAGTCTTCTCTGGTGTAATTAGCTTGACTCAGTCACGCTGGATCTTGGAAGCAACACGTCGGAATCTCGAACTTCGACGCCAGCAATTCTTGACTTATGTAATACCACGGTATGCTCTCCTTTCTGTAGGATATTAGTTGCTACACCTTCGAAGCTGGTTTAACCGCGGCAATGCCAATGTCACTCGACCAAAGTGCGACCACTCGACCAAAGATGCAAGTCTCCCCGTTTCAATCCTCTCCCCCTCGTACAACCTGTTTCACTCGCCTCGACTGACAGCAGTGGTACATGTGAATTCTTATGAGCATTCACTGATTTTAGTCTAGTAACTTCTGTACGACGCATTTCTATTTATGAAGAAGACACTCGTCTGTAGATTAGGTCACAGTTTTTCAAGATCTGTCAAAGGAATTCTTCGAAATTAATTTCTGTTGTATACTGACAATTATTATTGTGCAATGAGGGATGGAATCCCTTGAATCTTTAATAAGATATGGTAATTCATAGAATAAGATTGGGCGAAAATGCGAGGGCTAATAGCAATTACGCATCCAAGCAATTTTTCCTTGAACTTGAATGGCGCGACGTGAAGAGGCGTCGCAGTCATTGACTTTGAAAATATCTGGAGAACGGTCAGTGGCGTAGGAGAGTCGCGCACGCAGGAGACTTTAACGGCCGATCAAACAACAACGCGTGACCACCTTCTATCTCCTGTTTCTTTTAACATCCTTCCCATCACTTCTATCAAAAGGCTCATTTTCTTCCAATAACCATATGATTATCGCTCGATTATTATTCGTGACCGACACACTCGTTGGACTCTGTAAACTTCCGACAAAGAACAGTTGAGTTCTAACTCGTGCCTTTCCAACAACCACACCAGTCGCTCTTGTGATTCGACTCTGCCAGTTCCATTCATCCGATTTATTCGCCCGTAAAAACGCTGAGGTGTGTTGTTGTAGTAGTATTCTAAGAGGATTTGTGACGTCAGATCGGTATCAGTGAATCGAAACTGGCGTTTATGTTTGATACTCGATGGAAGAAGAGTTCAAGGTTCTTCTATGTGTTAGTGTAGGCATTAGCTTTCAACGCACGCTTTTCGAGCGAGAAGCACGCTGCTCCCGGGAGCTTGAACTTCCGCTGACTAGAAAGAGCAGAGCACCGGAAGCTGCTGGCCCCTTTTTAGCGGGGCAGCATGTTATCCGGAAAATTATCCTACTGGCACGCATACGCATAATACGCATGGCCACATATGATTCGGTGATCTCGAATCTTTTATTAATCCTAGTTGATCCTAAATCCTTGGAATCATTGTTCATTTGGATTTTGGTATGCACTTTATCCCACGAAGAATAAAACATATCGAATGACTGTCCGAATAGTTGATGATCACACGAATAGAGGACCGAGAACTAATTTTCAAATATGGCACTTTTCAAGGAGTTATTAATTAGAAAGGTAATCCCAAGGAGGCATAAAACATAGGCGCGATGTACTCGAGAGGCATGACGCGATAAAAGGTAACTATGGAGATTGGGGATACGTTGGAAAAAAAGGGGGAACTTGGATAGGTCTAGGATTTTGGAAGAGGTAGGTGAAAAAAAGATTGGGCAGGTGTGCCGAAGCTTATTGTTGCCGAGGGAAAGATCGAGGATCGGGACATACCTGGTGCGAGTAACGAGAAACACGACGGAATCGGCTATATGTCGGCACACTCCATTAAGAAGCACTGCACTGCACTTCGGACGCGGCGCAAAGCTTGCTGCTCATGTCCGGATTCGAGGATTAAGATCCTCGAGACTCGCGGAGGATCTACCGGAGGAAGGACTCGCGACGTTCTCCGGGAGCACGGGAGAGTAGAGAAACTAGAGGAAACACTAAGCTAAAGGACTAAGAGCAGCGGTAGTTGTTACGGAGGATGGGCCACGGCGACCGGCACATTAACACGTCTACTCGGCGAGCTTCGGTTCGAATCGGGCGTGCCAGGTGGAACTCGATGGAAGAGGTGGAAAAAGCTGCACGGAGTATGAGCTACCTTAGCAGCCCCACCAATACTCCGGTACCCTTGGCGCTGCTCTGACTGACCGAGTGGCTCGAATTACAGGTGGCCACTTCTTTAAAGATTTCCTTTCCTCTCCATTCTACGGAGCCACGGCGTTCTTCACTCGTCTTGGCTGCGAATGGCGATAAAGCCGCCAGCTAACACTCACCTGGTCTCTTACCTGATCGCGCTGCCCCTCACGGCGCGCGCACAGCTTTCAGTTTCCTACCTGTTGCCTGCTACCCACCGTGTACTAACGGTCCAGTAGTCTACATTATCGGTTTTATCGGTAGAGAGCAGTATAGCCTTCTCGGGTTTGTATACATTGAAAATATATTTCCATTTCATACCAATTCGACATAGGTATCATAATACACAGAGATGCATCGCGATTTTCTTTTTCAACTTAGGACATACGGTGTACCGCGAGTAACCGGCGATCGTAGTCGCTTACAATAACTCTAATATATACGCATTCCCCGCTAAAACAGAATTTATCGATAACTCCTGCAGAATATATGTTCGATACTGCATCGCAACTATTTGTAAAACAATGATGTCGCATCGAGCGATAACAGATAGCTTCTGATTATAAAGTGGACAAGTAAAATTTCATAAAGCGCTCCACGTTTACTGATAGTAATAAAAATGTACCAGCTAGGCAACGTCTTGGAATTACGGATACTTGAAAGCGTGTAATCTCATAGTAACGTACAGGCTACTTACAATAATCTGCAAAGGTTTTACAAATATTCTTAAAAACGTACAATTATCTACAGTTTTTGGAAATTAGTTCTACTGTCGTTTGAATCGAAGATTCCAATTTAGTATCGTATAAATATTCGTCTGGTTTGACAGCGAAGCATGATTCCTACAGATAGTATGCCTTCTGGTCACCACACAAAAATGTTAATATCAATTACTTTAGTCAATAAGAATATATACAGTTTTATATACGTAGAAGTTATGCCTGTTTACAGTCTTTAGAAGAGCAACACAAGTTAAAGACTTTCGGTTTCATCGATGCTATTCTTATGGAAGCGCGACATGGTTATAACTTTAACCCCATGGCAATATGATTATAGGATCGAAGAAAAATGACTGGAATTGCATAGCTTGTACCCGGATTCCGCGAGTACGAGATTTTTCTTTATTGATGGCGGCTACTAAACGATTGTAACATATATCAAGTATAGTAAGTCGACTAGGGCTTAGTATGAAATATCTCGCAGTTTATTATACAAGCTAGTTAAATATCCTAACAAAATCTGGCCTAACTGTTTCTGTAAATGTCACCAACGTATTACCGGACAAAATTTACCCGCGGTGCACTCAACGAAGCAACGAAAATCGCTAAACGTATATATAATTGGCATTAATATCAACATTTATTAGACGATAAAATAAAGTTTCTCGAACTCTTAGCCCAAATCAATAACAGCTGATAATAATCCCATGGAACGAATACTAGTAGCTTCTTGGATGTACTTCTATTACTCGTTACTTTGGTCATTTCTCACGATAATTGCACTACAGTTGAAGCATTAAAAATTATAAGTCCCGATTTACCACCCACTTTTCACATAACACCGACAGAGTGAAAGCATTCACTTAAAGAAATTGCCTGATTCATATTCCAAAGGTTCAAATTCTTTGAACATTCTTTTGGAGGGATGTATTATATATGTATGTAAGAGAAACGGATATCAATCACGCATGATAGGAATACAATCATAAAAATATGCTCTCAATAGTACAGTTTTACATTGAAACATGATGACACTTTGCTTACATCGTATGGTTTGATTAGTTTCGGAGCATATTCTCAAACATACTTGGAAGTTCACTGCAGGAAAGCAGAAATATCCCAAATCTTAATCAGGCGATCTTGGCCGATCGTCAGTAATCTTCGACGAGATGGATCTAAATCCATCCCTGTAATGCTATGCTTCGCATCGTGGAACGATGCTAACGATGTTTGGCTAGAGAACAAGTACACAAGAGACAAATGATACCCTGGGCAGCAAAAAATTGAACAGGCTTGGATCCTAAGAATGTTATACTTACTTTGCACCTTTCAGTTGATCATGGCAGTTATTACAAACTCTAACTTCAAATTCGAAGCCCATCGCTGGTATAGGAATTCTTTGCGACGTGCATCGAGCGCAAAGAGCAAGTCCACAATTTCGACAATGATGTTGCCTCAAGCCTAATTGCCTTTGATCCATCATGGCTTTAATATTCCAGAAAAATGGTCGCCTACATTGCTGTAATAAAGAACAAATAATTTTGATTTATTAAAAGACAACTATATATTTATTGAAATTATAAATATTGTAACATACTTGGCATGAATCAGATTCCACCCAGGCTGCAGTTTCCTTTCTATTTGCTGCCATATCCCAACAGACTATTACCCCATCTTCTCCTCCAGACAACAATACTCGTTCATTGCTTGCATAACAGAGTGCTGTGACTTTGTTGCTATACAAATTAAGTAACATTTCAGTCAATAACTTTTATTTGCTATATGTCATTAATGCTGTTACGTGAGTGATCTTACTGATGGCCTTGCAATTCATAGGCAGTGCCTTGCCTCCCTCCAATATCCCATACTGTAATGCTTTGGTCAAAGCTACCTGAGAATAACAACTGCTTCTCTGAATCCCAGGCCAAGGCATGAATGCTCCCTGTATGAGCCTTTAAAGTTGTAATAAACGTAACACCGCTACTGTCTAATTTTAACATTGCTATTTGCCCCGAATAATCCCCAACAAAAGCATGTTTGGATTGGGAATCATATTGTAGGGCAGTATACCACGCTTCTGTATGATAAGATCCAAGTTTCTGGCCAGTCTCAGAGCAATGCAACTGGAACAATTTGTCCCTGCCAATACTCAATACCCAGTCACTGTCCGATGCGAATATAACACCTGTGACTCTACCCTGATGCGCTTGATATTCCCTCATACCCGTCATCCTATTATAATCTTGCTCCAATATGAATTCCTGCAGTTATAGAAGACCCTGATATATGCTGGTACTTCGACAAATAACAAGATTCTATGCATCTATTTGGTACATACATTTATAGAACCATTATCCAAACCAACGAACAGTTGTCTGGTCTCCACACAATAATGCATGGATGTTGCACCCGCTGCCATGTACTGGCAGACACTAGGCCAATATTGGCCAGAGTCGCGTTTTAGCCATACTCTGACCGTTCTAAGAGAAGAAAGTACTTTTAAAGAAATAAAAGCCGGAAACAAGAACGATACTTAATAACTAAATCGTAAAGGGGAAAATATACGCAGAATATTTGGGGGGCCAAGTTCGATAAAGCAAAAGATTTGTCGTCGGCTTATCGGAAAGTATGCCACGATACTGATAATCATGGGACTAACAGGAACTAGTTAATAATTGCTGTATTGTTTACCTGTCATCGCAAACACTTATCACACCTTCTTCCCGAGGAATAATGATCGCTGCATTAATGTCGTCATTACATCCCTCTAATTTCGACAAGAGGACTGGCTTCCGATTCGTACTGAACTTGTCATGATTTACACCTGGTGCGGGCTTTATCTCTGCTGCCATTTCAATCTCAAAAACGTAATCGTACAAATGGGATCGTCATTTGACAGTTGTCAGACTTCGATGTCGATCAGAGTTTATATACGCTACGAAGGCAGAGCCCTGGATTTTTCAAGAGATTGTGGAGAAGGTGGAGAACCTGACGGTGTATTCTGCGCGCTAGAATTACTTCATCAGAATTGACTTCTTTACCATCTACAGAGTGCACCAGGGTGCACTGGCTCTGGCTTGCTCCGAATGCTAGATATCTTGTTCAGTGTGCCGTGGTGCGTGTATGAAAGGGTATCCTAAATCACCTAGTTGGATATACCATCTTTACCAACATGTTGGCAACTTCATGAGTTGTTAGCTGCGATATCCTCTATCATATCATATCTGGCCAAGATGCTGAGCGATAAGAATTGAAAAAGGCAGTGCATATTTATTAGTGAAGCAATATGTCAGGGATAAAGGTAATACGTCGTATTTGGCAGTAGCATATAAGGACTGTCAAGGAGAACTTATAGCACGACTGTCATGTGATCTCGTTTATTTCCTTGCTGCAGGCTAATACTAGTAAAGATGATAATCTGAGGAGACAGGGTTCCTTTCGAAAGCTCTTAGCATTAAATACAAACGGGGAATCGCAGTTGAGTATGTCAGTGAAAATGATTGAACGACCGACTGCCTCGCAAACCACTAAAGAATATGCGGTTTATTTACAAGAGTACAATGTATTGAGCGAGTAGTAAGTTCCTCTAGAATACCAAACAAGATAGCAGTAATGCTTTAAAAATAATTTCGATTACTTTTGACAGTAGTATGTTATGCACCCAAGACCTAAAAGGGGTTTACATTATTCCATCGGCTCAGAGTTCATTTCGTAAGTATTCGCAGGAATCAGAGTTATCCAAAATCTCGATACATTCTGTTTACTTTATGTGCGCGAATTCTTCTGTCAAAATATCACATTCCAACATGTCCAATCATAAAATTTCTCAGGTCTTGCTCCTCCTGATAACATCTTGCGTATGGTTCTGCAAGAGTATGCATTATTTTTTACTTGCTGCATTCTTATACTTACTTAACTTTCCTAGATCATTCTGCGATACTAATGATTGTAATATGTATTTATGTAGTTTGGTTCGGGGTTCAGTTTGTCAGGCAAGGTGTTCTCCAAGGTGGAGTGTTCAGGTTTACAATCACATTGCCCCAAGAGTTTCCTGATGGAACTTGTCCAGTAAGAAATCTCACATATATAGTTAGTAATGATAATGGAGTTTTGTCTCCTTCAAGAACAATTAATATTGTAGAAAGTTATATTTCAAACCAAAGTCTTTCATCCTTTGGTGGACCCACAAACAGGAGAGCTATGCACATCCTGGGGATTTCCAGAATGGAGAAAGACTAACAGGGTGTGGCAGTTAGTTCAATATGTGACAAAAGTATTAAATAAAGTAGACCCAAAAATGACTCCTGTAAATCAGGAGGCATCTGTATTGTAAGTGAAATCTTAGGTGACATATTATGTAAAAATGTTCATGTTATTCAGCCTATTATTTTTTTAGGCTAGAAAGTAATTATGATTCTTTCAAAGAACACACAAGAAAATGCGTCAGTGAAAGTTTAGAACAGATATACGATCCTCCCACAACAGACGATCCACACTATATAACATTTAATACAGACTTCAATGATCTACCTGATTCAATAAAAGAAGATTTATTTAAACCAAAGGTAGTGGGTGTGGCATCTCCACAATCACCTATAATTCTCTGTATTCCAAGAAGACAATAATAATTTATTTTTTAGGAAGAAGAGGGTAGCAAGCCACTCGGCTTGTCATGGGTGCAACCAGGTTCTTTAGAACCATTTTCCAAGCCAGAGGCAAGATAGCTAGCGGCCGGAACAATGTAGTGCAATAATGAAATGTCAATCGTCCTTACAAATATGTCATAAATTAATTCATAAGCAAATAATATTTTTATGCCAACAACAGAGAATAAGAGACTTGATGTCAATTTCGACTATGTCGTCGATTTAAATGAGTCCGACCATGCGAACAACAACTTCTGATACTCTTGTATTTAATTTTTCCAATAAAACACAATTAAGAACGAAAGAGATTTTAAATTCTGTCGTTCCTGTGTGTGCGCATATAGGTGTGTACGGCTGGGGGAACATGGGTGTTGGTACTACTGCTAGTTGGCATGCGTATGGAATTCCAAAAGATTTTATTTCTCTCGTATATTAATTTCAGTATGGATTTTATTGTACCCGCGATGAAATAAGTAAATTGAGACGTCAAGCTAGTGCTAGTTGGATTGCATCTTTCAAGAATCATAAAAAATTCCGTCGTTCCCGGGGCACATAGCCGAGGACTAGGTATTTCTTTTTAGTGTTTCGCAGGGCGCATACCCGGCTTTAGGCGTGTGTAACAAATATTCGTGAATCAGTAGTCGTCAGGGAAATATGTGCTTTTCGTGATAAACGTGAAGAGCCCGTGGAATATATTCAAGTTCGATAGTGCCGGAGCATTAGATGTTGTGTGTACACTTTTCTAGTTCTCCGCGGAATATCTCAAGCCACCTTCCCTGCTCTTTGAGATTATGAGCCTGAATTTTAGCCTTTCATGACAGACGTACAATAACAGGTAATTATTTTGTTGTATGTCTCTCGGAGCAATACGCCTGCTACCGAGCGGACTTAATTATCGAGCTTAGGTCTTGGTAAAAGCCACATAATCGGCGAGAACTTCAAGCATGAATGAAAAGATATGTCGGACGGCATGTTCGCCCTTGCATGATCGCTTCCCCATAGGTTAAGGGCGGGTTACCCTATGTCTGCCTGTTCCTCACGTCTATATAACATCTTGATTTATCTGTCCCCCTAAAATATTTACTTCCCGTGCATATTAATCGAGCCCATAAGGAAGTAGCTCGTACCGAGCGTGAAATGAAGTGTTCGCGTGTATCTCGATTGATCTTCACTTCAATTTGTGATACTTGGCATATTGCAGCTGCGATTGTTACAAGAGCATTACTCATTTAAGTCAATCGGCAGAATAGCGAATACTACTTATTGCTATAAGTGGACTACATATAAAATAATATTGTTGTAGGTGATTGAAAAAGCTAAAAGATGCAGACAATAAAGTGCGTTGTAGTAGGAGACGGAGCAGTGGGTAAAACCTGCCTTCTGATTTCTTATACCACCAACAAGTTCCCTTCTGAATATGTTCCGACAGTTTTTGATAACTATGCAGTGACAGTGATGATAGGAGGCGATCCTTATACATTGGGATTATTTGATACTGCTGGTATGAATGAAATATATTTTGTCATTGCGCAAATGAAGTGGATATACTTTATTACTCCTTGTATTGAATGATAATGTCTGTTTATAGGTCAGGAAGATTATGATAGACTCAGACCTCTGAGTTATCCTCAAACAGATGTATTCCTGGTGTGCTTCTCAGTGGTTTCACCATCATCGTGTGAAAACATAAAGGAAAAGGTCATAAGTCTAGATAACTTACCTATAATGTATTCCTTTGTTATAAAATGGTATCTAGGTGTTTTAATTGTCCCTTTTGATTCCAGTGGGTTCCTGAAATAACACATCACTGTCAGAGGACTCCGTTCTTGCTGGTTGGCACGCAGATCGATTTACGAGATGATGTGGCCACTATAGAGAAGTTGGCAAAGAATAAGCAAAAACCTATATCTGCGGAACAGGGGGAAAAGCTAGCTAAGGAGTTGAAGGCAGTGAAATATGTGGAATGCAGTGCTCTGACACAGGTATGATATTCAAAAGAAGATCCTGTTTTTGGGGGGTTTATACATGGAACTTCACGGGTGTTGTACAATTTCAGAAAGGATTGAAGAATGTATTTGATGAAGCTATACTGGCTGCATTGGAGCCTCCAGAGCCAGTGAAGAAGAGGAAGTGTACAATTTTGTAAGAACCAGTAGTGGTACTGGAAGTAAAGACACATCAGGATGGAGAGCGACATTGTATGGAGCAGTAGCGGGCGGCAAGTCTGAAATATAATTGAAGGAGTAATAGAGACTTCAAACTGTGCTGACACAGTTCTTGTTTGAGAAGGGATATCTTAAATGTCAACGACGACTTGGTAGCCGCTTAGACCAGCGCGACAATTGCGATTGATTTCTTGCATTTCGTCACATTCTAATGTTAGGATCGCGATCACATTCCAAAAAATGTGAAACCCTCGATTTTCGTCGCAACCGCGTATCTCCTCTTATCGCGAATGAAACATTATCCACGAAATACATTGCACAAACTTTTTTAGTCCTTGCACCTTGCTTGGCAAAAGTACGTATACAAGTATGTCGTCGCATCCAATTTCCGATAAAAACTGAATGCCCTCTTATATTCTTTTTCCATTTCTAACGTGGTTGGTGCTACTGATCGATATCGTTTTGCGCGCTCCGTAAGTGTATTAATATACAATGCGTCGCCGGCATAGAAGTATTCACTGGGAGATATAGAAATCAAAGTCTTTGCTGAACGGATGGGGTGGTGTTCGTTTTCAAGATACTGGATTCAATTTAACCGTTTTTAGTGACACCAGTATTAGGAACTCTACGATAAATGTATAGAAAACCGATTATCATAGAAATATTGCTTAGGTATATTTCCGATTGCATATAACGAAAAGAAACATTACTAACACTAACGTCTTATCTTCCCATTAAGATCGAAATTAAGATCACTCGATTGATCGGTATAGTCGGTGCATAACACGGACACATCATGGCACATGCATGCCATTTCTAGAAATTACAGTGCTGACTTTCTATTGGAAATCATTGCCTAATTTTATGCATATCACTGTCTGCTAACGCTAATATTACAGACCGACCCTCAGTCATTTGAAACTCGTGAAATGGGAATTATGCGCATTTTTACTTTGTAAGATTAACGATACGTTAAGCGATACCACGCGACCTTGTAAGAATGTCTACAATTTTTAAAGATAAATCCTATGTATGTGTGCCAGGCAGTGGGAAGCATGATGTCTGGCTTAAGAAACCAGACAGAGAGTATGTTTTTGCAGTTGCCTGACAACTGAATACTATTTATTCGGCAATGTCGACCATTCGGCAATTTCGAGCGTCTCGTTATATTTGGCAAATATGAAAATGCTACGCCTAATATTACTTTCCCAAGACACAGTTCCGAGCATCAATGGGAACTGGATACGGATACGAAAAATTGCCAGGGCGTACATTCTTCTTGCATAACTAATTAAACATACGGTCGATTTGAAGTAACGCAGCATCATACATAAGTGAGCCGAGGTTTTTTTATTCTGTATCCAGTTAAGAAAGGTGGCATTTATTAGCACTATACGTGTCACGATATGTAGGCACACTCGTATAACAAATATTCACATAAATATATTTATACTACGTATGAAGTCGCGCTATGACTATTTCACCATCCTGCCGAGATCGTTCTTACCTGCGATACCTAGGAACCCATCAGTAACACAGCAATATTTTTGAATACCAAGATAGAAAGACAAATGACAAGAAACAGAACCAGAAGGCAATGATTCGTCATCCGGATGGAAAATCGTCGACGTGTATTGGTCGCCCTTCACCAATAGCTTTCCTTCTTCAACCAAATCATCAGCAATCCCGTTCTTCCGCTTTCTACTACTCCACGTTCCCTGGCTCATATATCGCAAGGAGTTGCGCCCTGTGGTTACTTCAATTAGGTGGAATGATGCTTACCTATCGACATACTCGAGTACGGGAGTCTCTGTGCGCCGACACAGAAGGCATGCCGCAGTCACGGAGCCATCAGAGACGTGCCTCCGGACTCCCTTGACATTATCGCTAATCATCTCGAATCGATGCCCGGTTCTATGGAACTACATAGATGTACAACCTGGCCCGAAGAGGACGTGCAATCGCCCGACGCAATAGTAATCACCGTAATTGATTTCACGAGTTATTCCCATTTTTTGCGCCGTCTCGAATTACCAAGAGCCACCGTGTTCTTTCTGCGAGCCGGTAGTACTGGCTAGATCAAAGTCGGCCTGGGAAACCTATTAGAGAAAGAGACCCGCTTTCCCACCAGAGGTGGAGATTCAACTGGGTGCAATGTTCGCAGACCTGGCCTTCAATGATCATGGTTAATCTAATAAACTAAACAAGAAGAATGGAAAAAAGGGAAGTAAGCGATCGAGGTGGAAGGCGAGAGTTTGTATTATAAAACAAGTTGACCACCTGGTGGTATCGGCGCGGGGGGTCAACCAGGAGGGCACGTTGACACAACTCATTTTTACGCGGTGTCCCACGCACGATGGGCGGCCGCGCTCATCCCACATCCTGCCTCATTCCAGCGCGAGCAACATCCCTCCAGGGAGAAGAAGAGAGAGCATGGGTCCTGGAGCAAGTCCCTCGCACCGTTCCTTGGGTGTTTATGCTGCTTTATACTGGTTTATGCCCCGCTCAGTACCACGTACCACCGCTGGGCTGAGTAATGGCGCGAGATCTGTGTCGTAGTCGCCAAGGGGGTGCTCGTCCAGCAAGACGAGGAGATAGCATCTGTGTTCTACTACGAAATTCCACCTAGTAGGAGACCTGGTTCCCGATGTCCACCCATATACGTGCCACCGCCTCCAAATCACCAAACATATTCCTCGAACCCTGCGCAACACAACTTCTGGAATACTCAAGAATACACAGCTGGCCATTCTCATTGGACTTTGGACGCAAGTTTCTAGTCGCCACTCTATCGACCTATGATTCAACCTAGCCGGGCCTGGGAAAAGTCCAACAGCGGCGGCATTACTATCTAGTACAAGACGGTCCTTGAGAAAACCTAAATAATACGCGGCATCTAGCCAAGGGATCAAATTATTCTTTGCTCGCAGAGTTGGTGCCTTTGTCGGTGGCTTAAAAGCCAAGGCATAAGTACTCTCTGTCAGAGAAGCGTGGAAGCGATTATGGTAAATGTAGAGAGACACATGCCACCGGCGTGCATGTGCTCGAGATCGAGAGTGTGCCCGACTTCTGGTAGCAGGATGGGCATGCTCTCTTCACCGATAACACCGCGGATAAGTGGCACGTGTCGCCTACCCTTCTTTCTAGCTAGCCGACTATCTCCCTCTTAAGTGAATCACTGTCTAGGATACGTTTGTAGTAGAGTGCCAGACGTCCCTTTGATTCGCTTAAGATCTTTCGGCGTCCTGTCCTTTCTGTCGGACATCTTTTTACGATGGTAGTGAAATCTACTGGTTCCTCTATCGGTTTCGAAATTACCAAGACTAAACTGCCTCGACAAAACATTTATCCGCACACGTGTGTATATATCGTTACAATTTCAAATTGCCAACGCAGAGGAGAACATAACAGACCTCCAAGGGATTCCCGTTTGATCCCGTAATACGGTAAACTTGGCCGTATTCGTTTTTCCTTTCGTTTTTATGATGACCATTCTTTTAGTAGGAAAGTAACCGAAACCCTTAAAATCCGTCTCGCCAAGAGCGCGCACCCCTCGAAGGTTCCTCCTCGAGTAGCCCCGACATTACGGCGAGCGGAGGTTCTCTCCCGTGGGAACGTTTCCCACATATTTATACTACCTTATCTCAACTTTGGATTTTGAATTGGTCAACGCGATTTACGAGCGATTTACGTGCTTGTCTCAAAGTAAATTGGTTCTGTTGATTATTACACGAGTAGCAAAGGGATGCTGTTAGAGTAGCCTTTGGTTTTTAGGATGGCCGAGCAGAAGGTAGTGGACAGAAGTGAGGAGTCAACGTGGGTGGCAACAATAGGTCTCCCCGGAGTGGCCGGATTCTGGTGGCACGACATGCATTGTACGAGGCCGCAGTTTGAAGGTGATTGATCACCGCCCCTGATCGCACGCACACGCGTGTTCCTCCCTCTCTCTCTCTCTCTTTCACTGTCTCTCCTCCCTTTTCCACCTTTTACAAGAGGACACAGCCGCCTAACGAGCCCGGCTGACAACGGATCGTCGTTGTCCGGCAGATCTGGATTTCCGATGGAGAGCGAGCCACAGGGGGCACGCACGCCTCGACGCACCCGATCTTGACCAATCGAGAAATAAAAGCAACAGCATTTCGGGACTCGCCAACCAAGCTGAATCACCTTGCGCCCGAACATCCTACCAACTTCCAACTTCCAACGATGGCCCTCGCCTCGAGAGATGGACTCGTGCAACTGCCCTTTACGATTACCTGGCACGATCGATCCACCACATACTCTCTCTCTCTCTCTCTATGTGTGTGTATGCGGGTTCGTCGAAAAAACCGCATCAATTATAGAGAGCTCATCGATATGCATGACTGTGGCCGATACCAGCAAAATTACCAACTACCCCCGAAACGCGCTTGGGATATTGCGCCGGGTAGGACAGGAGTGGTTCGGTTATTGCATTGCTGGAGAGAGAGTATGCTTGAGATTCTTGTAGTCCTGAAGCAACCTGGTTCAGCCCCTCGGCCAGATATCGAAACGACAAGGGATGTTAAGCGAACGTCATCCATTTCAGCCTATCTCGAAAGGCGGCGGCTACCTGTCTCCTTTGGTTTTTCCGATGCTGGCGATGCCGTCGCCGTCGGTGCCGGGTTGGGGTAGCCCGCGGCTCATTTTAATACAAATTGTTTTGACTCTCGGGCTATACGACGCTGCCACATGTCGCCGGGGCGACATCGCGACCCTTGCCATCATTACCAGCCCCTCTACCAGCTCGCTCGCTTGCTCCATCACCCAGCGTCATATGGCTCGACTCCGACCATGCCTTTCCTTCTAAGTAGCTCACTTAACCACCCCACGTATCTACTCTATTCGGTACAATGTTCCGACAATCTCAATCCCGATGACTCCCCAACTTACACCAATTACTACGACGACCTGATAACGTATCCTTGATTGACCAGAGTTATATTTGCGTAAACATTGACTGATGGAATTAGTCGAGTGAAAAATGGTGTCATAGTTAAAGTGACGTTGAGTGAAAAGGTAGCTGCTTTCTAAGCCAGAGCTTGGAATGGGATTGCCGTGTGGGGAGGGAAGCAAGGTGGAAGTGAGTAGAAAAAGAAGGTGAGAGACGAGAGGATATTGCGACGAGAGGTGTGTGCCTGTGTGTGAGGGAGTGTGTGTGGCTCATCAGGCTGATAACCCAGGGAGAAGCGCGTGTCGCCCACTCACGGTGATTGCTGCCACCAGGTTTGTTGAGCGAACCACCTCCCTGAACTCGCGAACGTTCATCGGTACATCTCCCCTCTCGGCTGGGACATGCCCGTGCTCACCGAGAGGAGAAGTGTCTTCCCCTCCCATCAGGAGGCTCGCTTCGTTCTTCTCCCTACCACTTGCGGTAGAGTGCGGAGCGTTCGAGCGTGGTTCGACCGTGGCTCTGTGCTCGGTATCGCCTTCTCTGCTGGCGAGAAAGCTGCCTTGTCCACCCACACACCGGCTTCTCCTTCCTCTCTCCTCTCCCCTCTGGCCCTGGCTACCTCGTGGCCGGCGTTATCGGCCTCCTTCTCCTCGAGCGCGTCCATTCCCGTAGCTCTCGGCCATCTCGCTCGTCGCCAATCCAGCGGAGAAAGAAGGGTGCCGAGTTACGGGGAGAGGGCTGCGGAGGAAGTCGCTCCACGGCAAAAAGGAAGAGGGTGAGCAAAGTGCAGAGAGGAGGGTCCAATGGAACCTGGAAAGGGAAAAAGGGAGCCGCGAAGAGAAAAGAGCGCGAGAGGGTGCCGGAGGGCAGTGGAGGGTGGACCAGCCACCGAGAGGATGGCAATGCAAGGCGGGAGGAAAGAGGATCTGCCGTCATTCCATTCGATTAAATTACAATACGAGTAGCCACCGGGTGCTCTGCTCTCCTCTCCTCTCCTCTCCTCTCTGCTCCGAGAGTCCTTGAGCAAGCAGTACTTGAATAAGTATGCAAAAGCGGTGGAGTCGAGTGTATACCGACACAGCCGATTATGTTGAGAGCACCGGGATCCAGGGTTCAGCCAGGGATATCACTGTCATTGCTGGTCGTCGCCTAGCCACCCCTTTGCGTTCCTCCAACTAGCATTCCTGCTTTTACCTATTCTGCTCCCGCGGGGCATACGCCCTCGGACTTTGTGAGAATTAACCACCTATTATCTATGGTACATCCATGCACGCATGTAGATTTCGTGCGTGCCTTGTTTACATGGGTGTACATGGACAAAGAAAGCGCACCCCCGTATTGCTGATAAACACGCTATCGTTCGAGGAATAATCGTCAACTATGTTGATTGTGGTCTCGGCCCGATCCTCCTCGGTGAAACCTCCGCACCCTCCCTTCTTAATTGTATGCTTTTATGTTAACGCATGTTTTTTATCCGTCTGTCACGCTGCTACTGATCGGATGATTTTTCAACATTTTAGTATGCTATATTTTAGTGGAATATGAAAGGATATTTTAAAAATATTAGTATTTCATCTTCATATTTTTTCGAATTTTTCCAGCTTTCCCGAATTGTTTCTAAATTGATTGTTTTAGTATGAAAATGGATAGAAAACATAAAACTAGTTGTCAAAGTGCCGGATTTGTACCGAGAACACTTGGAAACAGTTTCCTGATTAATTGAATACATTTAATTTAGGTGGTATATTCTATGTATTTCAATCTTCCCGTGCTTTTACGGGGCTGAAATTTCGTGGAGAATGTCTTCTTGCATCAAGGAAGAAGTGATATAAATTCCAGAGCCCTAGCTCAAAATTCATTTTTTCGCAAATTTTTCCATATGTACCCCTTCACAAATTTTCGATTTTTTGAAGGTTCTCCGATTTTGACGAAACTTCATAGATCGATTGTTTGAGTATCAAAACGGATAGAAAACATGAAACCACTGGCGGAAATGCCGGAATTGTACCGAAAACATATGGAAAACCGATTCTGAATAATTCATTTTCGTTTAATTCCGACGGTTTTTCCCATGTTTTTCAAACTTCCCGACATTTTCCGGGGCTGAAATTTGGTGGGGAATGTTTTCTTGCATCAAGGAAGAAGTGATATAAATTCCAGAGCCCTAGCTCAAAATTCATTTTTTCGCAAATTTTTGTGGGTATACCCCTTGACGAATTTTTGGCCCAAAAAATGAACTTTGACCTGGGGTTCTGGAATTTATACCACTGTTTCCTAGTTAAATACTGAATCACTGCCTGAAATACCAGACCCTGAAACGGTCGGGAAGGGTGGTTCAAAAATTTTCCATTTTTCCAAGGTTCTCGGACTTGGTCGAACGCTTGATAAATCGATTGTTTTAATATCAAAACGGATAAAAAACAAAGTGTCAGTGATATAAGAATCAGCAGTGTACCGTAAAAGTCAGATTGTTATGACTTTTCGAAGGGCTATCCTATTTTACTAATTGGCATCTCGAAATCGTGTCCAGCTGACATTGCCCTCGATGGACGTCGCCTGCTGTTGTCCGTCGGTCTCTTCCAAGCGAAAAGAAAAAAGCGTTGCGACGTTTTACGTAAACGGAACAATGATCGGCATCCCATGGATCTGTTTTCCATAGTGGACTCGATTCCCTCGGGAGACTCGCTTCGCTTCGTCCTCATAAACGAAATTGCCTTTGACCACTTCGCATGCGATTAAAGCGTGCGTGATCCACTCAATTTGCCAGACAAGTGGACTCTCTCTTTCTGGCCGCGTGGTCACTGTCAATTATGCATCCAGATGACGGCTGTTTGTCAAAGCTTCCCATACCACTTTCCGGACGATCTCAGTCGATGCGAGTGACTCGGCGAGAAGATTCGAGAGATTTTCTCAAGAATATCCTTGATTCCCGAGAAGGATAAGGCTCGGAAAGGAAGATGTGGAGCAAAGGTCGGGGGTGTCGTTCTCGCGGAATTGGGATCAGCCGGTGCAGAGTGAGAGAGAAAAATGGGGAAAAGGTCGAGGCACGTAGAGAGAGCGATGCCTGCAACGCGGTGGTATCTGCACCTTCCCGAGCTGAAAACGTAAGGGAGTTAAAACGCGATCCAATTTCTCAGACCATTGAGTGCGCCGAGTGCCATCTGTCTAACGGGGTGGGCCCGAGCTTTTTACAGGCGAACCGTGAAATGCGCAAACAGAAGGTATCGGCCTCTCTCTTTTACATTTTAATCAAATCATTTCTCGATTACGCGTCTATCCTGAACGCCGCGTTGCCTTCTTAAAAGATCTTGCGGGGCTGAAGGGTTTAATTTCTTTCTCTTCCACAATTCCCAACCCTACACTCATTTCCGGGTACTGTTCTTTTTCAAGCGAATTGTCGCGCGGCCTCCGAGAGAAACGTTCGTGGGAGATGAGCCGTATCGCTAGCGAGCGTGCGCTCTACTTTATTCCGAGGCATCAATTTAATTTCACTGAAAACCCCCTGCAACCCTTTCGCCGGACTAGTTCTATCGAGAAAGAGGCGGAGAACGAGGAGGAGGCACGTACGCCTCCAATCGGTTAATGACTGTCTTCGGGATCGATCGCCGCCGCCGCCGCCGCCGCCGCCGCCGCCGCTGGTGTGCTCGTGGAGTGAGAACGTCACGGAGTAATCGTCATAGGTCGTTTCACCGTAATTGCGCGTCGCGAAATGAGAAGTTACCCTGGGAGAGGATCGATTGCACCGACCGAAGAGAATTACGCGAAAGAGTTCACTCATGCACATTGCATTGCATGACAGAAGCTATCCTCCAATGTGTCGTCGCCTTATTTCAAGTGCCTGAAAAGGAAATATCAAGGACTCTGACGAATGATCGCCATTCGATACCCCATTACAAGATTGATGAATGCTCGGATATAACTATATAACTATTAAAAACACGAGAGAATTGGTCCCTCAAACCTAACTAAAAAAAAGTCCCATTTTTCAGTGACTTCCAAAAAAAAACTCAATATTCTAATAAAATCCTGTATAAAACATCTTCGCTAACGTAAAACAGGAAATAGAAAGAACACGAAAATCCCCATGAAAAAAGCGTTTGTATGGTGAACATGATACCAAGCGTTGTGGTAGCAGCTCGTTTTCATCAATTTCCAAAACGCTGACACGCACTTGACTGTTGGCCTCGCTTTTCGACGGAGCTCATCTCGTCGCTGCGTCGTCGTCATGTGGTAGAGACTCGACGCCACCCAGAGAGCGAGAGAGCGAGCGAGAGAGTGAGAAAGATGGCTTGGTGCATTCATGAGAAGGGGTTTGTTCCAAGGGGAGAAGAGAAGGAAGATCCATTAGCTGGTTGGAGAGGGAGAGATAGGGATGAGTGAGACATGGAGGAGCTCGGGGGTTGCGAGAGAGAGGTGGTCGGTGAGGAGGCGGAAGTCGGTTCCGAGCGATTCGAGAGGGTTGGCGGCGGTAAGGTGCGGGGCGGGCGGGGGTGGGTCGAGGTCCGAAGGGGTGCGAAGGGGTGGCATAAGGGGGTCGATAAAGTAGCGATCGCGCGCGCGGGACTCAATTACACGCTCCGGCGCTCTCTGTCTCTCATCCCTCTCCCTTCTCCCCTCTGCCCCTGGTGCCTTCGCCCCCTGGCACTCTCCTATCGGCGAACCCTCCGAAACTCACGGCTACCCCTTCTTCGCCGCCATCGGCACGGCAACGCATCCCACCCTGGACTCCCTCGCTTTTCCGGGCACCGTTCAACCGACTCCCCCCTTCTCTCCACCCCCAACCCCCTCACTGCCACCCCCCTGCTCGCCAGCTCTCCAGGGAACCGCTAAAGGGACGACTACGCTCTCGACTCCAAGCAGGAAATCAGCCAGACAACCCGATGGCAACGCTGTTCCTGTCGCGAGCTCGCCGTGTTCAACCCCGCGCCCACCAATCTCCGAGCACCTCTCTCTCTCTCTCTCTCTCTCTCTTTCTTTCTTCCGCTTTTCTATCCACCCCGGCCACCCGACGATCACGTACAGATACTTCCTCTTTTCCCGTCCTCCTCTCATCCACAAGAACCCCTGAGCATCTTTTTCGAACTCTCTGATACGATTCTCTTAATTGCCTTCGCTCTAGAATTGTTAGTGGTAGTGATACTGGGATTCGTTTTCACGGGTACTAAGATAGAAATGTATTTGTAATTATAGTATAGAGTTTCTTTGCGGAGTTAATGACGCGGCGAATTGTTAAGGATGCGCGACAGCTTTCTTCGAAAGGGAATTCCATTAGCACGTCTAGCACGCGCTCACTGGATCGACTCGACTCCAGATGGGATTGGGATTAATTAGTAATGTTAGATGTAATCATTAATTACAAGCGTTATCCGGTCGGTCGGGTTGGGTCGGCAGGCGGGGAATTAATTTAACCGGGTTCATCTTTAACTCGGCTAGGAGAGAGAATCGGGGAGCCGTAATTTGGATTATGGATGCCTGTCCCGGAGCTTATTAATTCCCTCCTAGTTAGTCGGTTAGCCCATCAACCATCGTGTCGCAGACTTCCCTCAGGTCTTCGAGGGAAATTAACGAGTCTCTCACACATATCGCTCCTCCTTTGCCACCCCTTTCCGTTATTCATCACCGGCTCCAATCCGATAGCGTGAAATAAAAGGCTAATCGATTCTCTCCCACGCGAACACTTACCTGTTAAAAAGAAATATAATAGACACAGAGAGAGCAAGAGAGAAAGAGAGAGAAAGAGAAAGAGAATTTCCTCAGAGTCGAACAAAAGTAAAGAAGAAATTATGTATGATCCTTCCTTCTCGCCATAAAAGCTTGGCCACTCTTTTAACGCGACTTCCATGGATACCCACTAAGCGGTTCCTTCTAAATCACCGGCATTACGGCCTCCAGAGAATGGTGGGTGCATGGATCGCGGTATAAAATCTGGTTATTATCCAGCGGGCGGCCGATAGGGATCGCACCCGCTTTGTCCACCATTCGCGGTTATCCACTATCCTGTATAAAGAAATTCGTTGGTTGCTTCTGAGCCGCTCGCGCTGCCAAGCGAGTAAAGGCAGCCCGGATCCTTGCCGTCTCAAATTTCCGCAGCGGGACTGCGCCTTCATTCGGCACGGACAAAAAGAGAGAGAGAGCGAGAGCGAGAGAGAGAGAGAGCGCGCGCGAAAAGGGGGTTGGAGGAGGTTGGAAGTAGCGAGAGAAAAAGCATACAAAAATGAGCAGCAAACTCGATTGCTCGAAAAAGAAAGGTGGGGGGGGGACCATGGGGTCCCTGTTGCATTCGGTGGTTTGGAGCGGCGAGGTGCGAGGTCTCCATGGTATTATGGAGAAAAGTGAGAGGGAATTAAAAGAAAGAGTGAGAGAAAAGGGAGTGATAGGGATGGAGGATGTGCGGGGAGGGCATCTAGAATGATTCAGTAGTGAAATATGTTAGGAGATCGCTGTAATGCCTTTCTTTCTTCCCCCTTTAAGAATCGAGTGTATGAAGCCGGACGCCAGACAATAATATTTCACATGCCGCGAGGCTAATTGAATGCTACCACGGTAGTTCTGCTCCTTAGCAGGATCCTCGTATCCCATGGAAGCCCCTCGGCCCCCAGGACTCCTACCTCGTTTTCTCGACCCCCGTCGTCGATCTCATCCTCCGACTTCAACCACCACCAGCAGCAGGTCCAACGATTCAAGCAGGACCTGCTGTTTCGCCTCTCGACACTATCCACCGGTTACGACGATACTGATGAGCCTGCGCGGCAAGGCAACGGTATCCCCCCAACCACCATGCATTCTCCACTGAGAGAGAGAACTTCTCCTTCTCAATGAAGCCCGAACACCACTGGATGATTTTTATGAATGGGCAAAGCACTCTATCTGGAATGGCTTTCTCCTCATCCATGAGATCGTAGCTTGGAATTCGTGATGGTAGGTTTGCGCGAGTCACAAATCAAAGGGCACATGGGAAAGACATGGGAATTGGGATGCCCTGTAACGAGTCGTACATCACTTGCTTCCCTTATTACAAAACTACCTCTCCTCTAAAAAAGAGAGGGAGCTCTATGCTCGAAAGAGGAGAGAGAGAGGTGGATGTTGGCTCCCGGTTGAGCGAAATCGTCGTTCCAATCTGTTGGGGAGGGAAGTGCGCGGGACGGAAAAGGGTTGATCTGGACACGTTGGTAGAGGAAGAGGAGACCTGGCGAAGAGGAGATCACGCGGCGGAGGGATTTCTCTGGCCGGCAGTGCGAGTGGACAATAATTAACCGGCGGTTAGTTTACGTCGCCCCCCGTGGTTTCAGGGCTCTATACCTATAGTATAGCCTATTAAGCCTCGAGGTTCCCAACTTCTCGCACTCCCGTCACCCAATACTTACACGTCCCACTTTATCTACCCACTCAATACCAGCCTCCTATGGGAGACTTCTTCATTGATCCGTCATGGATCCGAGGACTTAGATGTAAATCCAAAAGAATGCTACATCGATCTTGTTCGTTGAGATTGAATAGATATGAATTTTTGTTAGTGTACGACCAGAGGAATAAAGTTGGGAACGGCTACCGAGGACTTCGGCTCGAACAGGGCTTGGATTCATAAACGGCTTGTCCGTAGGTGTAGCGCGAGTGAGGGGTCACACCTTCTTATAATTATTAACGCGACAAATGGAGCCGGTCCTCTGGCACGTATACAAAGCTCGAGGAGAGATCAGCCGGCAGAATTCGATTCGCTCGTTTCAAATGGAAAAGGGGGAGGGATTGGTGGGATTGGCGATCGCGTATTTAGCCCGCTGTCGTTGACCACGAGGGCTCATAAATCCGCTCTCACCCTTCGCCATAGCCCCCCTTTCGAGTGGCGTTCCAATGCGAATCACTGAACCCCACGAGGAAAGTCGCGACTGGAGGATATCGGAAAGTCTGGCCAATTTACTCGTCGATTTTATCTAGCACTTCCACGTCCTTTTCCTTCTCGCTCTCGATGCTTCTCTGACCGACACACGGCTGACCCTAGTACCGGGTAGACCGATATATAAAAAAAGAACGAAAAAAAAAAAGAACAGCGTGGCGATGGTTTTTTGCTCGTCTCCGGGATACTCGTTCCCGTGGCTGTCAGGAGTGACACGCCCTTCGTTAATATATTGATTACGTGTCACTCTCGTTAGCGTTATCGGGCCGCAGATTACCGGCGATCGAGACTGACAAATCGACTTCGATGCTGCTTCTCGACGAGGCCTCCTATAGCTTCGCTTGCTTAACACGCCTAACATGCTTAACACGAAGGTAGAAGCGCGTAAGGATCCATCGATGCTGTATACTCCTCTCCTCTAATTCCAGGACCTTTCCTCTTGTCCTCTAGCTTGTTCGTTCGCCTACTCTTGTACTATCTCTCTCTCTCTCTCTCTCTCTCTCTCGTTCCTTCTTGCCGATTGATTTGTGGCCAGTGAAGTGTAGGCGTGGTTCGGCTTTTCGGGTGATAAATACCGACGCGAGATTTTCATCTCCCCAGGCCGCTCGAGACACCTGCTGCCTGGAACACCTTTTCACGCGTTGCTTCTGACCCCGGCACTCTCTCTCTCTCTCTCACACCGGTCTCCTCCTTTTCTTCTCAGCTTCTTTTTTCTTTCTTTTTCTTATTCGATAGTGGCCGATCGTTCGATCGGTTCGTCCGATTTCGTCCAAGACGTCTCACGGTAGTCCAGCGATAATCAGAGGATCGATCCTCTCCAGATGGATGACAATGGAGGCGGTCGAATCTGGTAGATTCTCTGGAGCGAACTGGTCCCAGGGACCAAGCAGCCGGCAGCCACTCCTTTCCCCACTGGTAAGATCGATTCTCAACGATTTCGCCAGCGCCCTTAATGAGAGATTCTTGCCGCGAAACATTTTTCCATCGTCGGGATTAAAGCTCGCCGTGGACGCCGCGCTTGTAACTGATAGTTATTGCTTCAACGAAAGCGTCGACGATAACTCTGGGCCTTATGGGCCCCCGATGAAACCAGGGAGTCTTTGGATTCCGTTGGTACTTCTCGCAACTGGATGGTCCAGTGCTCTTTTCTCTTTCTCTTTTTTTTCTTTGCTGCCCCGATGACTGCTTCGGCGAGAGGAGTAAGCATTGCAGGGCCCGGGGCCCGATTATAATTGTAAATGCTACCATAAAGCAGGAACGCGCCTAATGCAGAGGCGAGAGCCAACGAATTGGCACGTTGGGGTTAAGGCAACGTGCGTGCGGAATCCATGGGGGGCCGGCGTGATGAGCCCAGGGTCGCCCGGGCCCGTGAATGGCCCCGAAGAATAACACCGGGGCCCTAGGGGCCCGGCACTCGGCCATTAACTTACGCGCGCCACTAAATCATCGTTGCTGTCATCATCCTCGTTATCTACCGCCTCCGCCGCGTCCTGGCCCACCAGCTATTCTCCTATTATCCACCCTACCCTTCTACCTTCACTCGCCAATTTCTCACCCTTACACTTACCATCTCACTTTATTCCCTAGTTTAGGACTTTCCTAATCATCGGACTTGATTCGAAGCCTTTAGAAAGGATAGGCGGAACATTAAAAGTCGTCACTTCAGAAATGCCTGCAGCAACCGAGCATTGAAGAGAAGTGGGTTTCGTTGACCAAGCGTATCAGTCTGGTATGGGTGTGTGGTTGCGCTCCGCGCTCCACAGGGGGTACGTCACTGTCCCCCGGTGTTATCCACGTAAGGTTGGTCCAACTCTCGCAGCATCCACGCTCTCCCTCTCTCTCTCTCTCTCTATGTTTCTCTTTTTTTCGGGCTCTATTCTACATCAGTCTCGTGAAGAGTGCCTTCCTCGCAGCCTGCCGGTCACCGCATTCCAAAGGTGCCCCCCTCGCTTTAGGTTCCCCCTTACAGCCCACCATTCTTCCAATCTCTCTCTTTCTCTCTTTCCTTCTCGCCCCTTGACTCCGCTCGTGGTCCATGGACTCGCGCAGCATCCTTCTGACACTCTGACCACTGTGTACACGTTCGGTAATGGAGTAGAGAGAGAGAGAGAGAGAGAGAGAAGGAAGAGACGAGAGCCTATGCGTGTATACATCGGTGATATCACGTCGTGGCTCGCAGCAGCCTTTAAGCTTTTATCCCTCTCCAACGGCTGTAGAGAGATAAGATCACGGTGCTGCTTGCTCCTCGATCCTCTTCTCGGCTGGGCCAGCATTTAGAATAAGGAGAGGAGAGACCCCACTGAGCGAGGCACCGCGGTGGGTATTCCGGGTACAACCTGCCACTCGTCGGCCCACCCTCCTTAGCACGCACTCTCTCACCGCTCGCTCTCTCGGAACACTGATCTCCCTGTCGTGTCTACCCGTCTACATGTGTCTGTCTCTCTGGATCTCGCTCTCTGCTACCCACGTAACCCACCACCCCCTTTCCTTCACTCTCGTAGATACAATCGTTGAGATTCGCTAAGGAAAACCTGTCGTACCATACTACTTGATTGCCTCTCATCTTTGAATTCTTCTTAACTACCCGCTGATAAACTATTGCCAATTGATTTCACAAAAATGGAAACATTCGCACGAATTAATGAAATCTTCTTGACACGTATCCACGGATGAAAGCCGTCTCATAAATCTCGTGGATTATACTCTCTGCCTTGTCTTTTATACGTGTGTATGTATGTGACCAGACACATGGCTTTGCCGCTCTATAAATGATACCAGCACGACTACCGACTCCTATGGAGTCACCAGACACTCTCGTGTCTTCCCTCAGCCCACCTCTTCTTCTTGCACCTCCTGGACCAACAGACAAGCTGGAATGCCTGATATGTCTGACTGATAAAACTAGCGCGAGAGGAAATTCCCAGCTCGTGGTTTTATACTTGTTTCCTTTTTCTGAAACTGAAGATTGTTTTCTTTATTTAGAAGTAATACATATGATTGTGAAGCTGTGAAGATAAATGAAGGAATTAGAAAGTTTACATTGTACGTGTCAGTGAAATTGGGTGTCCACGTGACTTTAGAATCATCGAGGACTCTTGGCAGACTCTTTTCAGCGCGATGCCAGACATATCCTTGCGAAGAGGAGAGGGAACGAGCGATACAGCTGACGAGATATCGTCGAGTCGAGAAAGGAAGGAAGAAAAAGGCCCGCGGGAGAGTCTGAGGTCATGATACGCGCAGGACTTAGCAGCCACAGCTTCCAGGATAGCGCCGCCTCCGGCGATGACTACGTTGATAATGATGTTGACGATCCACGGCTGTACGTGGCTTTTATCTAATAGCGTCGAGCCACCGCCGCCGCCGCCGCCGACGCCGGTATGTTTCACTGCCAGAAGGCTGTGAGCCGCACGAGCTCTCCTTAATGAAACAAGATAAGAAGAAGGAGAGCGAAAGCATCTTGGTCCCCGTTGCTCTCCAGTCGAACGCGCCACCGTTTAATCCCCGACACGATGCTTTATCTCGAGTCTTAAAACTGATGCGCCGGCCATTCATCTGTCGGCGCATAGAGAAAATTCTTGCCGCAGGCGCGCAGCCAAGTATGCGCGCGCCTTAGATGAAAGATAACACCTTAGTCCTGGGACCTCCTTTGCATTTTTGCTCCTTCCAATTCTTTAACATACATTAATACAACACATCGATTTTCAATGATTGAATTCAAAAATATTATATTTTATTTTATCAATGAATGAATAAATGAATGAAATATGTACAAAAAAGAGGGTGAAAGACTTTCCTTCTTGAAAGCCAGTCGAAAGTGGCCGGACATCTCTCCTATGCATTGAGAGTGATAATTATCGGATGACTAAGCATGGTATCTCAATGGCAGGCCCGGTTCGTTTGAAGAGGCTTGGAAAAATAATAACCGGCCATTGCTCGCTGAGAGAAGAAAGGAAGTATCGCGTCATCGTTTGTCGGGTTGAGCTTCGCTTTGGTCAAGTAGCTCGCTGCTAATGTTGTTTTCAGCGCGCTACCGTATAATCGTTCCTCCTGGACGTCCCACTCGAGAAGAAGTCTGTTTTCGGTGGCTCTCGATATACATGTATATTTGAAGAGGCTTACCACCGAGGGAGAGACGAAGAGGTCGATTTTGAGTGCATTCGAAACACTTGCCAGCGTATTCACCCAGCCAAGAAAGCACTCGAACTTGCCGGTCCCAACGAAAACACTAATTTGCTTGCCAGCATTTCGGTAAGTCGTTTCCTATGCATACATTCTACCATCTATGAATCTATAACGCCTTCCCTGAGTAAATACACCTCTGTGAACATGATTACTTTTAACACCCTTGATAGAAACGCAAAGACACTACTAACGCTTATAGGGTGGTCTTCCGGAACTAGTGAAGAAAAACCTATTACATATTTAAGCTTACATATGCATGCAATTTATATAATTATTGAAATAAATAGAAAATGATGCGTTAAAATCCAATGAAATCGCTTCTGGTAGACAATTAACAATCCATGGGTATATTAGAGGTGGTGGTAAGATAATGCGAGGAGGAAATGATTCAAATTAGTTCGGCCGGTGTTCTCTGGTGGGTTTTAATCGTAAATTGAATCGAGTGGGACTTGGCTGGCCCAATCCCGCTGCATATAAGTGGCTGGTGGCTCGCGTTTAATTCGACGTTTGCCTTGGCGAATCGGTCACCGCCGCCGCCGCCGCCGCCGCCGCCGCCGATGCAATTCTCCAGGAGTGCACTGAGATACGTGATGGTTCATCCGGTGTATATTTGTCTGTGTGTATATATGTGCGTGCGTGTTTGTGTGTGTCTGTCTGTATGTGATACGACCAATAATTCCGGCGTTGTATCACCTATAGGGCTAAGTATTAGGCGGCGGCCGATATAATGATGTATCTAAGGCGAAATAGAGGAGGGTCGAGAGAATGGGTCGCGGGAACGCGCGTTATTACACGCTATTTGGAACTAATTTGAATCAATTTACTTTAGGTGGTCCTCTCGCTCTCCCCCTCTCCTTATACTCTTCCCAATCCCGGCACACTTTCTTAGCACGGACCCCGTCGACGTTTAGCACACGTAGCGCCCTCCCCACCGACCGATATTAAAGGGATCCATCCTATTAATTTCTAAATTTCGACATCCCAACACGAAAATCTTTTAAGCTTTCGATTAATATTAAGAAAGATGAAATAATAAGTTATAAAAGTACTCGTAATATTTCGATTCAACACTTTTCTTAGTTGTTATCGGAGAACAAGGTGACCAGTAAAAGTTTAGGTTGCTAGCAAATCGAGTGTAGCGAGAGCTCGTAAAGTCCCGATTTCGCACGCTCGTCCGTCCGATCTTTAATTCACGGTTCAAAGAGAGAGAGAGAGAGAGAGGGAAAGGGCGCAGGTAGAGTTTGAGAAGGAAGAGGGAAGGGAAAAGTCGCGGGAGAGCGAATTCATTAAATTCGTCACGTCTGCCTCTCGGCGAGCAAGCAGCAGCAGCAGCAGCAGCAGCAGCCCAGCTCCTGTGCTGCTGCTTGCTCGAATCGTAAATCCTGCTATCGAGAGATTTAGTGCCACTGAATCAGATTGCAGATCGGCTCGAGGGACTTATCGTCTTTTAGTTGGGAAGGCGCGACATTTCAGTGCAACGAGTACTTACATATCTGTGATCTTAAAATTCGAGTCATAGCAATGTCGAGAGAAAGAAAAAGAGAGTGAGAGAGTGGATTGTGAGACAGGCAAAAAATTAATCGCGCTTGGTGATCGTGCGAAAAGAAAAGGGGGGAAAGAGGGGTTGAATGGAAAGGAGGTATAGCGCGACGGCACGAGTCAAAGGGGGGGGGGCGCTGCACTTTCGACGGCGCTTCGCTTCACAGAGAGCAATTCTCCACGGGGATTGTGATGAAGGGAGCGAAGTCTATCCCTTTTTCCATCGGCCACTCGCTCGCGCGCGCCCGTAAATCAGGGATTAGAGCGGACGGATGCGTGTAATTCGCGGCAGTTTTTGGCCGTAAACAGTTTAATCCGAGGCGCGAGGCGAACTCGGCGACGTCAAAACAAGAGATTCTTCACGGCTTCCGGAACACGCGGCGACAGGGGCGGGGGGGGGGGGGGTCGATCCCCGACTGCCGAAATAACACTGCCGGTATACGGAATGGGCACGAGCTCCCAGTGAGACCATTAAATAATAGCATTCAACATATCCAAATAAATAGGCAGACCTACGATTAAAGGGCTCACAGACTGATCCTCTACAGATTGAAGAGATCCAGACCCCTCTGCTTTTATACCTCGACCAATTGTGAACCCTGTAAAGATCCAAACTCCGAATGAGTTCCACTTGAACGCCTCTTCTGTTCATTTTGCTTGACTCAATCCATAAGTACCACCGGATAAACTCGAGTCAAGAAATCAAGAAGTCTCTTACATCCTGTCCTTTCAACTGGTCGACACGTTCCAAGCATTTCATATAAGTTTGACTCGAAGGAAGTTCTAAGCGCAAAGAAAGGAAATGGTATTGCAAGGGCAATATTTGTGCTTCGGTAAGAAATGTCCGGCGGGAAGGTTGGAATACTGATTGCTACGATCGGCGGGCGGGCGGGCGAGGGTAAGTTTATTCGGTCATATAAAGCAGGTGATACGAGTGTGCTTGGAAGGCGAGCGGGTTCACCCCCGTCGTGAAGAGAGAGCCTTTGCCTCGGCAGCCGGGATATTCGGCGACATATGCGTACGTGCACGAAGGCAATATGGAGAAAGAGAGGCACTGCTGGAACGGCAGAGGGCGAGGAAGAGAGAGAGAGAGAGAGAGAGTGAGAGAGAGAAGGGGGTGAGAGTAGAGGAAGAGGATGAGAAGTTGGGCGAGGGTGGTTCTGGCTCTCGGGATAGTCCGGCCACAGCTTGCGGGGATGCGAGCCACCGAGCGCACCCCACGAATGTTAACGCGCGGCATTAGCCTCGTATTGGTTAGGAACACCGCAGCCAGCAATAATTCTGATAACACACAGCATGTTGTCATGTCGCCCGGCATACCAAATGGCCGAGGCCTTATGCGAGAGACTTCGCCTCCGCAACAACCCCCTTCTTTTTCATTTGCTACCATTAGCTTTCCCTCTCCTTACATTTATCATCTATATCGTACTCTTATGAGAACTTGTCTCCTTGATATTATTTTAAATGCTAGTGTTGTTTAATTAATAGAAATATGTATGTTCGTTGAAGAAGATGAACAGAAAACTGATCGTATGATTGGATGCATGTCGTAACCCAGATCGTAGAGCAGGTCGCGTTAAAATTTCATGCCTGCTCTTTGTCGTTGGTGATTCGGGGTAGAACATTTCTGGGGATGAATCGAGCCCCACCCCCCCGTTGGTCCTAGCTGACGGTGGTAACGCACTTCCACGCCCGGATAAGATGCCCTTAAACTGCGATACGAGCATTCGAGAGCGACGCTGCCGTAAAAATTTGTGGCCACAGTTCACCCTGGAAAAACGTACTGGTAGAGTGAGTCCTCGCAGCCATAAACGTAACGGCGAATGCTCGCTAATAAATTAGCTATATTGCAAAAAGCTAGGGTGAACTTCCTCTGTCTGTCTCTTTCTTCTGTTTTTTTTTGGGAGGAGGGGGGGGGGGGGGGGTTTAATCGATCCATTCGCTAGCGGACAACACGTTAAAAGGTGGAATTGAACAATGTAAATTGTCCGAAAGAAAATTGCTAACAAAGTGTTGTGTTAACGGAACATTGGGACATAATGGGGGTTAAGCCACGGGCTTCGTTAATCTACGGGTGCGCTAATAACTCACTCGGCGAACAACAGGGCGAAACGATTGCGGCAGGGTGGAGATGTGCTTTGTCAGGCAGACGCCCCGATGATATCTGTGCAAGTGCTTACGGCTCTGGCGATGTTACGAGCGTAGAACTTATCGTAGCATGGCGGCTTGCTTCACTAACGAAATTATTGAATAAAAACCTGGCCAGCCCGAGTGAAATTAGGTGGCCGAGGCCTCAAATAAATTGGTGTTCTTTCCCTCGCTCCAGGAGGAAGAGGACCGGCGGAGTGCGCGCATATTCCGCGCGTTTTCAACGGTCGATCATTAAATTCGAAAAAAGATCAGGGCACCGCCCACCTCTACCGGTACCCCGATATACTGCGCTCATGCCCCACCAGTACCAATTACTATACCCGGCGACCATTAACTTTACCTACGTACGTACACACTTCAACAGCCAATGGCGTATTCCTTCCAATCATACTTCCATCATTTCACTCATTCCTATTACACTCCTCATTCATTTAAACTATCATCCAAATTTCATCATCCAAGTTCTCTCTCCTGACATATTAATAACTCAAAGAAGTATACATAATATTTATAAAGATCTTGAAGGCCTGATTGAAGGAGTAGAAATCTTTTGGAGAGAAGAAGAGATTGAGAGGGTAGTGGGTCCACGCCACTGAATGGCCCGGCACGTAGGAGGTGGTTGCTACACTACGTGCAAATCCAGGAGTGTTCGTAGACACATACACTTGAAGCGAGCATATCACCGATAGGAAAGGGTGGGCGCGTTCAAATGTGGGTGTACCTGTCGGGATAGTGCCTTCTACACTTCCAAGTGCTTTGATCCAGATGTGCGTGCGTTGGACATGAGTGAATATATATATGTGTGTGTGTGTGTGTGTGTGGCCATGCGTCTGTGCCGAGTAAGGTAAGAAAAGGTAAAGGTAGCTCGTAGCCAGGAAATCTATCCTGCAACGCGGCGGCGGCGGCGGCGGCGGCGGCGGCGGCGGCGGGGCGACTCTCGCTCTCACCGCCCTGTAATCATCGCGAGTCAGTGGCGGCGGCCGCTAATTATGTTTCATAACACTTCTTACCCCCACTCGTACCGCCCCACTACCTTAAGGGCAGCTCATCATTTATTTACATCATATTCATCCCGAGGGACAACGCCGGCCCTCCTCGGCCTGAACCAACCTCAATCGGACCAGCGAACCTTCTTCCTGGCCATTCTTCCACCTCCCAAACAACCATACCGATGGTAAAAACATTCCCCTTTTGCAAAAAGCTTGACGCCAACACTAATACGCTCTTACAGGTGCGCTCTAGACTGATTGGGATCAACTTTGCCACGCTGCTTTTACCGACGACATTACATGAATTCTTCCTCGACTTAAATGTAAAATGAAAGCTGTGAAAGTCGAGGTGAGCTTTTACGTCTTTCTAGAAAGGGTGAGATAATTATTCGAAAGATCTTAGTAGTATATCCATTAAGAGGGTGATCTTCAGACTTGTCCGCAAGATCATTTTCCCATGGGGAAGAGTATAGGGATTGGTGGGAGGGAAGTTAGGCTTCGAATCTCGGTTGGATTAAGGGCAGAAAATGAGCCTGCGGACTTCCCAGCCTCTACCGTTAATGGGCAATCTTTAGGAAAAGTTGGATAAGTCTGGCAGCTGAGACGCGCCAAGATTCGCTCGAGCAGAGGCTAATAGGCGAATCTGGCCCTCTCTTTCTCTTTCTCTTTCTCTTTAAATTTCTCTCTCTTTGGATTGATCTTAGGATTATCTGGCGGGTGTGGTGGGTGCCAACTGCGATCGTTCCATTCCTTTCGGCTCCTTGAAGGACCCCCCTCGAGAGCAGCTCGACTCCGAGAGCTCGAAACAGACGCGTCGGATACGCCAGCAAATTGGTGGCACTTGTGCGCGCCCGGGCGATTAAGTGGTTTCAAGCTGTATCCACTAAGAAAATTGCCGGCCCAACAAGCACAACGAAGAAGGGAAGCGCGAACGGGGGAGTAAAAGAGGGCGGACGAGAGAGAGCGTTTTAATTAAGCCGACGTCTTTTCTGAAGGCCTTTTTATTGGAGCGGAGAGCGACCGGTTAAGCTCACCGGCGGGAGTTTATCTGCGCGAGAGTGGAGTTGACACGAGTCTTATACATAATCCAAGCGCAATACCGAGATTAAACTCGACGCCCCGATCCTCCCACCACCGCCACCCCTAGCTTCGTGGCCATTCTTAAGCGCTTACTCCACCTGCCTTAGCTAACTTACTAGTTCTGCGAGGAAACCAACAATTGTTTCATCAAATACATTCAATGATAAGAATATTATCGATCTATTAAAAAGATTTATTATAATGAAATAAGAAAAGTCTGGTCGAATTACTGTTGAATCGGATGTAAGTGACAGAAGGATGCCGGTGGGTAGGTCGATTTTTGTAATTGCTGAAATGAGGGTCGACAGCGGTAGCCGCGTCGGTCCATTTAATTCTCGTGAAAGATGCAGAGCCTCTGAAGCAAAGTCAGTCCTCGAGAGGAATCACAGTAGGTATCGGAAGATCGGCAACGTCATCGATCAGATTCGTACGACAAACGGAGGGCCCGCAGTGAGAAGGAGAGAAAGATTGGGACTCCGATTCGAACGGAGAAGCATATGAGGGAGCATCGAAAGACGAGAATAAGTGCCGCGTAACCGCGCGGCGATTTGTCCGGATCAGCGTCAGACTAAGCAGATTACGAGCGCTCCCCAAACGAAGTAACAACCCTGACCAGAGCAGAGAGATCTGTGCGTGAGAGAGAAGAGTAGAACGATCGAGAGCAACACTAGACCAATCCATTGGGAGGTCCATCGTTGAGATAAGTCCGCCCAGCGACTGATTGACCGATTCCGAACATTTCTTTGCTACCTTCAACTTTGATATATTTTTTAATATCTTCTCCATTCGGATTCCTAATCAATACTGACATAAACTCAAAGTTTCACATTTTATTAATTTCATTGAATTTTCGTATAATGGAATTATTTGTGATATCCATTCGGTGAGTCTGCCTTGATTCATTGAGCGTGCAGCTAAATATAGCTGTGCTTACGCTCGCAAAATCGTATTGCACGGCCGTTTATTACGCGCGGAATCTTTGAAGTGGTTTTCACCTGATGCTAATGGGTCCATAAGCATTCCATGATCCGGAAAAAGGCGTGGGGATACTTTAAACGACCGGAAACGCGGCGTCTTTTCTTTTGATACTGATCTAAAGGAACAAGCCGCTGAACTTTTAACATCCCTTCTTCTAACATCAGTTTTATTGCTGCCATGTACACGCTTTTATTGTACATGAACTATGCACGCGCGTGTCCTGTCCGGGTTTCTTCGCACGCGTAAAGTCCGACGTTAATTTCGGACGTAGTAGTAGTTTCCTCGTGCAGAGAGAATGGACCTCTGCTTGGAACTTCGTCTCCTTTCTTGGAGTGCGGCGACCTCACGTTCCTTCAGCTAACGAACTCATTCCGTTTACTAATGCCAGACATATCCCGAAGGAACGTTAGAGTTGCAAGTGGATATTCGCCCGTGCATTTGTATCACGAAGTAGGAAACGAAGTTATCCGCGGACTTGCCGTGAGAAGCAATTGGAAAATACCCTATGTTCTAGCCCGGGTGTCAATTAGCCACGGGAACGAGCCGGATAATTAGTCGATCGTTCGTTATTCACCGAGTACGAATGGGTAGTTCATGAATCCAGGTCAATGATCTCGAGAGGGAGGAGGATGATGATGGTGGTGGTGGTGGTGGTGGAGATAGAGCCACACCCGGACTCTCCTATGTTAATGAGGAATGTTCTAAAAGAACTAGCTAAGACTAACTTCCTGAAATAGAATCGCTTGCATACTAGTATTATTTCCTTGACGATAATGATTCTCTCTTGTCGCGTGAAATTTCTTAACTCACTGGAATTGATGGCGGTTCGCTTTATTCCGTCGGTGGTCTAAGATCTGATCATAATGATTCGGCGATGATATCGCTCTCGATTGCCTATCGCCGACGTTGGGTATTTATCGGGCGGTGCAATTTCCTCCCTTATTATTATAATATCCGGCAGCGTTACACGCTTCAAGGTAAGCGGCTTCTTATTTTTGAGGATGCCGCCCTTCGTTAGCCAAGATCACCGCCGACGCCGACGCCGCCGCCAGTGCTATACCAGCGTCGATTCGGCCGATTATCGTCTCGCGATCTCTATCAGGTTCCCTCGAAATTTATTGTTCCCAGTCTCTGAGAGGCCAATGAGAGTGAAAGAGAGAAATGTTGAGGGTGAATCGGAGAGGATACGCGGAGGGACGCGCTAGTGTATGTATGGAACGGTGGCTGGTGGTGGTTGGTCGACGAGGTACGGTGGCTCGTGCCAATTCTCGAAATTGATTTTAAACGGGCTTGGAACCCGCGTTGCCCGCTGATCGATAGCACATTGGCGAGGGCTACGAATTAGAGGAAGACCTGCTACTTCTCTCTCCATTGAATTATGATTATTGCCAATAGTAGAATTATCAAGAAATCTAGGTGATGAAGAAAAAGCATATGGTGACGAGTTTCACAAATGCATACTCGACGAGCGTATGACTGGCAGCAACGACGCGAGGGTGCTAACCTAGCAAAGCATATGCATGCATCTAGTGGAAAAGGGAGGAAAAGAGGGGTTGCGAGGGGGATGGAAAATGGTGCTATTCAACCAGGAGAGAGAGAGAGACCAGTTAGCCAGAGGTAGAGAGTTTACCACTCGGGCGTGTTTAAAGCTCCGCTAGTAAAACAATAAATTGCTTGGTTCCTAGAGGAAGCGGTGGCAGCGTCGGTGGCAGCGTCGGTGGTGGCTGTGGCGTCCACAGAGAGAGGAAAGCGGTCCCTGTCAGCAATTGCTCCCCTCTCGGAAGAAAAAATGGCAGCTGCTCGGACTGGGATGGCGCGTACGCGAGGGTAATACCACCCTCAGCCATCCGAAGGGTGCGTTCGTTTCTCGTTCGGAGAGAAGGGATGACTTGGGGAAGGAGCGCCGACTCCGAAGAATAAGAGAGCCCTATGCCAGGCCCGCCCGGTTAGACAACTGTGGTGCGGCTAAAGAAGGGAGGCGTCCCTAGCGGTGACGTTTTCGACGAGCAAGACGACGAACACCGACGTCCAAGAGCAGCCCCTATTGTGCCTGTGAATGTTACTCTCTATGTAAGTATACGTGTTGGCGACGACGTCGAGAGAAACAGGCCGACGAACGTAGGTAGCATCGGGGCCCACCGGCGACGGCGGCGGAGGTACACTATGACGTCGATGGTGCACAAGAAAAGTGGGGATTCTCGTATATACGATGAAGAGAGAAAGAAGAAGCGTGTGTACCGAGGCTCGTTGGTGTTGGCGCGCAGCAGAAAAAGACGGAAGCGGTAATAATGTTTAAGCGAAGAGAGAGCCCTGGTCGCGCCGGGGGTGGATGGCGTGTGCGGCGGGGCGGGCGGGGGGAGGGGATGGTAGGGGGCGTGGGGCATGTGGCAATTGGGGGGGGGGGGGGTGGCAGGAGGGAGCGCGAGGGGTGGAGAGTGGAGAGGCTGACGAGAGAAAGAACGATGGTGAGATAGGAGCTGGATATCGGGGAGCAGGCGGAGTCTGGCGTTGATCGTCCGGGCGGAGCTTGGTTCGGTCGCGCCCATACCTCGCTCGCCCTTTCTTCCTCGGATCTATCGGGCCCTCTTGCTTCAGCGCCCTTGGAGAGCCCGCGCTACCAGCTGACCCTAGCACCCTCGATTCTCCTGTTGGCGGCTCGGCTTCACCCCATCCCGTCGACGCTTCCTGCTTCTCGACTGGGTGCTGAGCGTCGCCCGGTGTCGTGGCGCAGGGTCCCTCGAGTCTGTAGCCACCGTACACCGCTCGTTCACAGCTCTCCCCCCTCTCTCTCTCTCCCTCGTTCCATCTTCCTTTCTCTCCCTCCTTTCTTCTCTCTCCCTCCCTCTCTCTCTCTCTCTTTCTCTCTTAGTTTCTCTCTCCCAGTCTCTCTAAAGTCGACGGCGGCGCGCTGCCGCCGCCGCCGCCGCCGCCGCCGTTTTAACAGACATACAACAGGCTCGCTCTGCCAGCTCGTGGAACTCCCTCGCCCGCGCACGTTTCCTCTCTCCACGGCGGAGAGGTGTGCTTGCTAGCTGGCTGGCTGGCTGCCGCTGCCGCTGCTCTTCCTCCCGAGGAGGAACCGAGAGCACGGACGACGGTGGACGGGCGAGTCGCGCGCGCCCGAGTGGCCGAGCGAGCGAGCGAGCGAGCGTGGAAGCGAGGAAGCGAGTGAGCGATCTCTCCTCTCCCGGGGGTGGGGGCCGAAAGCAAGAGGCGACCGCCGGTGGCGCGGGTCAGTCTGTCGGGCAACCGGTCGCGGTCTGTCGTTTCACGCTTTACTCTCTCGCAGCACTCGTCCGCTCCGCTCTCGGCGAATTTACCGTGACCAGCTACTACCACCGGACTACCCAACGATATCCAGAAGCTTTTCGAGGGCCAGTATCGAGCGACCTCGCTCCCGTTCTTCTCTTCCCGCTCTCGCTGTTCCTCACTTCTCCACCCTTGCCAGCCGGCCATCCCTACAATCTTCCGCCCGAGCCCGCGCCAGCGCCCCAGCGCCGGCATTCATTCTCTCTTCCTCTCTCTCGCTCTCTTTCTCTATTATATATATATATATATATATATATATATATCTCTTTCTCTTTCTTTCTCTCTTTCACCCTCTCTCACTCACGCTCTCTCAACCCACCCCCTTGTGTATCCTCGAAGCCCTCGGCACCCCTTCGCATCCCTCTTTCAAAACACTCAAGAACGAGCTGCGACTGCGACTGCGACGCCTCGTGCACTTGGCAAAGTGAGCCGGCGGCGTGGCACTGTCCTTACCAGGACTACTCGGTTTGTGTCTCCGTAGTGCATCGTATACCTGTGCGGCTCCTTCTTATTTCGAAGAAGACAACTCGCCAGATACACTGACTTTCGACCGAGGAGTGTGGAAGATTATAGCCACTGATTGAATTATCATCGAGGATCGATTTGACAACGCTAAGAATAAGGAGAAGGATATTGGAGAGTAAAAATCTTGAGTGGCTTTTGCTAGGGAAATGGCGATGGTACCGCGGCAAAAGGGATGAGCCGCGGTGAAGGTTCGATGCCAGCAATTGGAGAATGTCGATGATTATCGAGTTGATCGGCGATTGGGGAGTAGTGGTTCGGGGTGGAGACCGTTCAGTCGGAGGATTCGGTGACTGGATCGTGGCTGGACGGCGGGCTTCTAGTTGGGCCTCGTCCCGATAATACAAATTGGCAGACGCGAGGCCGAAGACGCATCGGGCGAGGTGATGTTGCTGGAGTCGCGAGGCCTCGCCGGTAGGAAGAGAAACGGACTGACGGTGTCTTCGTTCGGGGTAGGCGGCGGCGGCGGTGGTGGTGGTGGTGGTGGAGGTGGCGGAGGCGGTGGCGGTGGCGGCGGCGGCGGCGGAGGAAGCGAGGAGGACGAGGAGGAATCCCGGAATCACCTGTTCCTCGGGAGAAAAATGCAGGGCACCGAGGGCACCGCCGCCCCCGCGGTTCCTACCGGATATGGTGCCCCATGCACCAGGGATGATGGCGACGAGAGCTCCAGCCCTTCACCCAACAGCAGCCTCCTGAATAATCTCAACAATAACTGCAATTCGAATCGACAGTGCGCCACCGATTTTAGCATCGCCGCAATCATGGCGAGAGACACGCGCCAACAGCAGCAGCAGCAGCAGCAGCAGCAGCAACAGCAGCAGCAGCAACAACAACAACAACAACAGCCACATCAGTCGCAACAGCAGTCGCAACAGCAGTCGCAACAGCAGCAGCAACTGTCACCGCATGCTTCGCCATCGCCACAACCCCAGCAACAGCAGCAACAGCCGCATGTTCATCACCATCATCATAGGCATTCGCAGCAACAAGCCGTCGGCGGAGGGAAACTTCACCAGCACGGTTAGTCTCATTACTTCTTGCAAGTGTGCTCCCATTAAGAATGTTAAATCGATATGAATCAGTCAGGCATGCACGGTATGTACATATGACGCATAACACACTGAATATAATGTCTGAGAGATCCAAATGAACGATTGGAAAGTAAATGACACATTGGAGTGGCTAGTTTTCGATTTCGGGCGAGGCCGCGATTACTCGGCGAGTATGAAATTCGTTTTTCTCCAACTGCCCTCTAATGGTCCGGCACTTTCGTTTCTTCTAACGAGCAAAAACTCGCGATACTTACATACAAACACACACGAAAAAGGTGTATTCACTCTCGAGATGGATTTCGTGCTGGTCCATTATTTTTTGCCGCTGCCACCCCGATAACACACACTTCACGCCACGAGACTAATAGCAAAGCTCTTGGAAGGAGGAGCGCGCGCGCGTGAGGAACGCTGTAATAAGGACTCCAGCCTCCAAAAGGTACAAAGTGGATACCTCGAGTCTTAGAAAACACGCGATTATTCTCCCATTAGCGAATATGCTATCCATGCGAACCCGAGAAAGGAAAGCACCGGTTGGCAGTTTGGTGGTGTGTCTTCGAAAGAGTTTCTACTACTGCGGAATAAACTGGCGTTGGATTAAAGCGTGTGTGTCGGAGAAGAGGGTAGAATAGAAATGTTTAATAGGACGAGCTTGAGAAGAGAGAGAGGAACTTGACTGGCGTTCCAAAGAAGAAGATATCGCGAGCGCGTGATTGTGAATGAAGGTCCGGCGGGACTATCGTGTGGCGATCGGAGGTGTGAGTATCAGGATGACGACGCAGGGGATCGTGAGAGAGAATCGTATCGACTCGTTTTCGCGAGAGCGAATAAGAGAGTGAGTGAGTGGGAAAGCGAGGTTGAGTGCCGGAGGTGCAGAGGTCCAGGTGAGGTGTCCCATCGGAATCCTGAAAACGACCGTGGTGCTCGCTGCTCTCCTGCCCAGCCAGACGTCCGAATGAGAGCCGATGGTGTTCGGTTTCATCATCGCGTATCTTGGACGCCCGCGGCGAATAATCGCCCACGAAGATCCTGCGCGGCCGGAATTTACGGCCGGCCGCGCTGCAATTCACCCACGGAAACGGACCGTCATTCCCAAATAAACCCTGGTAAACGGCGGCATGAATCGGGCGTGCGCGCGCGCGCCCAGCGTCCACGCGCGAGAATTCACCGCTATCCACGATACTGTTAAATAAATCGGCACCAATCTCGCGCACACCTCACAGCCGCCATCGCCTCTTTTCGCCCTCCGCCACCAAGATTCATCTTACTCGCGCCCCGAACTCTTAAACTTTCCTTTTCTCCAACGATCAGATCCGCGACAAACACGCAAAAGCATCTCACCACGATGCAAATCATCGCAATACTAACGCACTTGATAAAGCCAAGTTTTTTTCTTACTTACATATCAGATTCTTAATCACCGTGGCGAATGTCACCGGTGAGATCATTCTGATAAGGGATAAGGAAGATTCGAGGATATTTTCGTCTGACGATCGAGACCGGTTTAATTCCCCGCGTAATCTTGGGATTATCCTCTCTATCGTTCTATCAACATTGTTACCACCAATGGTGCCCCCGCTCTTATCCGTTCTTGGTAGGTACGAGACAAATTCGATGCTAAAAAGCAAAGGTTTCGATGGAAATTGGCCGAGTGTTATCAGTAGTGCGATCAGCCAGTGAAGCCAGTCAGAGACAGGCAAGCAAGCGGAGGCAGGCAGGCAGGCAAGCAGCCCTAGCCGCGGGCTTCTTTTATTAAGGAGCAGCGAGCAAATTGCCACGGACTAATCTCCAAATGGTACGAAATGAATGCGGTGGAACGGTAGCTGCTGCTCGGCAATGCTGCGGTGGCGTAGCCAGTTGGGGCCACCGACGACGAAAAAAATTCTACCGGCGGCATATAGGGTTTCGTCGGAGTGTCAACCGTAATAAATAGCCAATGACTTAGTTAAGCGAGAAGCTACGGCTGTGCCCCGACCAAGCCTGAAATTACGACCGGTTGTGTGCTGGGATCGACCCGGGATCACTGGCGCAAGGGTACTCTACGTTTCTCTCTCTCTCTCTCTCTCTCTCTCACACAGTTTCAGGAGGCGGATATGTCGCACGCTAGGTGGATGATGCCGACTACCCGTTCAGTTGTACGCTCGGGAAAAGCATTATCTTCCCTGGTATCGGCAAAGTGCCCTCTTAATTATGGTCTTCACACAGGCGCCCAGTCGATCAGCCCTCTCGATCGTTCCTTATCCACTCGTCTCTTGTATGCGCGAAAAAGAGCTAAGAGATGAGAAGACAAGGCAAAGAGAAACCCGATAGAGAGAGAGTGAGAAAGTTGTAAATTAATGGTGGCTCGAGGTGTACCTGCCAGCAAATTGTAATGTTTCGTGAACGGTGGAGCAAAGACGATCTGGGGTGGTACGATGCCGCAGGAGATAGCTAGTAGGACTGCTGGTAGGAGGAGTCTCTGCTCTTGAGAGCTCGTGTTCAACTAGAGCAGATACTCCAAGAGAGCAGTAATCTCAGGATGCACATATCCCATCATCTCATTTTTCAAGTCCACTCATTGAATTATCCTCGTTCCTGGGAGCTGCTCCTTTCTTGGAATGATGGGGAAAGATGTATTCGAAGTCGGGGCCACCTATGTTCCATGGAGCTCTGGGTGGCGAGCTAGGTGTGGATGTTAAGCACGAGGTGAAGCGTAGTTAGCACCTACCCTGCCCATGGCGCGCATATGTATATATCCCTCTCGTTTTGTTTCATCTCGTGTCCGCCTTTCGTTCTGTCATCCCACCTACGAGTCTCTCTCCGCAGCATCCACTTACTTGGTCCAGCAAGATAGTTAAGCGAGCGTTGACACAGAAAATCTCGATTACGTCGGCAATTTCCCATCCACTTCATATCCAATAGACTACTGTCATTATTACTATGCGATAACAGTGACTGGATCTCAAATGACATCGATGTCCTGTAATTCCAACGGTACAGCTACTAATGACAATTACTACCGATCGAACTTCTCCCTGTGCTAGTTTCATCGAACACTCGTCTCCATTCACCGAGTCGAAACTTTATGCTTGGCTCGTTCCCCTTGGATGTTCTGCATCACTCTACAAGATAAAACCGTGTGGTCGAGGGGAGTGACGATGAAAATGACACAGGGATCATTGAGGTTTCCTTTCCGGTCGTCTGATCGGCGGTCATCAAAGTCAACTCTGACGATTCTTCGTTCGTCGCGTGACAAATATAAGGTTCTCTGTTATAAGGGAGAAAGTAAAAGAGTGAGAAGGAGGTTCGTATGAGGGCATAGTAGGGTTGTGCTTGGAGAGGAAAGGAAGAGCGAGCGAAGGAAATCATCGTCACTTCGTTGGGCCTCCGCGAGAAGCAGAAGGTGGCTCGGAACCCAGCGAATGACAGGGCTTGAAATACGAGGCGCGAACGACATTTGTTAGCAGGCTCCTGTCACCCTGACGCTCGTTTCGCCTCCGATATCAAGGAGATACCTGCATATCCTTGCATACATACGAACACGCACGAAAGCGGAGGTGGCTCGATCGCCTGTGAATCGAGTTCCCCATCCGCTTCGACTTGGACCACGCTCACTTCTCTTCCCAATGGCCTCTGAATCGTCGCTCATCGTCTTTTTCCATATACGTGCGGCACACACAGCTCGTGTAAAGGTGAAATTCAAGCTTATTCGCCTCTAAAGTATTAATGAAAGGGGTGGGGGGGGGGGGGTATTGATTGGATTGAGATGCGTTGCAGGGCCCATTCCCCCCAAATAAGATGTCGAGAAAGCGCGTGTACTGAAGAGGGAGCGAGAGGGGCGGCGTCGGTGCAATCAATTTTTTCGTTGCAAAGGATGTGCCCACCGTTGGAATCCCATTGCGCTAAAGCTAATAAAGGCGAAACGCACCTCGTCACGCTCAGATTAATTTACGTTTCGTGAACAAACAAGGTGCCTCTTTTAATTACCTGTCGACAGATTGATTGATCGTCCGTATCGCTCTGTCTTTCTCTCTCGCTCCGACTCTCTTTCTCCAAGCGACGATCTATCTCTCGCGCTTTCTCTCTGTCGCAATCAGATAAGGCGCGTTAATACTTAATTCACCGGGACGAGAGGGAGATTCGCGCAGGCTAACTTTTTGCCGTACTTGCTACCGAGTCTATCTCGGCCTCTTCATTTCACGAGCCTTCCTGGGAAAATTCATCCTCTCCCAGTAGAAAATCTACAAGGCTGCGTAACTTATCGCGGCCACACTCGATTAGCGTTATCTCGATCGATCGCGTTACGGAATCGCCGCGAGAAACACTTTGGGAATCACCGGTACCAGATTGCCAATGAAGAAATCTGCTTGAGTATTCTATGCGTGTGTTCGCTGACTCTATATTCGCAACTCGTTTTGCCAATGATGCTTTTCTTGCTCGTAAAGCTCGGAGGATGTTCGAGCTACGACAACCGGCGACCAGTTCGTCCTAGTCTATCATGATCGTGCTTCCGTTATAGGAAAAATTCACTGCTAGCTCTCCAGGGTTTGACATAGGCTTGATTAAAAAGCGAACCGGTTCATCATCGATCTGAAGATCTTAAGCGTTCAGTCACCTAGCTATCTTGAAACTTGGATGATCAAAGATCTTTGTAGCCAAAGACGAGAAGAATCGGCAAGTTCTTTCGAGCAGCTGGAAAAGGCTAGTCTCGGAAAGGGGAGAGAGAGCGAGAGAGAGAGAGAGAGTGTACAAGGCGAACTGGGACTCTCGGTTCAATCTGTCCCCTAAGTGGAGCGTCTTTGATCCAGTGTGTCGGGTACGCAATCGTAACTCACTCGGCGAGGGCCGACCATAAAGTTGCGCAGGCAAAACTAGCTGGAAGACACGAGGAGCGAAGAAGATAGAGAGTAGCGTGTAGAGTGAGAGTGAGGAAGAGAGGGATGTGGTGGTGGTCCAGTGGCTCGTCATCCGTTTCGTCAGTCGTTTAACACCGCCGTTCACTGTGTCGAATAAAAATACGCGGATGACAGACCACACATCGTGCCAACGCTCGGCCTGACCGCTGCCAATTAGCTGACACCGCCTCGGTGGAAACTCTCACTCCCACCCTCTCCCTCTCTCTCTCTCTCTCTCTCTCTAGCGTTCTCTTTGCTAAATATTTCTTCGTCCACAACGTTTCTCTTCGCCCGTTGGCTTGAGCATTTTCTCATCGCAACCCGGCCGCCATACTTCGCCACTCTTTCTTGCGATAAACCGACCCCCGGAAACCATCCCACCAAACGACTGCTGCTGCTGCTGCTGCTGCTGCTGCTGCTGCTCGAGAGACTCACCATTCGTCACGGATACGCGCGTCTGATCGTCTGATACTACTTAACTCGGATTACCGAGCTTAAACGCTGCATTCGTTGCCGGTCAGTTCATGTTGGCATAACAGAAAAAATCAGTAAGCAATCCCCCTTTTCTCTTACTCGTACCCGCCCCATTAAAGTCTCCTACTGTTCTATTCCTTTTTTTTTTTTTATGTTAACACCAATCTTCTCTTTTAAACGATCATAGAAAATAATCTTCTCCTTATTGATTACCTACACGCCCTCTTGTCCGTCGGCACTATTCGATTGAGTGATTTCCGGTCGAACCACGGATCACACGAGTCAGATAATAACATTCTCCCTTGTTCGATTTCTTGGTAGTGGTAGTTTCGATCACTAAGATAAGTTAGCCTTACATTTTTGTCGAAGGCCCGGAGGGTAGTTGCCATATCGAGAAACGGTAGCGGGAATTACGAGGAGTGTTCTGCTTAAAGTGTAAGTTTGCCGATCGGTATCGAGGGCAGATCAATGTCGAGGATTCTCGAAAGAATAAGTAGGTAGGTGATCCTGGATGGCCGATAGGGATTCGCGCTGAGTTAAAGAAGCGACTTGGCCATTCGGATTGTCGGCAGGACTGCGTCGAGATGAAGTATCGCGATAAAGGGATCAGACTTTTAATAGTGTGCGCCGATCGCGCGAGTGAACAGTTAGTGATACCGGGAGCGACGGCAAGTATATAGGTAGGCTCTCGATAATGGCGAGTAAGTATGGAGGACCGCTCGCCGGTAATAGCTGCCTCGGTGGAACACCAGGCCCGCGCTAAATAGTAATTAGCGAGGGGATTAAATTCATTGTATCGTCGATGCAAGTCCCCCACTCTCCTTTTCTCTCTCTCTCTCGCTCGCTCTATCTTTCTCTCTTTGGCAACTGGCCTCTCCTTGACTGGGACGCGCGTACGCATATCGCAAAGGGATATTAGGTACGAATTACCACTTACGACAGCGGCAATCTTCGAGGCTCTTAGTATAGAGCGGGGTATAGAGAGAAATATGTGGGGGAGAGAGAGAGAGAGAGCGAGTCTCCTTCCCTCTCTTTCCCACTCGGTTAGGCGGGCGGGAACGGCAAGTCTGTATTTACCGTGGGCGCGTTTACCGCATGCGGCTCGAAACCTTTCAATATGCGGCGGATAGCCGTGAGATTATCCGCACGCAAACCTTGCCTTCTACTTCTCCACCCTCGTCCATATCTATCCCACTCACTCTAACATACTTGGTCGCTTTACGCCCTTCCGTTCTCTTCTGGGCTACGATAACTACGATGCAGTAATTAATTACAGCCACCGGCCAGGAACAAGGATTTATCGAGCGTTATTTCGGAGAGCAAAAAAAATCTGCTCTCTTATCGTAGAATGGTTTAGAGCTACGATTAAAACGTCATTTTCGCCTGCGGCGTGACTCCTGGCTACCAATGTGATTGAGCAGTGTGTGAACTCTACCATTCCCCCTTTGAAACTACCCCCTGCTGCTAGCTCCGATTCATCCGCTATAACGTTACGGTATCAATTTGATTGATATAATGATCGATGACGATTGGTAGGCATATTCGGAGGACCACAACTTTCTCCCTAATCGATGGATGACACCTTCAGATTCTTTGAAAGTTCTCGGACTTTTCTGAATGTTTTATAAATTCATTGTTTTAGTATCAAAACGGATAGAAAATATAAAACCAGTGGTCAAAGTGCCGGAATTGTACCGAAAACACTTGGAAATAGGCTCCCAAATAATCGAGTTCTTCTAATTTGGACGGTATTTTCTATGTTTTTTAATCTTCCCGACTTTTTTTGGGGCTGAAATTTGGTGGAGAATGGTTTCTTGCATCAAGGAAGATGTCATATAAATTCCAGAGCCCTAGCTCAAAATTCATTTTTTCGCAAATTTTTCCATATGTACCCCTTCACAAATTTTCGATTTTTCGAAGGTTCTCCGATTTTGACGAAACTTCATAGATCGATTGTTTGAGTATCAAAACGGATAGAAAACATGAAACCAGTGGCTGAAATGCCGGAATTGTACCGAAAACACATGGAAAACCGATCCTGAATAATTGATTTTCGCCTAATTCTGATGGTTTTTCCCATGTTTTCCATACTTCCCGACATTTTGCGGGGCTGAAATTTGATGGGGAATGTTTTCTTGCATAAAGGAAGAAGTGATATAAATTCCAGAGCCCTAGCTCAAAATTCATTTTTTCGCAAATTTTTCTGGGTATACCCCTTGACGAATTTTTGGGCCAAAAAATGAACTTTGACCTGGGGTTCTGGAATTTATATCACTGTTTCCTAGCTAAATACTGAATCACTACCTGAAATACCAGACCCTGAAACGGTCGGGAAGGGTATTTCAAAAATTTTTCTTTTTTCCACGGTTCTCTCACTTTGGCGAACGCTTGATAAATCGATTATTTTAACATAAAAACGGATAGAAAACATAAAACCAGTGGCCAAACTGGCGGAATTATATCGAAAACACTTGGAAACAGCCATCTGAATAATCGTATTCTACTGATTTAGCCAGGTTTCTCTATGTATGTTTTCAAGACTAGTAAAAGATACAAGCGGGTGCTCGCTCGTGAGCCAACTGTCATTTAAACCGTTCATTCAAAAGTCCGATCCAGCTTACTATATCCGCGCATACACACTGTCTAAAGATAGCCAGTGCGCGTACTATTTTGGTGTCAGGGCGCAGCCTGGAGCGATAAAAAAGAGGGTGTCAACGACATGACAAGACAAATGTCAAAGCTTAAACTCGCATTTTTCTCTCACCACGTATCCTTTTCCCGCTACCTTTCTCCTTCTCAACTTCCTTCGGCCGCTCATTAGTTCCTACTAGTTCTTTCCCGGTGACTGGATTATCGGGAAAGCATTTCTCATTCTCGAGTAGCCCGCAAATGTTTCCCTATGAAATACTACTGAACTGTCAACCTCCACTTGGAAATATTAACCCTTCCTCCCCCCCGAACACTCCATGTTTCTCTTCAGCGGTCGATTAAGGGATGAAGGTTTGAAGGAAGGCTTTCTCTCCTTTTCAGAGAGGGAACCGAGCGTCTCGGGTGTCGCGCGTGGTGCTCCAGCGCCGATCCCAGAGACGATCAGCGCGGATGACGAACCAGAGACCGATGATACCGGAAGTACCAGTGGTAAGGGAGTATCCCCAGTGAACCCCTTGCTCCAAGAACGTTCCAACTGTGAGGAATTAAGACACGTGATCTGCCACCTTGAAACCAAGGACCTTTGGGACAAGTTCAACGAGCTTGGCACTGAGATGATCATCACCAAGACTGGAAGGTACGATTACTAATCTCTATTTCATCTTCTATCGCATTCATATTATTCATAGTATCACTGACAATCGAAGGAACTATTCGCGTCGATATAATTTAAATGTGCAAGGTGAATCTTCCTGATTTATCGATAATATCATTCGCGTGCCACATTTGGATCTGCTTCTTTCCCAATCTGACTGGCGACAACGAGTAAACATCGCGTTGAAATCCTCGAGTTACGTTGATTGAGACGAGGAGATTGGTTCTTTCTGACTCTCTCGCTCTCTAGTCTTGGCGGTGCTCGATTCGAAACGAGATCCAGATGTTTCTGGTAGTGGGTAAGAGAAGGAGGCACGACTGGGCGTCTAGCACGAGCGGGGTCCACGATCGTAATTCTCTCTGGCTGCCCTCGACATTAAGGGCAGCTCGGAAAGAGACACGCGGTCCTTAATGTGTCAAAAGTGCAATCGGTTTGTGGGAGCAGTGAAAAGAGGGTCGCGACACCGACAAGAATATACTCTGGGGGAATGAAAGCGGCCACCAGCGAATGAAGCCGAGCTCAGCCGAGTTGTGAAACACATCTCGTTACTCTCCTACGGGAACAAGACCCCCGTTCCTCCCCTCGAGGCTTGATATCACACAGGATCCATTATTTAGGTGGGCACTATCGTTTCTACCAAGCGAAGTGCATCCAAGCGAAATTGCTATATCGAGCCTCGGTCAATTAGTCGAATGGTAGTAAGCGGATCGGTTAATAAAGCTCTTTGGAAAATAGATACATCGTGAATGATCGCACGCGACGACGCCTCCTATGTAGAAGCTGTCATATCCTCGGGCTACGAAGACATTTTCTTTCAAGGAGAAAAGAATCTCTTGCCGACGGCCAATCTAGAGACTGTAACTTCATTACTACCAGCGTCGAGGTACCGTCAGTGATAATGGGGATGATAACGATAATGGGAAGTAGCTGGGATAAACACTCCGAGTATCAGATCGCCGTAAACGGTTTGAGACGACGCGACCCTTTCCTCGGAATATCATCATTAAACAAGATGTAGCTATTACATGTAACTGGAGAGAGAACCGCTAGATAATTATCGAAGAGTGACGGCAGAGATGCAATCAAAAAAGTACCGGGCGGAGATGATTAGGCTGCTACTAAGGACGCTGCTCCAATTGCCGGAGCTACTGGAATTGTCTTAATAACGGAAGGGGGGGGGGGGGGGGAATCACGATGTGAGTCTGTCGATTGAGATATATACGAGAGAGAGAGAGTGAAGGATAGGAGGGGATAGTGCGATAGTAGCGGAGTGTATGTTGGAAGGTTGAAATTGGATGGCTCGAGGCGCGTCGCGTCGCGGCGCAGCACGGTGAGGTAAGGCAAGGGCGAAGCGAGAGTAGATCTCTGGTGAGAATATTGGGATTCGTATTGGATGGAGGAGGAGGAGGAGGAGGAGGAGGAGGAGGATGCGCGTTGCTCTGGCGCGCGGTTGCCAACTGAAGAGGGTGGCAGAGCGGGCTTAAGGCTTTAAGGGTTGGTGAGGGTCGAGTCGAGGGTAACAGAGGGTGGAGAGGACGCGGACGACGGGCGCCTAATTGCCCGCCACGACGGCAACATCTACCTCTTCCTTATTCGTGGAGGGTCGCGCACCAGGAGCTTCCTCGCACGCTTCCTCGCTCGTGCCACGGTAATTAGATCTGCGTCGCGACGCTTCTCTTCGCTCCCTTCAACCGTCAACTTACTGCTGCCCTCTTCACCCTTCTTCCCCATCACCCGCACCGCACCCACCCTTCAACCCTCGAACAATTTCTAGCTAGGGATTTCGTCCTGTCGCGCGCTCCGGGTCAGCTTTGTTACCCTTAGATTTCTAGGACACCACTTCGATAATTGACCAGAAGAAAAGAGTCTGCTTTCGCGAAGTTTACTCTCCATCGTTCGGTCGATTAAAAGACATAGATAAAAGTGTAGGCCGTGTAAAGAATAGGAATTCTCCGGTGTGATCGTTCAGAGATGCGATCGGGGTGAAAAGCACTTTCGACGGAGGCTGCTGGTGCTGGTGCTGCTGCTGCTGCTGCTGCTGCTGCTGCTGCTGCCAGTCGAGGCAGCATCTCTCCAAGCTGCCGGGTGATCCCCCAGGAGCTCTCCTCACGAGGAGCGGCAGGGGCGAACTCTCTCGATGACGAGAAGTGAAACGGGGGATCAGGACTGCCCTCGCTGGAGAACAAGACAGAATAAGAGAAGAGTGTAAAGGCCGAAGAGAAGATACATATACACATGAGTGGAAGTAAGAGGGAAGAGAGAGAGAGAGAGAGAGAAAGAGGGAGAGAGAGAGAGAGAGAGAGAGAGAAAGAGGGAGCGAGAATGTTAGATGGTCGACGAGGGGGATTGCGTGCCGGGGGTGTGGAGAGGGCTGGTGTCCCGGCACCTTCTCCCGAGTTCAATTCATTAACAAAGGACGGCTTGATAAATAAAAGCATTACTCACACTCGTGGCGCTGGCGGGATGAATGCATACCGAGTCGACAAGGACCGAGGAGAAGAGGCAGATAAGATCGGCGGGTGTCCCCGCGTTTTAGTGCTCGGCCAGCGGGGGGCCCGACACGGTATTAATGTTTGGCCTCCGAGGCAAAACATTCACGCCAGGCCCTCTCCTCTCCTCTCCTCTCCTCTCCTCTCCTCTCCTCTTCTTCTCCTCTCTCCTCTCTTCTTAGGCTCGCGGGGGCCCTCATCCACCGATGACCGAGTCAAGCCTTCTCCTTTTCTCTTAAGACTCTACTCTACCCTCCTACTCCCCTCTTCATCTCGACGAACCGGCTACTCTCGAAAATCAGGCTGCTATCACGTGCGATCTAGCTACCAGAGATTTGATCCCCGAGTGAATTGGGTTCGCCGTCGAGGAAGGCGCAAGGGCTTCCGATTAGAGTTCGCGATTGATTGTGCCGAGCGCGATTGAGTAGGCTCGAGTGGCGCTAATTGATTCTGATCGATCGGCTCCCTCTGGGATGTGTTGCTCCTTCCTTAGGCGGATGTTCCCAACCTGCCGGGTGTCCTTCAACGGGCTGAAAGCAGACTGCCGGTATGCTGTACTGATGGACATCGTTCCCGTGGACAACAAGAGGTACCGGTACGCTTATCACCGAAGCTGCTGGTTAGTAGCTGGCAAGGCCGATCCACCGGCGCCCGCAAGACTTTATGTCCACCCGGACTCCCCTTTCACGGGCGAACAACTACGCAAGCAGGTCGTCTCTTTCGAGAAAGTCAAGCTCACCAACAACGACATGGACAGGCATGGTCATGTAAGTATACTCGCCCACTTTAAATTCATCCTTTACCCGTTGTATGCCACTCCGATGAGAACCTGTAGCATCGCGAACCCTGTCGAAAGTACCACCAGGCGTGTGTACCCGTCTCTCTTCCTTACGACTCAATCGGACCGTGAAACATCCGCGCGATTCAAATGTTCTTCAAGTATTACTCTTATATATATATATATATATAAAGAATTTCAAATCTATTTTGTTTTTTAACAGTTAAGTACTCAAAATGTTGATGGTTTCGATTGTAATTATGAAAAGGCTATGTTCGTGGAAGATCGGTTCGGTATGCTTGATAATTCGCAGGAAGATATCGGAGCGGTGGCTTCTCATAATTCACGGGAGACGTACATGTAGAAACTCCCTATTTCCCCTGAAGTCTCCGGCATCTTCTCCGAGAGATATACTCTGACTACGGTGACTCGGTGGTACTCGATCTCGCTCGTTCGCTCAGCCTCCTTAATTCATCGGATGACTGACGTAAATAGGAACTCCGATCGAGGCAGCGCGCGCCCGCTTCTTCACGGTACTCATTTTGTATTCAGGGTGTTACGTGCGGGCAGACGCGAGGGCAAAGTGATTCTTTTCAATGGTAACCGGGCGGCGGCGGCGACGGCGGCGAATGCCTGAACGTCGAGTGACAGAGGGATGAATACTGCGGGAATAGTCAGGAAGAGAGAGAGAGAGAGAGAGAGAGAGAGAGAGAGAGAGAGAGAGAGAAAGAGAGAGAAAGAGCTAGTGTATTAGAAGGCCTCTTCTAATTCATACGCTTTTTCTTTCCATCGGGTTTGGTCCGCTTTATTATTAATCCATCGGCCGCCCCGATTCAGACCTGCCGAGGACGACGAAAGTAAGTGCCTCGAGTGACAGGGTGACTCTCTTCTTGATAGAATCTACTTCAAGATACCCCCGGTGCATCCCTCGGATGGCTCGTGTCGTCCCTCCTCAGGAAAAACGTCACTCCCGCTCGTCGTTGAATTTCCAGGGATACATTAAGTGCTAGCACAGACATAGTTCTCTTCTGAAATCTAATTGAGCCGCGTTCCATCGTTCTCTCTTTCTTCATTTCTCTCTCTCCGTTTGCATGTTTAAATGCGTCGGAAATGCCAGCGGCATATTTTCGTGCTCTACGTTTGCATTTTGTAGGGTGCGCGACTTTGGTGCATTGCGCCGCGACGTCTGTTTGACATTCGCCACGATTATTACGATTGTTTCGGCCTGGTCCGAAATCGGCTCTAAGGTTTCGGTTTATTTTGCGAGAATGGAATACTCGGCCGCATGAAGCAATGAGAGTTTTAAATTGGGATCGCGAGAAGCTAAAATGGTAAAATTCGATTTGCAGCTGGTGTTGAACTCGATGCACAAGTATCAGCCGAGGATCCACCTGGTGAAGAGACCGGATACCGGTACATCCAAGCCCATCACCGATCTGGAGAAAGAGCCGCACAAGACCTTCGTATTCCCGGAGGCCATATTCACCGCTGTCACCGCCTATCAGAATCAACTTGTAAGTTTCAACCTCTCTCTCTTCTTTCTCAGTACTATTCATCTTCCTTTTTCTCTTCTTCCTCTACTTTTTTCCTCGCTTCTTGCCTCTTGTTCTTTCTCATCGAATTCTTGCTGGTCCATCCTGCACAGAGGGAGATATTCGCCGGAGAGGATGGGTTCGCTCTTCCAAAGTATCTTCGCCCCAAGAAGAGTTTCATCGGTGAATCCTTTCTGTCACGATAATCCATTCTTCCTGACCGGACGAGACGAGTGTCCGTTCTTCTCTTTTTATATTTCGGCACCCTGCCTCGAGATCCACCCGCTCTTAGATCTCAAGAAGATCGCAAGATAGATAGAATATCTTATCCTCTAGAACAGGGGAATTCAAGTCTCAGCTAGAACGAGAAACGCCCTTGCTCGCTTGACTTCCGCCTCCCGAAAAAAGCGGGTCCGATGAGAAGAGAGTGTTCTCTTCGCCATGGGTAGATCGTATCAGACTGGCATGTCAAGAGAGAAACCGGCACAGCATGTCTTGTGAGACGCGAATTCGAAGATGGATCAGTTTCGGTTACTCGCGCTCTGTGACCGCTGTGATCGGCAGATGTTGAGCTGACATACACAAGAAGTAGAGTAGAGTACAGGTAGGAACTGGGCGGGTTGAGACGAGTGAGGGTACTTTTAGCACCAGTGGACGATTCTTCTTGGAGGGACTTGAGATTCCGCGTTCAGGGCGCAAGAACGAGAGCGGCATTATCGTATTTCACGATAGTCGTTTGCAGCGGGGACCGCTGCACTGTGTGTGGCCCAAGTCAGCCCTCCTCTTCTCGCATTCCGCGAGCGCCGCGGCGCCTTGCGTCTTTACTTCCCCCTTGGCTAACTACATTTTCCTGCTCTTGTTCTCCTTCTCTTGAATTTTTCACTTCTCTTCCATTGCAACGGTGACCTCTGGCACCTTCGAACTTGAGACACGACAATGCGAGTCGTCTGCCATTTGAATTCATTCTCTTCTCTATTTTATTGGCGGGCTTCTTCTTGTGTTGAGTGCAAAGAGGGCGCGTGCGATGGGTACAAGGCTTTGTTCAGAGAAGATTCCTTCTGTGATGCGTCGGAGAGCCTAGGTGGAAATCGTTTGGTCGGAATGGGTGGTCCGATGCTGCGCCACCCTCGTGCGTTCGAGTACGCCAGCGCGACAAGAAGGACGCGACTGTTGATGATGATGATGAGGTGCGAAGAGATGCCCCGGCAATTACCTCTCCGAGCTACGCGTCCCTTTCTCCCTCGAGCATACAGGGCTTCCGTTTCGCCTTACTTTTGTCTTCGCTACTTTCCAACGTTCCCTTGTCATTACCACTCGCGCTCGACTTGTTTCCTTCCGCTCTAGCGTCGGCGTCGCGGTGTAAGGAAAAAGCGGTGTATGGCTCTCTGCTTTTTTATCATTGTGCTTTTACTTGACATCGGATGGTAGCGACTGTGAGCGGGTGAGTCGAGCAAGTAATAGTAAGACGACAGCCAAACGACGAAGCGAAGTCCGCGGCTTTTCAACGATCTCGAAAATAGACGGGAAAGGATGAAGCGGAGAGCAAGAGGAGCTGGCGATCTCGCCGATGGTGGTCACACGACAGCTAAAGAAAGGGCCGACGGAAATTCAAGAGAAGAGAGAGAAGAGGAGTGGAACGCGGAGGACTCGCCCCGAAATTCCACTTCTGAACGGTTCTAAATCTTCCGGGAAGTATATTAGCTGTCGTAGAGCGTCGCGAAACTATCGACTGCCATTCGAGCTCGTCGGCGCTATTAGCGATATGGCCCGCTATTAGCGATATAGCCAAGAATTGGCATGGTAGGATCCTGCTAAATCCGAGATTGATCCCGGCTATTTCCAATCATCTAATCCCCCTGAGGCGACTGAGAATTATCTTGCTAGAGAAATTTATGCGAATTACGTGAGAGAGCCCGAAGGAGTTGGGGCTAATCGCGATTTCTGGCACGCAGGCCGCATTCCCCGGATACGAGCTTCGCGAAATTCATTCGTCGCGGTTCACGCGTCGGCCATCAGTCGTCGTGGATCGCGCCGCGCCGTTGTCCTCCTGACCAGCGAGGAGAAACCCGCTCGTTTAGCGAGGCACGTCCTTTTTTTCTCTCTCTCTCCCCTTCCCTTGGACTAGAACACCACTTGCTTGGGACGTGCCAGTGCGGTACGTATCGTCGCAAATGCTCCGCGCGGCGCTCTTCTTGTCGCAGATGCGCGTCGGCTCGCCTTGTAATGAGCCTTCGCACCAACTTGATTTCTCTCGCTCTCTTTCTCCCACCTTGGCTCGCACCACCGTCATAATTCATATCCTAACTGTGATGGCACTCGAGGCCACCCTGTTCTCTCTTCGGCTTCCTTCCTTTCTTACCTTCTCTTTCTCTCTTTCTCTCTCTTTCTCTGTTCGGTCCTTATCACTCCCCAATTTAGCCCCCGGCGCCATTTCTCACTCTTTCTCTCACAGTTTTCTGGAAAGTATCTTTCTCACTCTTCTAACGACACTAGTCCATCAGAAGCTCGGATCGCCGAGCCAACAGATGGCTGCGAGACTATATCAGCCGGTTGTCAGAGAAGCTCTGACAAGTAACGAGAATATGAGAGACGCCGCTCGTAAATAAAATATACTGAGACTTCGTTAGCGCGACTGATGTAGTTCCAACTATCTTATCTGTCCTAAAACTTTATCGGGGGATGTTTAACACCGGCCCGGACAGCCTTGACTAATCGGGTTACAGTTCCACAACGACCCTTTCCAACCTCCCCCCTCTTCCAATCGCCCTTCAACCAACCGAGACACCCTTGATTTTGCGATCCTAGAATTGACTATAACTGCCGAATCTAGAAATCCTTTGAATTGACCGTGAAAATAATTGGCTGGGATATGTTATACGTGAGAAAAAAGGAAGAGGGATCTTTTGCGTTATACTTTGCTAGAGTAACATTGTCTCGACGGCGTGTTTACGCTGGGAACGCGTCGAAGGGAAAGATTGGCATATTGCCAAGAGAGCACACACACGACGCTCCACTATAGCGAGCTTGAGAAACGATTCGTAAATTTGTCGCGGTGGGCATCCTCGCTGAGGCTTTCGCCTTGCAGGACAGCCGATAAACGCCAATGGTACGACTGGAAAGGCAGCACGGAAGAAGGATGCTGTCTACGACTTCAAAGGGACATCGTTCGTTTTAAGACGAGAATCGTAGTTATGTAGTTTCGTAACTCGCGTTACATGCCCGACCACTTCAAAGCAAGAATCGAGGGGAATCTGTGACGGCAGAGCCGCCGGAAACCACGCGATAGACCGGCGGCGGCCTTCTTCCCGCGCATAGTAGATCTCTTTCTATGCCATTCTAACTCACGCCTTTTAACTCACCAACACGCTATCCCTCATTTGTAAAAGGGGGACACACTAGCAAGCGGTAGCGACAGAAAAAGGGAATTCAATGTCCCACGCGTAATTCGACATAATTCCTGTTGGACGCCCCCAAGCATTGTCCTACGGACGACTAATAACAGGCGCGAGCCACCGCGGAAAATCGAGCGTGTAAATGCAATTAGGTAATGGAGAAAGCCTACTGCTCGCTACATTTCGAAAGCTCCGCCTCACTCGCACTCTAATCAACCACTGACTCCAATAATTATTCCACGAATCAGACATGCGGCGATATTGTGGAAATAAAAAAAAGGTGATAGGAAAATCGTTTTGTGTTGTGATTAATGAGAAGGACAAGTGTCAAAGATAAATAAAATGAATAAAGAATATTGAGGGTGGATTCGGAGGTTTAGGTGAGGTTTTACTGATTTAGGGGGAGGCTTGATTTCGCGCGGCTGTTGGCGTATTAAATGAAGAGCTGGCTGATCTAATTGAAGGAGGAGAAGCTCTCATCCCAGGAAAAAGGAGGAGAGCGCGCGCTGTGTGTGCAGGCGGCACTAAATGCCGCGGTACCGGCAGCCCGGGCGACCCCTTCTTCAATGAGCGTGTCTCTATTAAATCTATTATTAGAGAGCAGACCAGACCGGGTGCGAAAGCATCCCTTTCAATTACCTACGGCTTCATTTCGTACGGTCTCGCGCCCTGTGGATCCGATGCCTTCGGCCGACTGGAGCGAGTAAGCACCTTGAAAAAAGAGTTTGCCGGCACTCGTACCCGGCGACGCCTTTACGGAGCATTGGTTCTACCCAGCCGAGAAATTCGAGGACTCAGTTTCCAACTGTTCCTTCTAATCTCGATGATTCTAGTTGCCCGAGCGAATAGGCGTTGCAAGGAAGAGTAAAAGACAAACAAGTACTAAGAAATCTTCTTATTGCTTTTGCAAATGTCTTGGCCGGATTATCAAAGGCCCTGCTATTTATTCTTTTCGTGTTTTCGTACGTGAATTTCGGTTCTCGGTACAAAGGTTCCCTTTTGTAAGGCACAACTTCCTGGTACCGGAATTGCAGAGCACGCGAACGAGAGAGAGAGTGTGAGAGAGAGAGAGAGAGAGAGAGAGAGAGAGAAAGAGAGAGAAAGGACAGTGGCGTCGACGCAATCGAAATATTCCCGGGAGTTCGAAGAGGCTCCCGTGAGCCTTCACTCCGCCCACTGTGTTCGCAAATTCTCTCTCAATTTTCATCGGCGCTCCGCAGCTGGACGTAATTGGCTACCTGTCCCTCGATCGCCCTGCCGATATCTGTCCTTGCCCTTTACCTCTTCTTCCTTGACTCTCCTCTTTTTCCACCCCTCCCGAAAATTACTTTGTCCCTTTTGAATACAAGGTAGAATACAGCCTGTCTTTTGGCTGCGTGTAAAACCAGTACGCACGGAAGAAGAGTCACACGAATTTCAGGTGAACCGTTTTCATGAATCGCGTGACACTTCCCCGCACTTTCCTCACGATTCTTCTTTCCTCGTTATCGCACACTCCTCGCATAACATTTACTCGGAAGAACATTCACAATTGAAATTACATCTTGCAAATTCGTTGAGTCCTTAGATATCGATCTTTTATATTTAACAATTCATACATAATATTGACTGAATGCTAGAGTAGCGGTGTGGTTCGTTGCGCCGAAGAAAGGGAGAATGACTAGAATGCGTGAAATAAACTCGCCAGTGGGAAAGCGTTGTGTTGGAAAAATGGTGGCAATTTTTCGGGCAGTTCGCGCGCTATCCCGACCGATAGCGAGGGGGTAAAATATCTCCGAGTGGATACGAGCTGCCGGTGGTGGTTCGTACAGATTTATTCGCGATAGTTTGGCATCGGCCGAAAGAGACGTGGATAGAGATAGAAAGAGAGAAAGAGAGAAAGAGAGAGAGAGAGACTATGTGTATGTGTGTGTGTGCCGCGGGGAATTTATCACGCGGCACAGCACTCACCATTCCACCCTCCCTCCGCTCTCGTGGACACTGTAAATCGGTCTGGGAAGCGATCCAAGCCTTTGGCCAGGCCGTGTCAGCGAAATCGTATAACTTCGCCTCGACTAGCTCTACTCGTTTCACTCCCTCACGACTCTATCTACTTTCGGATAGTTGTCGAACTATCTCAATTAATTCTAAGCAGAGGATAAAGAAATCTTGATGAAATAAAGAGATCCTTGGAGATAGGGAAAATCTTAATGGAGAGAAAGTAGCGAGAGAGAATAAGAAAGGAAAGGGTAGAGAGAAGACGAAGTATACGCGAAGAAGAAGAAGAAGAATTGTGAGGGAAGGGAACGGAAGGAGATGGAAGTGGCGAAGACGATGCTGACGGCGGAGGTGGGCCAGATGTTTGGCTAATGATGTCAGCGGAATCGTAACTAAAACCGAGGCAGCTCTCGCCGGGCTTAGCGCGGCTTAGCCCTAGCTTTGAAGGAAAGAGTCTTATTACCAGGCTGCACGTGCTGCTCGTGAGCGCGAAACCGTAGGGTAATTGGACCACCCACTTGACGCACAGACTCTCCTCTGCTCTCTTCTTCTTCCTTCCTCATCTACACTCGCAACTCCACGCTTCTGCAGCCTCCTCTTCTTCTTCTTCTTCTTCGCCGGCGGCGGCGGCATCAGCGGCGGCTCCTTTCACCGAGTAAATAAACTAGATCTACTTCGGCCTATGATGACCGAGTTTCCAAAAAAACGTCGGCATCTTTTTGGAAAGACAGTGTGCCTCGTGTGTCAACGTTCCTTAGCTCCCTTCGTTTCCTTCGACGCCGGAAAAGAAGTATGGCTTCGACTTTTTGCTTCTACTATTCGGTTAATGTTGGATGAACTGGCTCATCGAGTTCCCTTCGTTCTTCTCTAATCATACTGTTCCATTGGAAAATCTGGAGAATTTGATCTGGTTTGGGGAGAAGTTCCTTAATTTATCAGGAATGTTGGGTGGATGAAGTCGTTGGAAGATCGTGTTGGGGAAATCTCTTTCTCTTTCTCTCTGTTGGAGTGTATTCCTTGGAGGGTTTGCGGAAGGAAGGAAGGAAGGAAGGAAGAGAGTGGTGGGATCCGGAGTTGGTTTAACGCGGAGACTTTGACCGGGGCCACCTGTGCATCTGGTGCATCGTGGGTGGCCCTTGCTGGCTAGGTAACGCGAAACAGCTAACTCTCGGGGGTTACGAGAGGAAGAAAGAGGGGCAGCTACTACTTAGGGTGGATTTCCGTAGGGGTGGGATTGCTGGGAGCACTTGGTGCCTCTGGCACCCTTCACCGCTTAAGTGGCTACTACAAACGCGACGATCTGTACTCCAAACAGCTAGGAAAACTTTCTCAAATTTCCCTCGCCCTCCCAATATGCTCAATAACGTGAACACGCACTCCCCTCGACGGACTAATTGACTCCGTTTGAGGTGAAGCGCCGCAGGAAGTGGTAAAGAAAATGAAGGAGGGTTGAAATTTAGGGTCTCAAGAATACCAGTGCTGGTAGGAAATCGCTTGCGAATTACAAGCCGAGACCGCTGGTTATACTTTTTTTTGGTCGAATTGCTGGTCGAGGGAAAGCTTGGTCTCGTTGATTCGATACGAAGGACTGGTTCGAGCAAGAGCAGGGCGATTTATGTTTTCTGCTTTCGAGGGAAATCCCGCATTCGTTCGCTCTGATCGGCGTGTAACGAGGGAGAGAAAGAGAATAGGGAAAAACGAGTGAATGTGAGAGGGAGAGAGAAGTGGGCTGTAGTCCCGGACATCGGTAATGGCAACTGGCAACGGCAGAACGTGATATCGTTCTGGTGTATCCCTCGGTCTATCTCTCCTACAGTGGATACGGTACGCGGCAGCGACGGCAGTGGCCATACACATCGGCTTTCCCGGCTTCTTCTAATTTTACGAGCCGTTGACTCCCGATCGATGGAACGAACCGTTTCGAACCGTTTCGAAACAGCCGGCCGTTTTCCGCCACGCGCGCGTTACCGTCTGTGCTCACGTAATTTCCGTGCGAAGCCACTGTCGCCCGAGTAATAAGATCGGGGAATTTGTGATCGCCAATGCTAATGCTCGACCAAGGCCGACCAGTGTCTACTCGCTGACACCCGCCTCTGATTTTCCTACAGCGCCCCCATATGAATCCCCGGATTTTCCTCTTGTTGCAGATCACCAAGCTCAAGATCGACAGTAATCCCTTTGCCAAGGGCTTTCGAGACTCCTCGCGTCTCACTGACTTTGAGAGGTAAGTTCCTGCGAACTGAGAACTCTCAATCCAACTCAATTACTAAGAAATACTCGCTGGAAGTAATGAGAGAGAGAGAGAGATATATATATATATATATATATATATATCTGGACTTTGGTATAGCTTGATCAGGAGGCATAGTACATAATAGAGCAGCTTCCCTTTCAGGGAGACGATGGAAACGATGTTGGCGGAGCAGCAATCCCTCAGGTTTCCCCATCGACTGCCCTTCGAGATGGAACAATTGCAAGCTGGTGCTGTAAGCAATTTGAGCCTCGAGGAGAAAGCTCTTTGGGCTGCCCGTTCGCAAATGCTTCTTCGAGCGGCTGCAGCGGTTGCTGTTAGTCCTTACGCTCAATTGGTGAGTCCTGCCTTGGTTTATCCTGGTGCGTCTGCTCCGAGTACCAGTCATCAACAGCAACAGCAACAACATCAACAGCAACAACAACAACAGCTCGGTCATTTTTGGTGGGCTTCGTCAATCGGACCAACACTTTTTGCGGCAGCTCATCATCAACAACAGCAACAACAACTAGCCGCTTCGAGCTCGCAGAATCCGACTGGTCCAGCAGCACCACGGCCATTATATCCATCGGCTCTCGCATTAGCTCATCACCGATTCTCACCGTATCATACGGCCAGGGCTCCTAAATCGGCGACGCCTGCTACAGCTTCACCCTCGCCCTCCAGGAGAGCCACCCCTTCGCCGACGGACAGTCTCAGCAGGGAGGCACAGGATCTCTCGCCCTCGTAGTTGCCTCCTTTAGTGAAATCTTTCGAAACTATTCCTTTGGTCAACTGACTCCGCGCGGTGAGATGTTCAAGTGATAAGTGATGCCAAGAAGTTTAAGATTCTTCGTTGTTGCTCTATGCTCTCTGCGGGCGTTCGCTCTCACGGATCCGTATGACGAAACTCACTGGTCCATAGGAGCAAAAGCCTTCGGCAGGCTTGAGGATGAATAGCGGCGATAATTGGTGGTGTGTGCATGAAAGGTGACGAGAGACCGGGCCGATCGCCAAGACGGAAGAGGCAAGTGTCTCGTGAGACGAGAAAGAAATGCAAAGAGTTCTACAGTCTCAATGGAATCCTTCGTTTCAAGGGACCTTTGACCGAGGATGGAGACCCTGGAAAGCACCGGGCCTTCTTCGATTCGTGACTCGTCGATTTCAAAGTGCGTCACTGCCAGTTCGTACCTGGGAATCTGTTTCGACTGCTATCTGTGACCGATCGCGCGTGCCCACCTTTCATACACCGGAGTTTCACGAAAAAAAGGCAGAGTCTACAACCGATGGGAGAATACTCGACGAGTTAACACAGACACTCGATTCTTCCTTTCCGGTGTATAAACGAAGAATTTTCATTTCTTGAGATTTACGTAAACGATTGTATGATACGATCATGAGACTCTTTTTTCCATGATTTCTCCGGCGGCTAGTGGAATCGCGTGGATATCAAGCTGCTGTACATATGTACCGAATTCGAAGCTAAAAGGGGCAGTAGCGTGTCTCAAGAGGGGAACGCTCGCACGCGCGCACATCCACCTCTAATGCGGAATAAATTGTGTGGCGATGTCTATTGTATATAGGTATACATATTACATACACAGCCGGGCGGACGTATAAATAATCTAGGGATACCCTGCGAGAGAATTCTAGGTGGATATCGCCCTCCTCCGTACATGTAATATAAGCTGTATATTTCGTATCATGACTCCTATTGTTATCGTTATTTATGTTTCGACTCCGTACTCTACGCGTCTTGGACGAGTGCAAAGTGTGAAATCGGAATGAAAGAGGACACGTTTTCTTTTCCATCTGGTTTCAGCATTGGATGATCCACAAAAGGCTCTCGACACCGAGATCGAAGGACACTTTGCTCGTTCTCCCGGCGATAGTTTAATCGATTATTGGTGCCGCGACGAATTAGTGCTAGCTTATAGAGGCGTTCTATTGTTAATGCTTGTGTTGTCAAGATGCATACACCCGTCGCTGTGCAAGCCGATCCCGTGTAAATAGACCCAAATAAACTCTTGTACCGAGAACAACTATTTTCTTACATCCCACTGCATCCTTCGTATCCTTATTCGTTTTTCAATCGTTCAATCAATCATCCTAGCTTATTACGTAAAATTTATACTAGAGCCCATTTCCCCAACAACCGGAACCACCTATTGGACTCTGGATTCCTGGTAAAATATGTAAATCGAAAGCCGATTTCCTCCTAATGATAGACCGGCGGTGTACCTAAGCAGCGTGCACCCTAATTGAATCTTGTAGGCCGATTTCCGGTGAAAACCTGCTTTTCCGCGTGAAGCGGCGAACTCACACGATTGCCGGATGATGCCTCCCAACGTCTTGAGGAAAGGATACGTGGCTCGAGACCTGTTATTTCATGCTGTTGCGACTATGCTCTAGGAATAGAGTACTGGTGCTTCATCGATCACCGTTAGAACGGTCAGCACGATTAAAGAAAGAAGTTCGCGCCGCTGTTTGTTTTGCCGCTTCAACTATGTAGGCTGTCTGTCTTCGTTTCCCGGCCGGTGGGAAAAGTGCCAGGCGAGCCATGTCATAGCAGAATACATTGATTCTACGGTAATGAAGCCGAGGCTAAACTCTCTACAAGTTCTCTATTGTAAGACCTAGCGATAGAAACGTCAGCCTTCAGGCCTTTCCGGTGAAAACAGAACTTTTACCCGAGGAAAATCGATTTCGCGCTGGCCACGTAGAGAAAGGAAGCGGAACCGTATTGGCTCACAGCATGCTCTTAACTTACAGAGAAAATTATGGCACTGGAAAATTGATGATTTTCCAAACTAACAATAAGCTCGCTATGATAAATTATGTAGACTCTTTGCGTTGATTCCTTGTGTTATATGGTTGGGTCAGTCCGAGGTAAGCAATTGTTATTTTCCTTCATTCTCCTTGGAATTGGCGTGAGTGCGCTCAAGCAAGTGTTCGCGGGATCCTTGGTTAACCGAGTACAGGATACCGCATTTAACGGCATCATCACGCGATCCTTGAACTAACCACGCGATTAGGGTATGAGGGACTCTTGCCATCTGCTTCAAAGGCCTAACGTCTCTTTAATCTTGCTATTTCCCATTCTCAAATAATCATTCGCAAGCCTCCAGCAAATTCTGATTATATATTACTAGGGGAATATATAAAATTTCGACTAGAAACTATAAGGAGTAGTAAATTCACAGGATGGAATACAGAAATGAGTGCCGGTGTGGAGAGCGAAAGATTGAGCGATACCTAATGGCAGCGAAAAGTCAAGAATTGGAGAGCAGGCAAGCTGGCAGGAAGAAGAGGTTGGTGGAAGAGGAGCGATTGGATGTTGGCCCGTTGGCTGCTTCCAATGCGAAATGAAGGCATTATAAAGCCATTAGCTCGTGGGCGAGGCAGCTTGCGTGCGAATGCGAGCATCGCCGCTCTTTATTTGAATACACAAAACATTAACGGCTCTACCTGGAGCCGTCTTCCTCACCCCTCGGCCGTCAGCCATCCTCCTCACAGCCCCTTTCACCCTTGAGCCGCACTGGCCACAGAAGCAGGCCTGACAACCTGCGTCTTCTCTATTTTTCAACGCTTCTACCGTATGTCCCCTTGGCATCCGCGGTGGCCCTTAATACCCTCGCCTCTCCAAATCGCTAATTACCAGCGCGAAAATCACCGAGAGGCTACCTTTACGGACGACGAAAGAACTCGACCTTTTCTTCTGCGGCTACTCTCTCGCCTTCTGCAGGATTCGTTGTCGTTCTCTTCTTCTTTCGTCCTCGAAGCTCACGACGAAACGCCCACTTCCTGGCTGCTGCTGCTACCGACAACTTCAATCCAGGAGTTGGATAACAGATGGGAGAGGGAGAAAAGATCTCTGGAAGAAGACAGATAGCGCGATACGAAAAAATCTAAATCGGCGACGACGACTTGCCGGAATGGTGAAGGAAGGGGGGAAGGAAGGGTGAAGGGCTCGCCTAATTTGCTCGGTAATGTCCTGACTGGAATTAACGGGCAGGACAGACAGGGCTCGGAAGGGACAGGGGGTGGTGGCTCCTGGCAGGCATTAATTATGTCCGCCGCCACAGGTGCCAACAACTCGATTATCAGATCTCGATGCGATGGCAATCGCTAGATAGCTTAGGTTGACCTGGACCACGGTATTTCTAAAGAATTTGAAGATATTTGTCCCGAATTGTAGGAGTATTGGATCGATGAAAAACTTTTATCTTAATTTCTTAAGGTTTTATAACTTCCAGAATTGGTGAAAACATTAATTTTGAGCTAGGGCTCTGGAATTTATATCACTTCTTTCTTGATGCAAGGAAATACTCTCTACCAAATTTCAGCCCTGGAAAATGTCGGGAAGTATGGAAAATATGGTAAAAACCCTCAGAATTAGGCGAAAATGAATTATTCAGGATTGGTTTTCCATGTGTTTTCGATACAATTCCGGCATTTATGCGACTGGTTTTATGTTTTCTATCCGTTTTGATACTCAAACAATCGAAATATCAAGCGTTCGCCCAAGTCCCAGAACCTTCGAAAAATCGAAAATTTGTGAAGGGGTACATATGGAAAAATTTGCGAAAAAATGAATTTTGAGCTAGGGCTCTGGAATTAATATCACTTCTTCCTTGATGCAAGAAAACATTCTCCACCAAATTTCAGCCCCGGAAAATGTCAGGAAGATTAAAAAACATAAAAAATACCGCCTAAATTAGATGAAATCAATTAATCAGGAGGCTGTTTCCAAGTGTTTTCGGTACAATCCCGGCACTTTTGCAACTGATTCTTTGTTTTTAATCCGTTTTAATACTAAAACAATCGATTTACGAAACATACGGGAAAGTTCCAAAATCCTCGAAAAATCATACATGTTTGAAGGGCTTTATTACATTATAATATTTCTTATATGAATTCGAAATATCCCTACATTCTTTCTGATCGATCTTTTCCTACAATGAATGATTATAAAGACAAATTGGAACTGGAAGAGATACAATGGTGGTTATTGGGAGACGAGGTTCTCTTGGACGTCGGACTCGAAGGGACGATTGAATGGTGCTCGCGGGGGTGGCAACCCCCGAGTGTGGTTCGACTCGACGGCGCAGGCGGTGTGCGGGAGAAAAAAGGGCTCGCCGCGAAATAAAATGGCGGTGGCCGACGATGCCACCGGTATCGATTGGCTCTCGAAACGTGCGCGGCTCTCGACGTCGGTAGCTCTACGGGTGCACGAGGTAGGTGCACACGTATGTAGGTGCGAACCACAGGGCATCGTTTTGCGTGGGTGGTGGCCCCGCTCGCCCGCCGCCGGATTCCCCAGGTTATTCGGCCTCCAATAGCCACACTCCCACCACTTTACCCATCCATACACACAGACACACAGAGAAAGAGAATGAGGGACCGAAGCAAAGAGAGGAGTGCACACAACAGGGCGCGCCTATGTTTAAGCACCTATTAATTGATTGAATTAATTTGCCAACGGGCGGTGAACGAGCGCACCGGGCAGAGTGCCCTGGCCAGCGATCGCTAAACAAAGTCCCAGTCGTCGAATAGAATATTCTATTCACGCGCACTCGTTCGTGCGGCAAACGCAACCCCCGGCGACCAACGATCCCCTGGCGAGATCTACATTTTCCGGATATTCCGAAAACGGGCCGTATGCTCGGCCCAATATTCGAGGTCGAAGCAAATCGGGCTTCCATCGGCAGGCAGTCGAGGTGTTTGACGAAGTGTCCGACAGGAGTTGACCGTTCCCCAGGTGTAAATGGAGATTAGCCGCGCGCGGTAGGTCCTGCACACGCGAACAGGCCGAGCACCGATCCGTTGAGAGAGGAAGGAGAATTCTCTTGGTCCAGGAGGGAGGCTGTGTTAAAGGGAAGTGTGGCATACACATAGGTGGACTTCGTAGCCGGCAGTCCAAGGATAAGGAAGGTAGAGAGAAGGAAAGGGAGCAGCGCCAGCTACTCAGGTTTCGCCCTTCGAGGACTTGGCTCACCAGTGTTTCCCCCCCACAGGACTCTCCGTTGGGTGGCACGCCACTCTTTGCAATGCGCGCTCCTTAAATCGCCAAGCTCGAATGTCGCTTAAGTCCGATCTAACGAGACCGTCCTTCCGCTCCCAACGACCGATCCCCCCCCAGTTAATGCAGGTCTCCTTTTCCCATTGAATCCTGAGTGTTGATCGAACCACCCGCCACACTGCCTCCCACAATCCTGTTCCCTTCTGTTCGTGCAGCAGCTATAATTTCAATCGCGGAAGCCGCGCTCACCGCGAATTCAACGCTGTTTGACGGCCCGAGAGATTTGTGATACTCCCGAGGACCAAATATCCGCTCGCTCGACGCTTGCCCTTCGTTTCTCTCTAACGCTCGACTGAAATAAACACTCGACCGATGGCTGAGCTCGACGCACCGTATACTACTTGCGCAAACAAGCTCGGCGCCCTCGCAAATCACACCTTAGCCCGTTCGCTTACGTCAATCAATCCTGCGGTTTACTGGTCGGGCGATTCCTTTTTTTTTTCTTTCTTCTTCTTTCTTCCTTTTAGTAATAAAACGCCCCGATTCTTGAAAGAGAATTGACACGATGACGTGACGGGACACGCAACTCCTGGTTACAGAGTATTGAAAAGAGAAAGGAGCCAGTGACAAGCAGGTAGAAGAGTCGACCAAAGCTCAACTGGAGCTGGGAAGAAAATTCATGGCCAAGGGATGAAGTAACGTAGTCCTGTTTAGGGTAATCCTGTGGCCGCACAATAGGGATGGCGTGGCTGTGAAAATATTTCGAGTCCTCGGCACTGTGATTCTGTCAAGCTGCGGTGACGCTGGGCCCGCCCTTCCAAAGGGATTATAACGGCACCAGGGAGAGGAAGAAACGATCCTGCCCTGTAGTCCTTGACTCTCCACGTAATCTCGCGAGCTCGCCAAGTGCCCATTGTGATCGATCGTGATCGATTTCAAAGTACTGGGCCCCGAAGCTAAACGTTCACCGCAACTACTACCGGGAAAAGCTCGTCGATCAAATCCGTCATCTTTGGATGAACTACCTTATTATATAGGATTTGAGGATTGCCACTTTGACTGCGAAAGGACAGGGATTTAAAAAATTCAAAGCCTTGGTAGTTCAAAATTGAAGAACAGGGAATAAACCATCCATAGATCGATCTGAAAGCAATTGATCCACGATTGATCCACTATTGTCTGCCACTAGTGAGTCTAGACAATAGAAACGAGTGGATTAATCGTGAAATTTAGCAGATCGATCGACAATAGGGATTCTACCGAAGGTTGTCTAAATATTTGGAATCGACTGGAGGCCTTCGGGTGACACCGAGGAAAACGTGCGACCAGGTCCGTGACGAAACGCTCGACTGCAGGTGGCCTACAGATGCCAGGGGATTATGGGGTTTATACCCCAGCGGGATATTGATCCCATTGTGCCCCGGCTATGAGGCGAGCGAGTAGAGTCCACCTCCCACTCTCCTTCACTTTCCCGCAAGATCCTCCAGAGGAACTCGAAGGATATGCTGTTGGTTAGCTACCGCTTCTAGATGCGCTTGGAAATATCTGGACCCAGGAAATACCGTCCAATCTCCACATTCTATATGTACAGGATAATCTCAAGCAAACGAGAGAGTCAATTACAAATAGATTTTTAAGAGATTCTCTTGACAAGTATTTCTTCTACAATGAACTGAATACTAAACACCCTAAAAAGGGTTGGTTCGACTTGTTAAAGGGAACTAATTCGAGCGAGTGGTAACGCGAGAGACAAGCTTGGCATGCTGTAACTTTGCGAGAGGGTGAGAGGCGGTACTGAGAGGGGATGCTGGATACATTTCTTTTGGGAAATAAGCTGTCACGTATCGTTGGTAAAAGCGAAGGGGAGCAACGCTCGCGCGCGCCAGCTATATACCCTGGTAGATTAGGGTCCGAGTTATTCTTCAAATCGAAACATTATTCCAAGCGATTCCCGCATGACATGTATATCGCCCTCGTAATTTACTTGTTCCCATAGCACAGGCTCCATCGCGATCGATCGAGGCTAAAGTTTCGCGGTGGTACCCACTCCCAATTATCCCATTATCAATCACTTAATCGAATGAAAGAAGTGTCCGGCGGCGGCGGCGGCGGCGGCGTCGCGTCGTGGCCCGGACACTGCTCTTGGAGTCAACGTCGGCAGGGCCAATTAGGCAAATTGTAGGCTTGCGAAAGGATCGGGCGCTTACGCAAAAAACGATCAATCGTGAATGGCGCGTCTCCAAGGTGCGCGGGAGGGAGGGGTGGGGGGGGGGGGGGGGGGGGTGAGGAGACACCAGGAATTTCCGGCCGTTACACTTGGCAAGGCGCAAAACATATCAGGAAGTCGGTCCAATTGTCCTGTCGCGAGTAAAACAAGACTCGATGCACGCAAGTAACAGGAACCCGACGATTCACTGGGATCGCAGAAACATCTCCACCGAGACTACACAATCGTTACACCTTCGCCAGATTTTATCACATCGATCAGAAAGGAATATGTCTGTTGAAGCTTGTGAAATATATACTTGTGGCTGGTTTTTTTTTTTTTTTGGTCGATGCGAGAAGGAAGTAGCAAGTTTCGGAAGCGGATCTGTTGTTTTCCGTGCTAGGAAGATAAAGGCAAACAACAAGAGGCAGGTTACCCGGCCGACTGATTCTCATCCTGTCTCTCAGCCCCGAACTCAGCCTGGCAATGTAGACCGTACTCCTCGAGTCGAGCGGTTTAATTAAGCGTTGTACCTCGAGCGGAATGCTCGACGGAGCAGCGACGTATATCCACGAGCTGGTACGTAAATTACAGGTAAAGCCAGAAGACGCCCTGCTTCGGTTCACCTCGACTCCGCTCTACTAGTAATTAACTTGGAAGGACGCTCTAGTTCCTTCCGGCAAAGAACTCCTTTTCTTCGTTAAGAAACCACCCCCTCGTCCAGCAACCACCCCCGCTTTTACTTTGAAAGACAACTAGCTTCGATGATTCACCGTCGCTCTGATTGCACCTTTCAAAACTTCCAGATAAATCTGTACACTTTGACTTACTCCTCCAAGTCTCTATTATCATACTTATATCAAGACTAAATAATCCTTCACTGAATTACTATCTTTAATAAATAAAAACCCTGTATCTTTAATTAAAAATAATTCAACGAATGCGACGAAATCTTTATAATCTTAAGGGTAGTTTATTAAAAGAGAATGTTCGGTTGGTTGATTTCGAGTTGATATAGTCCAAGCTACAATGCACCCTCATGTGGAAATGAGTGGCTCTGGAGGAAGACGGATGTACTCCAGCGGCTACTATAGCTTAAGTCTCGGCAGGACAGGGCTGTACTCGGGAAATCTGGAAAAGAGGACAGGCACAGGGAATGATGGAGTGGACGAACTGAGTGACGGTAGGAGGTCCTGGGGGAAGTCAGTCGGAGATCGACGTGGAAGAGCGGACAGCCGTCCGAGTTAAACACAGAGGCCCGTTGCGCTACGTTGATTTCTCGCGTTCTCTCTCTCTCTCTCGTTCTCTCCTTTTCTCTGGCAATACAGGGTGTCAGCCGCCCTTCTCGTTTCTCTCGAAGGCCCAACCTCGGTTCAGGCCCAAGTCTGTACTTCAAGGATACACGCTGAATGCCCCGTGTCCATCGATCGGTTGTATCGCCGTTGATTGCCTCGCTACGTAAGCGTGTCCGTTGTGTTCCGCTATCGAAGAGAATCAACGCGCATCACGCAACGCTAATTTGTCTTCGATCCAGCACCGCCGCCGCCGCCGCCGCCGCCGCCGCCGCCGGCCGGGAGTCTTTTAGTTCTTCTAGCGTGGGAGAAGAGCTTTCCTTTCCCTTTTTGCCGACGAGTCCAACTCCCTCATCAAGAGAGAAAGAGAGAAAGAGAGAAAGATCAGGCTGTTCGTGTCATCTTGAACGAGACCACTTATCTCTCTCGCATCTATTTCTCGCGGCGAGGCAGATTTTCGCGCCCTCTCCGCGCGCCCTCTTGATCCCCTCTATCTTCTGGTACATACACACATCGATCTGCCTAAGGTACAGGCCACTTGCCCCGGCACCTTTGTGCCCGTGAGCCGACAACAAAGATCGGCACTCGCAAAAAGCAAAGCCGCACAGAGAGAACAGAGCGTTGCCGACGCCGCCGACGCCGACGCCGCCGGTACGAATATCGCGGGTCATCACTGAGCAGCCAAGAGAGAGAGAGCCGTTTCGTAATGATACCGGCTCGTAAATAACGTTTGTTCCAATGTTAATCTGCGCCCTCGGATCGCAATCTAATAAGTAGAGGGAGAGATTGGGCGACGAGAGCGAGTAAGAGTCGAAGCAACACCGATGCCGATTATTGCCTGGCATACACAGAGTCCCCTTTCCGCTCGCGTTGCTTTCCATCGGTGAGTTTGAATGTGAGAGGAAGGGTAAGGCTTGAGGGTTTGGAAGAAACGTCGAAGACGAGGGAAGAGGAGCTCTTGCTTGCTTGGCAAAAGGGAAAAGAAGCGGGACGTGGAAAGAGTCAAGGAAGACGAAGGAAGAAGAGAGAGAAGTCGAAGAAGAAGAGGCTGCTGCTGCTGCTGCTGCTGCTCTCTCAGTATTGTTCGCGGCCGCTCGCTCGTGACTCGTGACTCTTGCGACCTCGATGACCCCTAGCCTCAATTACCTCAGACACATCCGCCCGCCAACCCTCCCGAGAGCTCACTCTCGCCTACCTCTCCTGCTCTCTGCTTCCCTTCACTTCTACTCTTCTACCCGATCTTCTCCAATACGTCCGTCCGAACCCTGTCTCTTTCTATCACGTACTACTACTATCGCATTCAACATCCTTCTCTCGACACTCGACTTACATTCAACCCTTACTTACATTTTCTACTCAATTCAATTTTCACTTTTTCTATATACATTCTTTTATTCCTCGACTTTTATTAGGTATCATAGAATACGATATTTCATATGTAACGTCCTGTTAAAACTGCTCGGAGCCCGAGCACTCTCGTAAAAGGTTGGAATGACTTTTCCCTTGCTGACTATCTCGGATCTCGACTTGTCCATCAACACTTCTGTTAACTCGAGGAACAACTTGTGTTTTAGCCAAGCAGATATAGGTGTTATCGTTGAAAGAGAGAAAGAAAGAGAGGTGTGCGGAGGTGTTAGGGTTCTGGGATCGCGTGTCCAAAGCTTGTTATTATCGTACTCAGCATAGTGTATATCACGTGAGAGCTCGCTCGATCAGGAAAGAACGAAGCTGTCGATCGTGCAAGGTGTCCCTTTGTCGGAACTAATGTGCCCTCTAATGTTCCTTGGGGCGGACACCTTCCAACTAATCGTCAATTCCGTGGCGGAAGTCGACACGGCCCCGAAGAACATTAGTAATCGGTAGAAGTCCTGCCGAAACAGGACTAACAGAGACGTCGAAGGAATCGGGTTTGGTGTTTTATCAGGCGACAGGATCTACGGGTGGTTTTCTACGCTCGCTCGTACCATTTGGTCTCCTTTCGAACTAACAGCGATCCTTCGTTATCCGAGTGACCGATTCCTAGACCACTCAATTTGCCGCTCGATAGGCGGAGCTGTAAATCCACCGGACCGATAATGATACCTTTCGCCGTGGCAGCGCGTGGAAACGATCCTTGAGAGAAGGAACCACCGGACTCGTTCTAGCTACGATCCTACCAGAGATCTACTCTCCTGTAATACTTCGACAAGGCCGGAACTTTACCAGAGGAGAAGGAAAGAAGAAGAAAAAAGGAAGGTGGAAGGATAACCCATGCCAATCGATTAAGTGGAATACTTGAAATTCCAAGGGGTTTTGCTCGCTGATAGGGAAGCAGCATCAAACAGGCTGATAATTAGTCGCGTTATCGGACTACCTGACAATATCGTCGCCCGATCTACAAGTGTTCGGAATCCAAATAGGTCTGCCTTACCTGGTCCGACTTCTTTCCTTCGTCGAGTTCAAAAAAAAAACAACAGACTGTCTCTTGACAGTTACATCACTGACAAATGCAGCCACACGTATCCCTAAGTTTTATCACTATTGGATAACGATCTACCAGAGAAATTGGTGAAGAAATGGAGTTGGTATCCAGTTAGGTAGGACGATACAGGCGTTTTCTGGGTCTCCTCGTAAAATCGGATAGCTACTCGCATTTCTACCTGGCCGACACCTCTTTCCTTCATCGTCCTTTCACTCAGTCGAAATGTAAGTTCTCTCGTATTCGGCGGCGTTTAGATTCCGACGACGATAGCGCATAGTTACACGTTCGCCTGTGGCGCCTGATTGTTTCGATGGATGGGAAGAGTCGGCGGATTAAACGTTCCTGGACTAATCCATGGAGGATTTACCGGCTGATCTCTCTTGGATTCATCGAGCCGCAAGGAGCAAGAGGATCACCTTGTCCAGTTAGAGAAACTGGAGGCTAGAATCCAACCAAGAGACCAGCAATCTCGTAGAGGTCGAAGGGCAAAGGCATTCATTCGATGCTTCGGATTACACGAGCGATTGTTCACGATAGCGGTGGATCGCTCTCGTTCGCGTGTCATCCTCTTCGCCTTCCCAAAGGGAATTGATGAAGTTCTATGGGATCAAGAAGTCGACGACCTTTTCATGAAACGATGGAAGTCTCTTCTGTAAAAGGAATGGCGAATAAGGAGAGAGAGACTCGATGAAGTCAGGGCGGAACGGTGGTGCGTTATGAAGACATTAAGGGGATGGAAAGGTGGACGAAATTGCCACGTGAAAATGATCGTTAAATTGGGAGATGGAGACATGCTAACGACTTACCAAGACGCACACCTCTTGTGTCATGTCCTTCCCACTGCCTTCCTCGCGTACTTCCACTCGCCTAATTCGAACTTGTCCCCGTAATCTTCGGATTACCCTAAGCGAAGTATAATTGGGATCGTTAAAGCGTACTTCGTCCTGGCAGAATTCGTTGGAAACATCTGTTGAGGATCTCTCGATGGAAGGCTCAATAGTAGCCGGTTCTCGATTCATCCGGTTATCCTAGCTTCCAATGGATCCTCCTTTAAATAAATCACTGAAGGGTTGAACGGTTGGTCATCAAGTGAGCGAGCTTATTTTTAGTATAAAAATTCCATCATAAAAACTGGCACCATACTCCATCTCTCGATGCCGAGCGCTTAATTCATCGGCGATCTAATATCACTTAAGCACCTGCCACGTCGTTAGGGTGATAGCTGCCGTAAATCCTTTACGGCTGATTGATACTCATTATTAAGGCCGCGTCTCAGGAAGAGATGATACATACCAGTGCCGCTGCCTTGACTGTAAAGAAAAAATGTAACGCGCAAAGTGATCGAATCGATGCCGCAGCTGCGGCAGCCTTGCTTCTAAGCCATCGTCGGTGGAGGAAGGATATAAGAGAGGATTGAGAGAGAAAGAGAGATGAGGAAGAGAAGGCTGCCGACGCCGCCGCCGCCGCCGCCGCCGCGGGCAATTTAAAAGCCGCGCGAATTACAGGGTCCGCGGTCGCATTACCTCGAAAAAGAGAAGAGGAGCCGAACGCCGCCGGAGGAACCTGGTCAAGATCTCGCCTGGGAGGCTGACGGTTCTTATGAAATAATTGGGCATTTCTTTATCTGATCGCGACACTACCTACGCACATAGAAACTCCCTGGCTAAGCCAACGAGAGGTAACCAATCCCTGGCTATGAGAGAACCTATCTCACTCACGTTCGCTTTACGTGACCTCGAGACTTCCCAACCGCGACCTCTCGAATATCCAGATAACGATATTCCACCGATAAAACGTATTAAAACCCTGAGATAATTCTCACCCGTAGAATCCACTTTTAAAGCATCGATTTCTTAAAGTACAAAAAATACGAAAAAAGTGTCAAGTCGATTATATCGACGAAAGTATAGCAATTGACTAGCGACGCTCGATTCAATAGAAGGAGTGCAAAGTTCATGTTTGTAAGAGGGTTGAAAACGGGCGTTTCAACCCTCTAACTGGGGTGTCAAGCCAAGATCAGGCGAGCGGGTCATATATTAGCGGACAAAAATCGCTCGACCCTCTCTCTCTCTCTCTCTCTCTCTCTCTCGAGGATGGTGTCAACCCTTTACCCGTAACGCGGGTGTTTAAGCGTAACGACGTAATCGGGCGACGGTGGCTCCTTGTCTCGGGGAGATCGATCGTTCGGGCAGCGAGCAGGAACGGGAATGACAGGAGCTCCCTATCGTCGCTGTTGCGAATTCGCTGTCGCGTGCCGACCCTGCTGCTCCTCTCTGTCCCAGGAGACTTTGCGATACGGGTGCTCTTGGGATGCACCACTACATTTACATTACGCTCTATTCCTGACATTCTATAATAATTCTAAATTATAAATATAAATTTACAAGAATCAAATATAAAATATAGTTCGAAATTCCTATTGTATGTTAGATAATTTCGTTGATATATTTGTGTATAAAGAATGATGATAGAAAAAGAGAGAAAAAAAGGAAGAAGTTGGTCCAGGCAGAGGGATGCTGGTGGTGCTAGTAGTGGTGGCACGTGTCGGCGTGTACGGTGTTACCATAGCGACCAGTGGAGGAGGCTTCGGTTAGATAGGCTCGAAGGTTCGTTGCGAAGGGTGCCGGTGGAATAAAAGCGTACGGATGAGAGATAAATGTAATGTAATGTAATGTAACGAGCGGGGAGGCGTAGGCTTCTCCTCTTCGGGGGAGATCTTGGCAAGTGGCGTGTTCCATTGTGGCGCGACTAACTGACTCGGCCCAAACAATTTGTCGGCGCGTGCAAAGACGAGCGCTGCTCATCCTCTCCCACCCCTGGCATTCGATTCTTGACACCCCGCTCTCTACGCTCCACACATTTACAGACACGTACATGGAGAAAAGCGTGGTGTCTCTTTTACGGGGTTGTTTGCCGAGCTCGTGGGCGTGTTCGTGTCATCGCAGATCCTCCCTTTCTCATCATTTCATCATCTTATCTTTCCCCTTCCTTTTACTTTTTTTTAAAGATATATATATATATATGTTGAATCTGACTTAAAAATGTAATCTAGAAATTGATGAGGAATCGAAAGACATTTCTTTCTTATGGTGAGAACCTTTTCGTATTAGTAGAAGGAAGGAGAATGGATAGGCGAGATTCACCGTGAAAGATTGAACTGGGGGATGCATCGTCGATGTGGCACGCGCTCAACGACTGACCTGACGTAACCTAAATCATCCAGTTCGACACCCTTGCAGCACCCTTCCTGGGGGAGATGGCACGGGAGATTACGGTTTCGGGACAGCGCGTGCAACTTGTCGCTTGCATCGAGGATTAGAGTGCCACTTGACCGTCGCTTGATCGACCAGGATAGAATAACGAGAGTTGGCTCCTACCCCAATTAACCCAGTACCAGATTCGCCCTCTGTCGAAACACTGAATAAACTCCTCTAATCTCTCCAGTGAAACCAACTTCCATTGATCCTTATTTATATTCGAAAGGATGATTTACTCGTATAAGCCAAGAGTTTGCTTACTTGGAATACATTTGAATCGACTTAGGGTGGCTGCTGACCACAGATGTGGATTATTGCCGTCGGACAGTGGTCTCAGATAGTAATATCAAAGACCCAAACCACAAGTTCCCTTCCACCCTGTGAGAAAAACTTCATGATACAACATATGTTCGAGTATCGAATACAAATATCCAAAGTATCAGCATTATCGTGCTAAAAATATCACCAGGAATAATCGAATTAGTAATAAAAAACGAAAGATGGAAGTTAATAAAAATAAAACGATGAAACAAGCAGGCTTATTTGCCTGACCAACACAGGTGCATCGATGCATGGCAGTGAAGGCGGTGTGTTCCGCGCGTAGGGGGTTGGAACCGGCATGGGAAATGATTGCAAGACAATTAGCTTGATTGGAGGCAACGATGCTTCGACACGGCACCATATCCAAACGTTAATTAGCACGTAACGATTATTCGCGTGTGTGCCGCGTGTGTTCTCGGAGCGCAAGCCGTGATTACAGGGGGTTGCCACGAGCGGGGTGCGGATGACTGTGCAACACGCTGGTTACATGGCAATCTGCTGCCGAGTGATGCCATGACTCTGCTCATTTCCGAGGGTCCAAGCACACCTACTCTGTTTCTCCAATGTACTTGGAGTGTCCACTGTCAATTGGCGAGGCCACCGTGCAATATGAATGACTCCGTCAGCTATCAATGAAACTAGCAGGAAGATACAAGTAAAGAAGGAAGCTGAATTGAGAGAAGTAAGAAGAGTGCTAGCATCGAGGAGAAAGGCATATTTTCGTGAAAATAATTTAAGCAGAGAAACTGCGGGCATTACCATCCTGTCGGTGTCGGGCTGCGCCCGTTTATCTCAGAGGGTGGGCGCAGCAGCCAAGAGGATAGCTGTGAGAAGGGAAGAGTGCGATCTAGAAGGAAGTAGATTCTGGAAAGTGGAGGAAAGTCGAGGAGGAGAAGAAGAAGAAGAAGAAGAAGAAGAAGAAGAAGAAGGAGGAGGAGGGAGATGAGAAAGAGAGCGTCCGGGTGGAGGAGGGAGTTGGTAGTCGCCGGCGGGGTAGATAATTAGGAGGCTCCGGTAAGTAAGTAAATGGGGAGGAAGTGGCGCCTCCGGCGTCGAGTAGGTACGCGCGGTCGAGACCGCCCTCGGAAAATAAAAGAAGGGATGGTGGAAATGAAAAAGAGAAGTGTACATAAAAGAAGACGAAGGAAGCCGCGGTATAGTAAGTAAGGCGAAGGGGGGGAGAGACGTGTGGAGAACGAGCGTCGAGCGATTTCGTAGAGGAGCGACGAACGGACAGATGGCTCCCACGCCGAACGAAGGCAGCAGCAGCAGCAGCAGCAGCAGCAGGGTCGAGCGGCACCTTGATTTGTGGTCGAGCATTTTTCAAGCCATTTGGCTCGACCGCCTATAATTTCCTTTGGTGGCCGAGCTCGCTCGCTTACTCGCGCGACGCTCCAGGCCGCCCTTTCCACCCCTCTCTTCCTCTCCTTCTTGTATCGCGTGTTTCCCGGCCTTCTGTTTATTTTCTTAACGGCCGAAATAATAAGCCGCGGCCGGCCGAGTCGAGCCGAGGCTCTTCGCCATCGCCCTCCTTGCATTGCCTTGCCTTGCCTTGCCTTACAACTCTCCCACTATCTTTCTCTCGAGGAAGCGACGACCCTCTTTATATTTATATTCCTACCTACGTAGGTAACCCTGCGTATATACATACTTGTGCATTCGCCGCGCTGTCTCAACCGCAACTTATAAACCGCCAGGGCGGAGGCACCGCCCACCGGGAATCGCTCCTCTTCAAATGGCCACTAGCCGCCCCCGACCAATCCTCTATTCTCAATCAGAATCTTCTATCCGAGTATATAACTCCATTGACAATCAGAACCTTTTCATCAGTCGAGTGGAATCGAGTCCAGTCATTTGGCCTTTTGCACTCTTAGCTTTTACTACCCCGTAGAATGAAAGCTGTAAGTAGAAATGGACACGGCACGTGCGTTAAAAGGGCGGATCACTAGTAGATAAAGCGTACCTCAGAGATCAACAGCTGGCTAACGAATCTCCGATTGATTGGGAAAGGCCAAGCTGCCATGTAATGAGCACGAAACTAATCTTCTAGACTGATGGTAGAGAATGGTCCTGCACTTACTCGATTTCTCTCTCGAGTCTGTAATCACTAATTCTTCTCTGCTAGGGATCTCATTAACTGGCCCACGTACACACTCTCATTTCGATTTTCTTGTACTCCTAGTAATTATGTCGCGAACGCGGCACAAGGGAGAGAAAGGGAGAACTTTAAACGGGAAATGGAGATCGCTCGTGCGTATCGATGGCTCGCGGCACAAGCAGACCGCCGCCGGTTTCGGGCATTTACCAACTACCATTGCACCTGCTACGCTCGCATATCCTCTGCTCCGGCTACGTGCAACCACCTCGCTCTCGTTATTACTTGCATCTCGCTAATTTTCAAAGCCTCCTACCGCTCGATTACCATCGATTTCCCTCTACGAGATCCAACTACGATAACTACGACACCGAGTAATCCTATGATGATCTTTCGACGATCCTATCTTTATTCAACAAGCCATTCTTTCTGACAGTACTCTTGTTTCGGTCCAGTCAAATTTCACTAACTTTTCTAATCTTTTCATATTAAAATAATATAAGAATCTATCAATTATGGAAGTGATAAATATTTTTCTCACACTTCTCATTTACCAATGAATAAACGAAATTGGGGATTACATTCTTGATGGTGGGAATAATTCAATTTACGATGGGGTACAGTTTTATTCCCAGTGTCAGGTTACAGGTCGATGTACGTTGAGTTCGTAGTTATAGGAATACCCATGAACATCTAGAAAAACGTGCCCTTTCAATAGAAATCCCGAGAGTGCAAAGAACGATTGCGCGAGTTCGTTTGCAAGTGGGGGGTGGGGTGTGAATGGTAAAGTCATTGGGGGATGGTTGGTTGCAGGATAATCGCAAGTCAAGCAATATCCTGGAAAGCTTGGCCAATCGGTGATATGCGATATCCGGTGGTATTGCTGGGTTACACTTGTCCCCAAATACAAGCGAGCACAGCATCCCTGCCAATAAAAACGGTGTCATCTGGAATGGAAGGCGATCCGACGTGTCGCACGTGCCGGTTACCCGTCGACCACAAGGCGCAAGTGTATCCCGCCGATATTTATTAGTCGAGGTCGCATGTGCCAGCGGCAATCGGCCGAGTTGCTCACTAGAAACAGGGGTGCGAGGCAAATTTCACTCAGCGTGACTTCAATTAACTTCGTAGTGTCGTGCGTTTAGATTTTCTAGCGAATATTTAGACTTTTGAATCTGAAGTAGAAAAGGATGTCTGTGTAAAATGTATAAGAATGCCTAAAGAAAAATTGGAAAAGACCAAATCCACCCTCTGTTTCGTTCCATTCACATTTCAGGCTTCGGTTTCGATTTATACAGCGATACATCTTGATTTGGTGACCCTTCGCATGGGTATCAGGTTCCACGCAAATCGGGAAAGCGTCGGTGACTTAGGGTGGGCTTCGTAATCCAAAGCCATGGGAACCACTCTCTTGGAAAGTAGAGCGGTGCCTTTGACGGCCTTGGTTTCGACCAAGAAGCATCGATAATCATTGGAAATTACCCACGCATCTGTAACGTGTTTCGGTCGTTAACGCGCGAATGGTACCAGCGAGAATCTCTTCGATTTCATAGGGCTGAACCCTCGGTGGTCCATGGGCAATCGATGTATACCACATGAAAGAAGGTTCCTCGCGAATACTCAAGCGGAAAAGGAAGTATGCTGGACCTTTCTAATGCTGTGACACAAGTAAGATAATTAGCGGAACAAAGCGAGACGAAATCTCTTTTTCGTATAAGTGGATTTCTCCAATGTAGGTGGTCAAAGGGAACTAAGGTTTCAGAGAGGTCGGCTAGTTAGTGAAATGGACATCGTCAGACCCACCCTTCCGCACGTGTGTGCCACTCTAAGGAAACGGACGTAGAAATGTTGCATCGATTGGCTTCTGTCAAGCGTTACAGACTCGTTCTCCAGCGATTTAAGTCTCGTTTCACGCTTCGAACAGGAAGCCCCGCCGGTTCATGCTCCTGGAGTCTGGCGACTAGCTGGAGCAGCAACAGCCACAGCAGCTACAGCAGCCGGCGGTACTTCATCCCGACAGATTTTTGATCTGGCGGAACAGCGTTGAATGGCAAAAAGGACAACTGCTGGACATCGAGTTATCCGAAAAGTTGTCTCTCTCTCTCTCTCCCTCTCTCTCTCTTTCTCTCTCTGTTACTTTGGGTTGGCAGGGCCACACACAGCCGTGGACACGCCTTAGTTCCGAGAGCGTGCTGCTATTTAGCAGCCCTTAGCGGTGATTTACTGGCAGCGCCAGTGAGCTCGGGGTGAGAGACTGTGAGAGAGAGCGAGAGAGAGAGAGAGAGAGAGAGAGAGAGGGGGGGGTGAAAGGGAGAGAATCTTTGAGTGTGTAGTGAAGCTTGTCGGATCGGTGTAACACGAGGGGTAGGAAAGAGGCGAGTGTGTGGCCAAGCGTGTGGGTGCGTGCGTGTACCTATTTAGGCTTGTCGTGATACATGGGACCGAAGGGGCCACCCATGGCCAAGGGTAGACCACCCTTGGCTACGCGTACGCCTATCTCCAGGCTGCATTAATGATTATTTTATTCCTCCTTTTCACAGCGACACCCCGGGGCCCGTTCTCCCGCGACTGGAAAAGGCCCACTCCTTTTCCACTGATCGACCTTTCGACCTCGCGCACTCTCACCCACCCATTTCCACTGCTTTCTGGATTCTCGAAACAGACCATTCTTAACTTCCACGTACCCTTGACCACCCTCCCACTTCAACCAAGATTTATTAGCACGGCAGGTATAAAAAGCAAAGATCCTGAAGACTTATGTATCCTTTAATCCGACCATCCTTGAAATTTGAATTCAAATATTACTGGCATTGGTTGAATAATAATTACTGAACTTAGATCAGTGATTATAGTTTGAAATACTGGTTTATACAATCGTTGAGTGGAAGAAAATATTCGTACGAATGCAAAAGGATATCTTGTGCTTATATTTACGTGACACCCTGTATATTGCGGGCGCAGGAGCTATAGCTGCTCTCGGGCAGTGGAGGCCGGCTATCGCTTCCAAGAGGATCTCGCCGACAAAGCCGAAGATTTCCCGGCTAATTACTAGGAGACTAATTGAATGCCGCACCTTCTTTCTCCCTCTCCCCGGCGGCGGCGGTGGCGGCAGCGACGGCTCAGGCTGCGGTTTCGCTCCAACCGCCGCCACCGCCGCCGCCGCCGCCGCCGCCCGCCGTTGCAACCTTCCTGCACCTCTTTCTCCCTGTCTCTTTTGTTCTCCTTCTATCACCGATGCAGCATCCTCCCCACCTTCCGATCTTGCAACACTCGCATCGCTACCTCTTTTTCTCCAGCGGTCCTCTTCCACGCTGTTGTTCCAACTGTGCTCCTGTTGGATGCTGCGTACTTCTCTACACTCTTCTCTCACTCGCCTCCAAGCTTTTCCGCTTCTCTTACTCTCCTACTCTTCGAGAACCACCTCTCTCTCTTTCTCTTCTGTCTCATTCATATTCATGCACTGGTAATAGTCTGCCGCCTGGCCGCCGGCAGACATTACTATACTTCTTGCGCGCTTTCTCGCCACCGCACTGCCTTCCTTCCTTCCTTCCTTCCTTCCTTCCTTCCTTCCTCTTGTATTCTGCCACCCCCCTCGAGAGAACTTCTCTTCGTACATCTGTGCCTTCTCTCTTCAAGAAATCCTCGCCCTAGCAACATCCACTTCTACTGAATCCACTTGCGCACACTTTCTTTTCAAGCTTCCTTCGTATTCGCGCCTCGAGTAACCCGAACACGCGCCGCGCCAAATGCTTGCAACGAGCGAACTCGAGGAAATAACCCTGTCGTTAGAATGGAAAGGCCCTGCGTTTGGGTTCAAGCCTTATCTTCGAGTCATGAGAATTTCTGGAAGAGGAGAAATCGGATTTCGCCAGTGTTCTCTTTTACGCTTTTCGTTGGCGTACGAATAGAAACGAGGAGCAGGAGTTTATTGCGGAAGCGGTAGAAAAGAAGAGGAGGAGAAACGGTGGTTGGTTCCTGCGAGAACTGTCCCGCTTCACAAGGATTCAACGAAATGCCAGCAAATTTCCACCCTGCGCTTCAACCAACTTCTACCCCTCCGCGCACCATCCCCGCCGCCCCCAAACCCCTTCTTTGCCATGCCGGGAATCGGGGCTCACGCGAAATTGGACGACTTTCGAAGAACGACGCGGGGTAATCTGAAATTCTTCCTTGGTATCTGGGAGGAGAGCGCGCTTGTTATCTCAAAATGAGACAAGTTCTTCCACCGCCTCCTCGACCTGATGCACATCCTCTTCCTTCCAAGTGCCAGGCATGTTTTGCATACGAGCGCACGTACCTTCTATTCAGAAACAATATTTTCTTAGTAGAAATTCTCTGTCCTGGAAAACCTCTGCTTTCTCTTTTTCTTCCTTCAATTTCCCTTTTCACTGTTAGCGCGTATCATATTGGAATCTTACAATTGTATTATTTAATGAAACGAGACTCGAAGGACGAACTGTGGTTTTCCAACTTCGGAAACGTTAACACCCTTTTCCAGAGAAAGAAAACGGTGACTATTGTATTTTTCTAGTCGCTTTGGATCTCGGACTGTTGCCTGACACGTGCGGATTCGCTTGAAAAGGAAACACCCACTTTCATAGAATCGTGAAAAGTCAGGTGAGTCCGTTGCCTTGACTGCCTAACGCACCATGAACTTCCCGTGAAAACACCGCTTCCACAGATGACATCGGCACTCGTGAAAGATTTATCTCCGTAATCTCATTCGTGCTGCGATGATACAACATACGCTCGCGATTCCACACTACCTCGAAACATCTACTCACGTAGTTGGTATTTCCAAGTGGAGGAACACAAAAAATTCTTTAAACTTATTTCATTTTATTATAATTTTCATAACTATTTATCATTTCTTACCTATGCTTAAACAAGACATATTTAAAATAGTTAAGCCAAGAATATTACAACACAGTTCGCTCCATCGAATTCCATACACTCGATTCTAAAGTCAAAGGACAATGAAAGGATCAATTCCATTGACGCTTCACGCTCTTTACTCGCACGATTACTCGCCTCCGGCTGGACACTTTGTTGCCGCGATGACTTTGCAACGCTTCTCAGGAACAATGCTTTGGTGGAAGCGCGTAAAATAAACTCTGAATGTTCTCGAAGAGAAGATGAAAGGGAGGGGTAACGTTTTAGTGAAGACAGGGTGACGGGAATGAAGGAGCACGCCCCAAACGAACGAATTCTGTCGTGCGAAAGGTGGACATTGTGCTTCTTGAAGGAAGAAGGGAAGAGAAGAGAAGAGGGTGGGGGGGGGGGGGATTTGCCAGTGCTTGGGTAACGCGGCGTGAAGTTATCCATGAAAAGGCCATTTTCGGGATGTAAACTCTCTCAAATAGAGATCCTTCCTCTCTCAGCGCGCCGCGCGACAACAACACAACGAGACGCGCCCCCCGTGACAGGGTTGTCCCAGCCATTTACGTCGAGTTAACGGTTCGTTACTGAATAGAAGGCCTGCCGGCTTTCATCCCGACGATGAAAAGATGTGTTTGGCCTCGGCCCAGTGAAATCGTGGCGGCTACCCGCCGCGACACGTCTCCGCGCACCCCTCCCCTTCGCCCCGACGCCGATACATTTAGGCAGCGTCACGTACCCCGACTCTCACGACTGAGAAAGCCACTGCGAACCAAGGCAAAACCACCCCTCGCATTTCTCAGTGAACTGCTGGTAACGTGAATGTCTTTTAGATTGCATGGGAGTTGACATTGGTTTCGATATTGACTTTAGTTTTACTGTAGCATCTGGAAAAAGGTATCGAAATGTTGGGTTTAAGATTTGTATGATTTTGGTGAAAGCTGACTTCTGTCTTCGCCTGGCTTTAGCCAGTGAAGCGTTTGGGGCGAACGGATGTTGGTCCTTCCTGTCCAAACAAATATGTAAGCGATCTTCGAAAGGATTTGCTGGTAGGTTTGGGTGCAGAGGACGACAGGTCGGATTAGAGGAGGCTGGACTGGCCGTGAGGAGCGGCAGCGGCGGGGGGTCGATGGGGCACCCAGGGGTGCGTGTCGAATCAAGGGGTGGTTTTTGTCACGCTGACCGCAGCCAAGAGTCAACATTCGGCTCAGCGGGCGTTGTCCCAACAATCCCAACGAGCCCTTGCCATTCCAACAATGCCAGGCTTCCTCTCCTTCTTCCCCTCTTTTTTCCTTCTCTCTTTCGACTCGTCTACTTTACTTCCCCGCACAGATCTCCATTGCTCCTTCAGTCCTTGTGCGACGCAGCACCTCCGGCGACATTCTTCCCTCGTTACTTCCAGCTTCTTCTTCTTCCTCTTATTCTTCTTCCTCTTCTCGTCGCAAGGCTACTCAATATTCGCAAGCATCTTTCTCGCACTGCACATTCCTCCCAGTGGTAGTACGCTTGCCTAATTTAAGGCACCGCTTCATTCCATGCCTTTCGAGAGAAACTTTCTTAAGGCTCTTGCGCCTAATGATGCGACCAGGAAGCCCGCTCTCCCAGCGGAAGAGCGTGACTGACCGAACGTCTGATTTCCGCCAGCGAATTGTCGCTTTCGACATTTTCCCATAGGGAAAAGAATTCTACCAGACAGACCAATTGTTGTCTTGCAACAAGAAGTGTGTGATACTAATCGCGCCAAAGGAACCAATCTAAATAAGTCATCTAAATTGCGTAGCACAATCTCCGGACCAAAGATTTCGCGTCAAAGCTGAGATTATCCTCGAAATCCCAGAGACTAAGATTGGACATCTGGATCAGTACATCACGACAGGATTAATTGTAAATAAGTACCTTCCGTGTTCCTCTTATCACGACGTTCTACTAATTAAGAAAGATTATAATATAAATGGTACAGGAAGACAATGTACTCGAGGGAATATTTTCCAATAATGAACTATTATTAGAACGTCGTGAAAGGTTACTTTCCACATTTAGAGTAAACTCGACAGACTATTCATGGACCGCGGCAACGTGATGTAGATTTTTTGCTTATACAAGATAATAGCTTGAGAGTGATTTTATATGCCTGCCATGCCGAAGGAGGCGAAGACTAATAAGAATCGTGGCTGATGAAGCGAAGTCGAGGTTGTAGGTCGTCTATAACCGACTTGCCACAACCTCGCTTGCTCTCTATTCCAATAGTATTACTCCTGAACAATAAGGAAAGCCACATAATGCTTTCAGGAATAAAGAAAAAAGAGAATTTACGGGCGAAAATATTTGTGCACATTCCTAGTGACACTGGTAAGGGATATCCCTCGTTGTTGACGAGGGTGGGAGCCGAGGGTGGCTCATTGACGCTTTCGTTGAGAGTCTCCTTCCATAAATCGTGCCGCTATTGTCGGACTTTCAAGAGGAAACCCGCGATGCCTTTGTGACACGCCTTACGGCATTGCTGGAAATAATAACTGGCCGTTCGGTCCTTCCCTTATCCTTTTAGAAATCAGTAATATAAATTCCAGAACTCAAAGTTATTTTTTTTGGCCAAAAATCGAAAAAATCAAGCGTTCGTCAAAGTCCGAAAACCGTGGAAAAATCGAAAATTTGTGAAATACCCTTCCCGACCGTTTCAGGGTCTGGTATTTCAGGCAGTGATTCAGTATTTAGCTAGGAAACAGTGGTATAAATTTCAGAACCCCAGGTCAAAGTTCATTTTTTGGTCGAAAAATTCGTCAAGGGGTATACCCACAAAAATTTACGAAAAAATGAATTTTGAGCTAGGCCTCTGGAATTTATATCACTTCTTCCTTTATGCAAGAAAACATTCTCCACCAAATTTCAGCCCCGGAAAATGTCAGGAAGATTAAAAAACATAAAAAATACCGACCAAATTACGTGAACTTGATTATTCCGAAGGCTGTTTCCAAGTGTTTTCGGTACAATTCCGGCACTTTAACCACTAGTTTCATATTTTCTATCCATTTTCATACTAAAACAATTAATTTATCAAGCGTTCGCCAACGTCCAAAAATCTTCGAAAAATCATACATTTTTGAAGGGAATATCAGAGTATGTCAGTGAATCGTTCATGGGTTAACAATCACACTCATCTGAATGCGTAGCTGGTAGGAAGAGAAAGATTCTCTGGCTCGTCTGACCCACGGGGTTTAGGGCTGGATGGGCAGGTTCCTCTCGGTAGCTCGGGATCTGTTGACTCTAAATCCCATAAGTAGCTATAAATCTGTCGAGTTAAGCTCATTATTATTGGGCGGTTACGTCAGGACAGCGATGGCACGACGAATCCTCCTTATTCTGGCGGAGGGCTCAGCTTTCTCCCTAGGAAGAGAACCTGCATCGTCGGTCAGTTGACAATTAGAATTCTTATTCGTTGGGCGATCTAGTGGCGTCTGCCACTAAATTAGCTGTGATATGTAGTGCAAGGGATGAATAAATGGCGACGAAACACGTGTAGATCTAAGCTTCTCTTTTTCTCTTGATGTTCTCCCTTTTTTTCGACACACTGCAAGAACGTAGCCTTGTGGATTTAAGACGACCCCAGTCCTCATGCTCTCTTCGTGGTTGTCACTATCCTTTTTCCCATCTCACCATAGAATCACACCAACATGCAAACATACATACCTGCTGTGCCGATAAATCCTTTGGATGTGGGTCCAGTCAACATTGTAGAATGTATACTGTGAAACGATGCATGTGGAGCATTTTATCCTTTAAGGGAAAATGAGTATATTAAACTATAGGAAGGTGAGACTGTACTTACATGATCTTTTGGGAGTATTACTGCAGTCTCGTTGGTACCTCTCGCACATATTAACAAGCTGATGACGCTGGAGTGAATGGGCCGGCGTGGCCACATCCCGTAAACCCGATGAGAATATGAAAGCAGTAAAACGCTGTCGAAATACAGCGATCTGCCGTGCCGCCCACGTGCAGATCGACCAAGAGACTTCCAGCTTCCCTATTGATAACTCGCTACTTAGGAGAACCAGAGGACCCTTGCGACATTTCTACGCGCCTCTCTCTATCTGTAGCCCTTTTTTAATATTACTTTCATTCGAAGTCTCTCTCGTAACTTGTCATATTTACACAACTTGAGGCCACGCAATTGACTTGGTCCGGGGACGTCGGGGAGACAAGGGTTGAGCTCAAGAGGAAGTAACAGAGCTAGGGAATCGACATAAGCTGCTAGCTCACTTCAGTGCATTTCCGAAGTACACGTATATTTCACAAGTTGAATGTTGTATGGATGAAAAATATATGCAAGGGAAGGTATTTACACACATTGGCATTTCTAAAAGCCATGCATAAGAAGTGGAAGGGAAAGTGAGAAGGAAAAGGTGAGGGTTTTGCCACCCATGGCGGGCCAAGAATCCCCTCTTAGCTCTGAAACTCCTCTAATTAACTCCCCTTGTTCCTTGAACCAGATGAACCTTTAACACTAGAATTACTACGACGCAAGATTTCACTGTTTTAGTGCAATCAGTGCGTAGGAAAGGATCGATACAGCTTGCAATTTGAGAGGAAGTGTGTCTGGCGGTGATTACTAGACCTACCGCGTCGAGGATTGAGTTCCGCCAGTTGGAAGCTGCTTTCCCTAATTACCGTTGGCCGTCTCAATTAGGCGGGAATACTTTTCCGGGAGTGGCGGGGCTTGGGAAGAGGGCGTGTACGGAAAGAAGACGGTGGTCCAAGATGCTGCGGGTAAGTATGTATGTATTGGTGTGTCACACGCACGTGCAACAACCGACCGCGGTGGCGGTGGACCTGATCCGTACGGTCCCGCGCCTCGCTACTTACTGATATTTATTGCGCCCAGAAATGTGTACGGGCCGCCATAAATCTCCGCATTCACACGAACCTCCTAATTTACATATTCTCCAGCAGCTCTCTCCTTCTCGCCCACGGCCACCGAGCTCCATCTGCTTCTCCTCGTCTTTCTCTTTGCCACCCCAGCAGCATCCTTTCGCTCCATCGAGATCCTCTTCCCTTCTTCCTCTCCCTTCTACCCCCGGACGCTGACGTGACCGAGCTACCGAGTTATCGGGGAGAATCTGCAAATGCAATGATAAAAGCTCACTGCTCTCGCAGAAGAACAGGATGTACCAGAACCGAATGATAGAGACTGCCTGGCCAAAGTGCCTCGTGATTCGCCGATACATCTTAGTGCTGCAGTACTCCTCCTCCCTTGCACCGCACAACTCCGAGTAATGAGATTTCCACACCCTTGGCACACCCGCTGTAATACGCTCTTGCACATCGAGAGAAGTTACACGTGCCAGAGAAATCAGCAGTGCGAAAAGCCCTGCTCAAGAGAAATCATGACGATGCCCTTGGAAGAGCAGCTCACCGTCTGACTCGGCGAAAGGGCCACCGCCACTTGCTTTTTAATAGTACATTAACCTTTGGCAGCCCTCGGAATGGCTCGTTTAGCTGCAATTAAGTAGCGATCGTAACTTGTCCAGGAATTTACTGAGCCAAGAATACTATGCTCGAGTCGAACCGCGCGAGCCAGAGAATACGGTGGTCCATGAATGGCTTTAATAAAATTGGTATCTCTTCGACCCTATGCATATACCAATGAGAGATTAATCATTCATATCTGTGATGATTTTTCGATAGCTCGGTTGACTCTTTCGTCCTAAAATTAGTAATGGCTAAGAGTCGGAGCAGACACTGCCACGGAAATAGAGCTTTCGTGTTTGCGGACCAAGTTGCGGCTGACGGACATCTGTCACCCTGGGTTTCATTAAAATACTTTCCACGTTCGCCCTGACGCTCCCTCTCTCTCTCTCTCTTTCTCCCCCTCTCTCTCTCTCTCTCTCTCTCTCTCTCTCTCTCTCTCTCTCTCTCTCTCTCTCTCTCTCTCTCTCTCTCTCTCTCTCTCTCTCTCTCTCTCTCTCTCTGTCTCACTCTGGCCGGGAGTTGCGGTGGCGGCGCGATTCATTCATTATTCATTCCACCAATTCATCACTGGAAGGTTAGACTGGGAGCGAGGTAATTCCGATCCAACGGGAGGGTAAGAGGAGGAGAAAGGAGTCCTTTAAATTTGTGGATCGTCTCCCGGCAATTGCGCTGAATTCGATAAGTGGCAGTCCAATGAACCACCTCTGGAGAAATGAAGTTTGACTAATTCAGTTAGAATTCCAGTCACTGCCCGTCGGAATACTACGATTTAATCGCTTCAATCTTGGCCAATTCACGAATCACAAATACCATTTCTATTAGATTAGACAAGGAATTATTTTCATAGTCGAACACGGTGCGATGTAATTTTGCTTCTGTAGAAGGAGAGGCGTGAGAAAATGGTTATAGTCGTCGAGCGAGTTCGATAGATCGTAATGGTGGTTAATGCGCTGTCAGGCGGAGTGGCAAAATCGTCGAGGGTCGATGAGGCTGGATCGTTTGGGGGAGGAGAAGAAGATGAGAACGCGAATGGATCGAGTACGAGAGAGCTTGGAGAGCCACGCCACGCCACGCCACGGCGCGCCGCGCGCAGGGATGCTGCGAGACACGGAGGAGCTGTGGCGGGTGGAGCGTCTTCCTCGAGAGCCTCGTAAAATGGAAATCAATTACATCTACACTTAACCACTTAAACTGGTTTCGCCACGGTCCTAAAGTCCCTTTCCCTCCCTCTTTGCTTGCTCGTTCCTCTCTCGCTCTGGTTCGCTTGATCCAGCGAGTGGGGATGAGGAACGCGTATGCTCTCGAGAGGAACGAGCGAGGGCGAGATGTACAGCCCGTTGCTTTCCAGGACGCCAGACGAAGAAAGGACAAGCAAGGACCGAGGTACCGACGAAGAGACAGAGTTGGCAAAAAAAGAGAAAGCAGTGAAGAAATACGCGGGGAGCAGCCAGCCGGTGAGCAGCGCTAGAGGCTTCCTTCTTCTCCTCCCTTTTCTCTCGCGTTGCAGCTTCCCTCGCCCCTCGTCCCAGCCTCCGAAGTCCTGCGGACACCGGAGGAGTACAAGAGAGAGCTTTCTCTCTCTCTCTCTCTGTCTTTCGTAGTCAGGTTCCTCTTTCTCCCGTATAGTTGCTCTGCGGCTCGCCGCAGATCATTCGTATCAACATAATTACAAGCTCGGGAGCCGCCTCTCTGTTTCTCTCACCTCGCTCCACCCATCACGAGCTAACACACGATCGCTTTCGCGCCCCGCTGAAACCCTCTTCTGCTTCTTCGCCTCTTCCACCATCTCCTCCTCCTCCTCCTACTCCTCCTCCTCTTTCCCTTGCTCCTGCTTCTGCTTACCTGGCTGGGCTGCCTTCTCTCGCCTTCTCGGCACTCGGCTTCATCGTTCGTCTTCTGGCAGACGCAGAAGAAAAGAACGAGTGGCGTGGCAGAGGGCAAGAGGAGAGCCCCCCTTTCGCAATATATATTTCTACCTGGCGCGTTAAGCCGCCGCCACCTCTCTCTCTCACTCTCTCTCTCTCTCTTTCATTCTCTCCCCTCTCTCCAACTATCTCACTCTGGCAGAAGCTACCCCTATTTGCGAATTATCGAACACCGCGCAGTTAATACACGTTTCATTGCGGCGCTCCGAAATTCATTGTGGTCTGGTCGCACGAACAGGAGCCTTTCTCCTCGGTGACGGTGGCGACGATGGTAGTGGTGGTAGTGGGAATAGGGTGGAAAGGAGGATGGCGGCGGCGGCGCCGCCGTCGGTTGGAAGGATGGAAAGGGGATGCCCAGTATGGTGGACGTCTAGCTAGATTGGGAGTCGCTCGATGGGGCGCAATCGTTGTAGCCCACCGGCGCAAGCGTACTCTTGTCAGTCCATGTTTAAGGGTGGTTTCTGTGCGTTCGCGGAGGGGTTAGGCAACCAGGAGGATCAGAGGGCCGAACGAGAATCGAGCCGAAACGATAGCGATCGTGAACGTGCCTGGCATTACCAATGGGAATGATGCGATCCCTAATACGTACCGCGTGTGTCTTTCGAATTCCAGCAGGGCTCTTTCCATCCCTGGTGAACTGGGAGGGCTGAGAGACGTCGGGATCGCTCGAGCCAGCAGCAGCCTTCTCCATGGCTTCGGCTTTCGTGGCCGCATCCAAAAGTAATTGCTCGCTGACAGGGCGTGAAATGAATTTATTTAATTTCGCATCGCCGGCAACGGAATTACACGGCAGTTGGAGGCGCGATGAAGCCCGAATATGCCGGTGGCGAGACTCGCCACTCTCTGCCGCCTTTTGCAGGCCCGGCAGCTTCCCGCCGAAAGAGACGAAGGGAAAGGCGAAAGGTATCAAGTGGGGAAGCGTGAAATCTGTGCGAAAGGCTACTTCTCTTGTGAGTGGTACTCTGCCTCACGAATTGCTGGTCAAAACTTTACTGATACGACCAACACGATGGATTATATTCTCTTAAGGGATTAAGTGAGAAAGGAGAAAGGTTGTCTTTAATGAAAATTCATTTATTGTTTTTCGTGCTACATCGAGAATACGGCGCGTTGACTCTACGTAGGGCTACACCATAAAAGATTTTATGTACAAATTACACCGTCTGTTGCGCGGGGCGGAAGGAAAGACGCTTTTAATACTATCGTGGTACATATGTTACAACTATTTTAAATCACACTCTCCGCTTCCTTTCGCGTCCATCCAACCCTCAAGCACACGCACCCACACTCACAAACACACACACACGTATATTACAGATGCGCCTGGGAGAGATCGATTCGACCCAATTTACCTCGGAATTGTTTCAACCTTATTTACATGTGACTCGAGGCCCGAGAAGCAGAGGGTCCTGGATCCGAGATTATTTGAAATTCTTCTCTTGTACTCTATCAGAACACCCCTTGAAAATCCAAGACCCACCCTTCCCCAAGTGCTAAATGAGGGCGTCTACGGTTACTTTATGCGGACATAGAGCGAACGAGTACGGGCCGTTTCCCTACGACTAAGTTTTACACGAGACTCGAGAAAGCATCGGGGATTTCTTTCGAAAGAAAGAAAGGACAGTGAAGATCCAGGCAGATATTCACCATCGGTGTCCTGTACAGATTAATAAAACGACATTGTACACAGAATTACGTCTATATAAATAGATCTACGAGCGACGCACCGCGTCGATGTTGAACCCTCCGACCAGTGTCTTCCTTCACCGTTCCGCATTTCATACGCCAAGGCGTGCCAAGGATATCACGGTCAGACAATCGGGAGATCAGTTGCAAGTTGCAAGGGGATTTTAAAAGGATAGGGAAGAGGTATATCGGAGTCCGAAGAGGCGGTACCCCGAGGGAATGGGGATCGCTAATTCGGACTGGCTGCGCGAGGCCTCAACGGCGGGGGTGTGCTCGCCGGCGGAGGATAAGGCGCGTACCTCAAGGATGCTGCGTTCGCGGTCGGTGGAGAAGCTCTCCTCGAGATTATCGTAACAGGAGGAGGTTGCCAGGGCCAAGGTAATGCGGCTGGATAAGGAAAACTCGGCGTAGTCGCTCCAGGATACGGCGACGACGAGCCTGTTCCAGGTCTATTCGCTGGATGACTTTGACCAACAGCACCATATAAAAGAGCCGTCGAAGGTGACAACCATGGTGGTAATGGATGAGCACCACCTTCGTGAACTTGTTGTCCTGGTGATTGTTGTTGTTGTTGGGATTGTTGGTGGTGTTGTTGTTGGGCACCCAAAGCTGCAGCAGCCGCAGCAGCCGCCGCTGCCGCTGCTGGAGATGTCATCGCCAAATGCTCGTACAATCGAACTGGCGGGACACCACACCTTACTAACTGCTGTTCCATCAATTCGATAGGATCCCTGAAACAGCGAGAATGGAAATACTACATCAATCAGTGTTCAATCAATGGGACTTTTAAAGATGCATATTAATCGTTTGGTATTATTAACATTAATGATGGTTAGAGAATGAATGAATGGGATTATACATATACTAAGAAGATAGACAGGGAATGGTTAAAGTGGGGGAAGAGAGAATCATGGATAATTAAGACGAGTTTCCCTCCGGTGTCTCGCGATTCGTGCGTACGTGATGGATGATTCCGAGCGGTTAGACGCGGCCTTAATTACGGTTAATTACGAGCGATTGTAACGCCGTTATTATTGGCAGAAACGCTAACGAGCGAATTATTGGCCACTCGTGGATGAAAACGCCTCCCCTCCTCTCGGAGTATACCGTGTTCCCCCTGGTCTCTGGTCTCGTCTCGCGTGATCCTCGCGATAATTAATGGTCGGTATCATTGCGGCCCGGTGCACCTTGCAGCGTCATTTCCTACTTTCGTGATTGCACTCGGCGGCGTCGGCGCGCCATGCGCCAGCGCCGCTACGTAAACACTCGCGCCGCACGATTATCGCCGCTGCCTATCTTAATTATTAAGACTTCATTACGAGAGCCAGCAAACCAGTCAGCCAACGGAATCATTCTAACAATCGCTTCTCCGAGGTAGAATTCATCTTGGCGCCTCGAACGAATAAGCACGTCTGCCGAAAGTGAGAAGCCCAATCACGATATCAGTGGATTTCGGCCAAGGTAGCCTTCTTTCAAGACGTCAAGTAGTCCCAAGAAAATCCGACACCAGGATCCAACCAAGAGATGATTTCAACCGCCGCCACCGACGGCGACGCCGCCGCCGCCGGCTGCCGGAGGATGATACCTCCTATTGATCATCCTCTTCCCCGAAATCCGAGCGAACACTACCTTCCAGACACTCTGCCACTCTGCCAGATATACTCTTTCAAGAGCAACGTTCTCAACTACTACTGGAATTCATTCCAATGAAAGCCAGACACACATCATGTCTCTTATTCCATATTCTAGCACAGAGAGTAGACTATACATATATGATCGACCAGATTCAATCAGAGCAGCTAATCTAACGACAGCGTGTCCCAGAGAGGCTGGGTAGTGTCTCCCATGGGTCCAGTTATCCGAGGATCACGGAGCAGAAGGGTCAACTTTCAGGCAGTAGTAGGTCGTAAAAGGTTCTCCCCTATACGAGGACACTCGAAGCAAATAGTAGAGAATGTTGAAAGGGATGGGAAAAGTGTTGGCGAGGAGTTTGAAAGCGTCGTCGAATAAGGAGACATGTAAACAGAGCGTGTGTCCAAGAGGGGTGGGAGATGGTTTGATCGGGGTGGATGTAACTGCGAGGAAGCTGAAGCGATCGAGGAACAATGGGTCCGGTGTGCGGTTCTCGGTTACTTCTTGGCTGGAGCGGTTAGCTTAGGTGGTAACGCGACACCGGGGCCTTGTGCTCTCTGGTGGCATAGTGGCATGAGGCATGTAACACGCCTGTGGCCCAAGATGTGGGTGTGAGTGTCTATCCACCTCGTGAATCGGGTACGTGCCAGTCCCAAAGAGCGAGTACACTCAAACTAACCTAGAGAAGAGTGTTGGTAAGTTTGGGTCTAACGTTTTGGGCCCACCGCTCTCTTGCGAGCTACTCTCTCGACGAGTAGGGCGGCTAAACGGCACTCGCTCGCGAGGAAAGGGCAGCTCTCAAAGGCAAGAATAAGAGGGAAAGGAAGGAAGAAGCAGAGGAAGAGAGGGATTAGGGGCCCCGGGCTAATCGCAGCAGCCTCCTTGGACGTGCTGGACCACACACCGCCACGTCCGCGGCCATTCCTCTTCGCGTTCTACCGAAATATCCCTGTCAAGGGCCCGAACTCTATTAGCACTGAGAGATTCGAGTGTCCGCGCGTCGATCCGACCGCATCGATCACTTGACTTGATCCACCAACCGCTACCGAGCATCTCCATCTCCGGCATCATACGATATCTAACATAGTATATCTCGTAACTGATCTCCTTATCGCTCCTCTTGATCATCTATCCTCCTCGCTCCTCTTCCATCGCACTCTCTTTGATAGGATAGAGATCTGTCTAACGAGTTGCTCAAACTGCGAACATCTAAGGGCAACTTATCCATGACTCTCTTATCAGTGTAAAAACGTCAATTTCCATATGGTAAGCGAGTCAGAGATTAATCAATCAGAACGTCAATCAATCGAGCGAATGAAAAACAGAAAGGTTGATTGTTGGAGTGCGAGGACAGAAAGCTGGACATTTGGTTCTCGGCGGTGTTTAACCCTGAAAGTGAGGAGCCCCCGGGGGCCCTCGAGTTATAGACTCCTTAATGTTTTCATAAAGCTTCCTTATGTACAGACAATAAAACGGCCTAATTACAGTCGTTCGCCAGTGAGGCAGCCGCTAGCCGGCTATTACTATTCTCGCGCGATATACCGGCCGCTCCTGTAATTGTTACGCCGCAATAAATATTCCTCATCGATCTGACGAGTCCACGTTTTCCCCGTAATGGCGCGGTTACGCTCGAAACGCTCTAATTAGAGCCCACCGCCGTTACCCATTAAAGTGTCCGTGAGCCTTGGCCGCTCGCTCTCTCTCTCTCTCTCTCTCTTTCTCTCGTTCCTCGATCACACGAGTCACGATCACACCCCTTGAAATCGATTTCTAAATAAAAAGATAAGAATTGACAGACACACTTGATACGAACCTTCCTGATGACAATAGTCAGTGTCAAGATCTAATGAAATAATGATATAACAATTATATATTATTCTACGTGATATCGTAGCAAGAAAATCTCGAATCGTAAACAAAGTCCAAAGATCTAGGAGTTTCTTTCCTGAGGGGAGGGAGGGGGGGGAACTCGTTGAGTGGAAGTGGAAAGAGCGTCGGCAATGAGGGGGAACCAAGCGAGAAGGCTATTCGGTGACTATCTAGCCCGGGGCTGACATAGGGTATTAGGTAAGTGGTAGATAATAATAGGTTACACCCCGCTGATGGCCGGAGGTAATTCATCGGGCGAGCATAGTCTCTCCTCTCTCCGTCCCCTAACACTCAGGGATGATACCGTCCTTGCAAATGAGCGATGACGACTGCCGACGAGAATGCCCGCTCGATTTCTCTCTCTGAGCGAAAAATCGCGCGCAACCATTGGAGATGAAATCTGTTGGTGCAACGAGAACTTGGTAACTTGTCGAAGATGATACAAGGATGCAAGAGAGTTTCGAAGAAAAGCTGGGAGCCACGAAAAAGAAAAGAACCATCGTATGAATGTATATATACATATGTGTGAGGTAGAGAGAAGGTGAGTGGGGTGGGGGCTCCAAAGAATGAGAGAAGGAGAATATACCAGCGAAGAAATTAATAGCCATAAAATATGAATAGAAATTAGCAGGTTCGGGGTGGCGTGACGCGTTTGCTCGCTCATTTCCTTTCGGCGCGTTGAAAAACAACAAAACCACGCGAAATACGTTCGAGCCTGTAATTTACCCGGCTGCCGCCAACTCGAGTGCGATCGGGGCCCTCTTCCCTCCCTTTGGCAGCAGTTCTATGTGTCTGTGCGTACGAATATACACACTCTCGCACACATTGAGCCACCCTTGGCGATCCTCGGAAGAGGAGAGTGAATGAAGGCGAGGTGCATCAGTGTATAAGAGAGGATGGGTGGGACGTGTAGGGATGGATGTGTGTATGGAAGGAAGGGACAGCATGCGTGTGAGCGAAGGTGCCGCTCGCAATACACTCGGGCCATCATCGTCGTCGCACGGTAGGTATGGTAGGTAATGATCCGGTAATGACCCTGACGCCTTGGATAGCCGACTGATACGTGGCGCGAGCTCTCCCTCAACCTACATGAAAGCAAAGGACTCATCCATACTGGCATACATATATGAGTATGCGTTAGTATTAAACTTGTTCCCTCTCGCCCGCTTTCCACCAACACCCTTTGCTCTCTCGAAAGTCCTCTCTCTCTTTCTCTCTCTCTCTCTTCTTCTTCTCAGTCTCTCTGGCATAGTGGCCGGGGTTCTAAAGTCCCGATGATGCACGGCGAGACCTTTGTTTTTGCGTTTTAAACGGCGGTTATTAGCTCCGTAGTCGGAGCCCAGCCACCGAACGCTACGGTCTGGTGCCTCCATCCTCTTGGCTTCTTCTCCCTTCGCACGCTTGATCCATCTGGTCCCCGATGATCCTCAGCCTTTCGAGAGTCCTCTCCTCTCCTTCTCTCCTTTCTCAGACAACCGCCGTCTATTCGCCTCCGCCCGAGCGGCACTTTAGTAAGTAATGCGAGCGGCTAATGGGGCCCAGCAAAAGCCCAGGGACTCTCGGACTATCGGCCGGAGGTGTCTGAGTTCGGAGGGTTGATACTGGTTGTTGTGCCCGGGTAGAAAAGAGGGGGGGGGGGGGTCCAGGAGGATGAGAGAGAGAGAGAGAGAGTGGAGGAGGCCGGGAGCCGTAGGAAATGATCGACGAAGAGAAGACACAGTGGACCCCTCTCGACGGTGCGAGAGGTTTTGCAAGAAGTTACGAAGGAGCGAACCAACCGAAAGAAGCGCGGAGGCAAAGAAGGCAAGGAGGAGAGAGAGAGAGAGAGAGAGAGAGAGAGAGAGAGAGAGAGAGAAAGAGAAAGAGAGCGTGGAAAGAAGAAGAAGGGATGAGGCAAGGGCCAGAGCGGCAGCGGTAATGACAGGCCGTCCGCTCTCGAAGCTAATATAGATGAATGCCCTGCCCTCCTTGCCCTCCGGAACACAGGGAACCTGGAATCGCTCTCTTTCCCGATGGCCAGCATCCTCACTCGCCTCGCGTCTCATCTCTCACCTGCGCTCCTATTACGCGCGGGAGACCGATCTGCCTGGTCTTTTCGGAGGAGGGAGCGACCGCTGTAACTTAAGTCGGTAGCTATACCTCCACCACCTCTGCCTCGCGGCCCTCCCCCTTCTCTCTCCGGTAACATCTGATACCATCGGTATCAGAGAACGGCCTCTCCTCAAAATGTTGGATGACAAAGAAGCAGTCGTGACGGCGCGGCGCTGAGGCGCACCGAAAAACCGAGATACTTCTTCCAAGGATCGCCATCAGTCTTGCTAATTTATAGTCAGACCGAATCTACTGCGCGGTTGAATCTCGGATAGGATTTTCTACTTTTTGCCTTTGCTCTCTCAAGTTTTATACGCTTGCAGTACTATCTTTATAACGACGATTCTAGTAGTTTTTTGCGGGTAGGTTGATGTAGAGCGTGTGTGAGTGGTGAGTGCGAGAAGAGCGGAGGGGTGGGGGGGAGTGGTGTTGAGGATGCTGGATGGAAGCGGGCATCATCGATGGCGAGGCGCGCGGCTCGGCAGGACTGCAAAAGGGAGAAGGACGAGGCAAGGGCCGGAGGGGCATCTATCTATCAGCGCCGGCGTGAAGTGGGCGGGTGCATACGCCGTATTGCCCTGTACGGCCGGTCTCTCATTAACTGCGGATGCCGCCGGACGCCGCATCCGTGCGGGCCCCAACACCATACCACAACACAACGCAACACACATACTACTTCGTTGGTATACGATGCGATGCGATGCGATGCGATGCGATGCGATGCGATGCACTGGGCTGCTGCCCCTGTAACCAGCCCCGTCCGTCTTCTCCTCTTCTTGCGGGCCCTTTCTTCGACCCTTCTTCTCTTATCATATTCTACCCGATATCACCACGACCGCCCCTCTCTTCTCTCATCAGCGACACCCCCCCAAAACATCAACCCCTCAACGCAGAAAAGATCTGATCTGAAATGGGTCCAAGATATCCAAAGGGGCCTTATGGACCAGCTATCCCAGAGCATAACTGTTGAATAGAATGCCTATGGTGGATATGCTCGTGAAAGGAGTGGAAGAATGATCCCCGCACCCTTTTCTCGAGCTGCTCGGTGACTAGGCAAGATCCCAGTGATCCTGCTTAGGCAGGTGCTGATTTAAGGTGGGTCGCGGTACAAGCCCACTGATTCCAAGGAGATCGCGTTCCTCATCGCCTTCTCTTTCCTTCTCTCTCTTTCTTTCCTTCCAAGAGGCAAGAGTCCTACTTATGGATCCTTCTAAAAGCGGCCACCGAAACTTGCCGTGTCATCAGAGTGGACGGTTATCGAACGTCCACTGCGCTGCACTGACCTCCGCCACCTCACCCTCTATATTTAGCACCAATTCGTGTTTACGTCTTAAAGCTTGGACAACTGAAGGGAGAGTTTCGCAAAAGATGAAGAAAGAGGATCGCATCTTCAGGGCGTGAGCGAAACGATTAGAGCTCCACTTCAGGGGTTTATGAAAACCCTTTGAAACCCTGTAACGCCCACCGATTCCGAGAAACACATCAAAGGATCTGCTGCTCCGTGGTATTAGTAGAAACAGGACTTTCTGGCAGTTCTGTCACGCCTCCCGATTTGCACGTGATTACAGCTGTTTCGATGTGCCAACTTTCCTTACCTCTCTCTCGCATACGCATACACACGCTTCTCTCTCACACACACATACACTTGGAGCAAAGTTTCCCTGGTGCATAGCGGCATTCCGAAAACAGCAGGCTCGCACGCACTTTATGCGAAGGGCCGCGCATAATTTTTCCAATTAAAACAGGCGTCCACACCGATCGTATCCTGGTGTATCCGGGGAGCGGGTTAATAGGACGATCCATATTAGCGGGCGTCGCACCAGCACCGCTCGACGGCAAACTTCGCTAATGAAAGCGGCGTAATTTCGGCGCACTAAAATCTCGTAATTATTACTCCATTAGGAGCCAACAAATAATTTAATCGCGCCCCGTCAGCGATGCAGGGACGCGCGCGAAAAGCAGGTGCGGATACCCCGCTTGGCGTCGCCTCCTCTCGCGAGGAGGAGCCGAAAGCGAGAAAGACGAGGATAAAAAAGTAATAAGCAGGTACATACAGCGATATCGCAAATCGATTCGCTATCTCAAAAGGTCTCGTATTAAAAAAGGAAAGAAACATAGACGGACGGCGAATGAAAAGAGAGAGAGAGAGAGAGAGAGTCGAGTGAGTGAGAAGGTGGCTGAAAGAGAAGACGACTTTATTGGGTAGCCGTTATCGATTCTCCGGCACGCCGTATACTATACTCCGGCATTTGCATAAAACCTTGAATTGCGATCGCCAAGATCGCCGGTCGCCCCAACCGTCGGCGATTTAGTGGGCGTGCTTGCACCCATCGAGCAAGCGGCACCCAGTCAGATAGAGAGATAGAACGATAGAATGCGTATATGAGAGAAAGAAAGGGGGAGAGAGAGAGAGAGAGAGAGAGAGAGAGAGAGAGAGAGAGAGAAGCATCAAGGAACTCGCCCTCATTAATTGAGCCCGAAACGGGCCAATAATCGTGGCGAGAAAACTTCGCGCCTGGCGATCACTGCTTTACACACGATGCCTACACACCTCTCCATTACACACCAAAGAAATACTACCCTCATCGCACCATATCCCAGATCACACACTGCTCCCCTGTATGATTAGAGCCACGCTTTGCACCCTGTAAACCTTGCCACCGAATCATAATGTTCATACCAGGGGTACTTTTGAGCTCTCAATCGTAAAACTGTTACAACATTTAAGTTACAATCAGAGTGAGCCTGGTAGATTGTTAGATGTTCGTTAAGTACGTTCGAAGAAAGACCGGAAGACGATGAGAAATCGCGAGGAGATATCTCTGTGTTTCGTCAGTGATGATTTACAGCTCATTTACAAAGGGGTGGAGTACGTGCCTTGGCCAGCGGAAATAATTAGTAGGAAACAGGATTCGATGGTCGCGAAAATCGAGGACGGTAATGAGCCAAACGGCAATGGTGGCGGCAATGCGACCTTAGTAATATTAATGGGGAGGCTACTTATCGAGGTCGATACTTTGTCGTTGGTAAGCGACGATAGTCCAACTTCTTCGCGCAATAAATGGCTCCAAGGCATTCGCCTCTGTCACGCGTGTATCCGCCCTGCTCATAAACGAACGAAGAGAATGCCGAGGGAAGATGGAGCGAGAGAGGAGCGATTGCGAGAGGCAGGTGCATCGTCATTCACGCAGATAGATGATCTTGGATAACTTGGAATCGGCCGCGTGCGCATGCTTATTCACCATCGAACACGCGCGCGCGCGCGCGTTCATATGTATACACGCTCGACTGGTGTCCACATATACCAAGTCTTTCTCGCGCGCTCTCTCTCTCCATCGGGCGTTTAACGTTGTATAAATTTCCACTTTTAACGAGATCTAAGCGATTGCGCGCGCTAAGCGATAATTCAGTCGGCGCTATGATTAAGGTGCCGACGTTATAATGGAGCGTAATGATCCCTCGCTCTCTGGCCTCTCCTGCCCCTCTTCCGCCCTTCTTCAACCCAATAGTTCCCAGCTGACCAACACTAAGAATTTTCTTCCGTACTCAAGGGAAATATGACAAGAATTAAAGATCACTCACCGATCGAAGTCTGTGAGCCTCGAGGAATCCCTGAAGCCTTTGGCAAAAGGGTTGCTGTCGATTTTTAACTTGGTTATCTAGAAAAGGAAGAATTGCCAATGGGTACCAGTGAAGTGTGGGATAACAGGATGAAAGGGAAGAGTAGAAGAGTTACTTACAAGTTGGTTCTGATAAGCCGTGACTGCTGTAAAGATGGCCTCGGGAAAGATGAAGGTCTTGTGCTCCTCCTTCTGGAGGTCGGTTATGTGGAGGCTGCTGTCGTCGCTTTGCCGACAACGGACCAGATGGATTCGTGGCTGATACCTGTGCATTGAGTTGAGCACGATCTGTGAAGAAAGCAGAGAGAAAAGATGAGTGTGAGATGGGTCCAGGTTCCTCTTGAATTTCAGTGGGGTGGTCGGCGGATCGCGGCGCTTGTCTTCTCTTGCCTCGCGTGTACCATTGCTGTTCGGACGCACGTGGGAAACATCGCACGGCGGCCTTTCAATTATAAGCGTGAAAGTGACTTGCCTTACTTCACTTCCGCCGGCGCTAATTGGCGAAGAAGTGCAATAAGTTTTATGGCTTACAGCGGCATGGTACTCTCTTCAGAGCGAAAAAGAGCATCGGGAGTACAGTAATCGAGTATTAAACGAACCTGCCAGCCAAATTTCCATTAGCCACCGCTAACATACCCTACCTTCTTCCTTTCTTACTCGGCAATGCTTCAACTCTACCTGCTCTCCGCAATTATAATTACTAATCAGTATAGCGTGTACTCTCTTACTTCTACTCGACGCGTATCCTCATTACGACGTTGTTACTTCACTCCCCCGCGATAATTGAAAGTTCGACCAAGCCAATGTAACTTTTAACAAGTGTAATACTCGTACTTCCCTCACTTGCGAGCACGCATCGGAACATTGCCTTATGAGATTCAAGAGAGACTATGTATGAACGAACACCGGTGAACTTCCCTATCGATTTCCTGTCTGAAACAATGTGCCGAGCGATCGTGCAACTTCCTCAGGCGGCTGTCGTCCAACACAGAGTACCATTGGCCATTCTAAGCTTCGATGTTATTTGAACCTTGCCATTTCTCGACATAGTCGTATTACCATGTATCGTGAAACTTCACGGAAAACCTTTGTCCTCATTCTTTTCTTCTATGTATGCAAACTTCGTCATCCACGTGTCAGCCGACCATCATCTCACCTTTCCCTAGCGGCATTTTGATCGATGTTGACGTTACGATATCGGAGCAAAAGATCGCAGAATTATACAGCGAAACGGTTGGCTACTCTTTCTATATTCCCCCCCCCCCCCCCCCCTGCCAAGCGTAGAATGCAATATTCGAGAGAAATCGTTGGTATTCGGTTTAGAGCTCCACCGAAGCCAAGAAAGTAGACGATGCGTTGAAGCGTGGTTTACTCCGACGATTTCCTTGGTGAAGTTAGTTGCCTTTCCTCGCGGCATTCTCTTAACAAGCTTGTTGCGATTACCTCGGTGCATTACCGGTGGTGTGCGAAGGAGAACGGCGGGCTAACTAATTAAGCAATAAAGCGTGAGGGAATAATGAGGCCGCCCGGCTGTGTTCTCAGTTGGAAGGCAGGCCTTCCTTTTCGATGTTCGAAGGAAATCGAATCGACGGGACCTTTCAAACCACTCGTACAATGTGCGCGCATGGATATCAGTCCGATTGAACAGGGAACCGACACTCTGCCCATATATTACAGCTAATATGAAATATAGAGGCGGCTGCTGGCGGACGCGCGCACCGTCCGCGTCCCCAGCAACTGTTTGGGACCTTAACGGCTGCAGGTGGCACACGAACTCCTCGAGTTCGGGCTCGGAGGAGCTTCAGGCCCGTTCTCGACTTTTAAGTCTCACATGCTCGCAACCGGATCCATCGCCCTGGTCTCTCACCTTCTACCTTCTTCTTCCCGACTTCAGAAAGTCCACGTACATAACATACACACTCACATATACTGATCCATTGAAAGAAGTGCAGTTGACCATCCCGAATGACGATGACCGTCCGATAAACCTGTCGCGAGTATATCCAATCGAAATAAGTTATTCCGTGGCAACGATATCACGCGGAAGGTTGCACCCAGTGGAAATGTATTCCCACCTTCTCAGAGAATTAACGTCAAAAGTGTCGGAGCGCCTAGGGCTTGCGTTTGGCAGCCGTTCATTTTCTCCTCCCGTTCTCACCTCGTACCCTGCACGCCAACTTTTACTGCTCCAATTGCCCAACTGCGATGACGACGAAAAAAACAATGTTACCGCTCTAATTAAATGGCTTGCTCGAGGAGAGCCCCGTTATGAGAGCGACACTGTGATAATTGCTATGCGGCTTCTGTTCATCGGAGTATGATCTTAGCTGGCCAACGAGTTTCAGACTGTATCATTTGATTTGTAGTACTAAGTGGTAATAAACTAATATTTCTTTGATTCATTGACTATATGATTTGTAACGAGTAATTTATCCGAGTAGTCAACGTTGGTAATATAGTAATATTTATTAATTATTCCTTCTCGTTTGAAAGATCATGCGTGGCTTGTTATAATTCGAGCAGTAGATCAATAGATTCAAAATCAACATTTCATATTACAATAATAGTTTTTTTCTGTCAGTATGGTTCTGGTATATCAGGACAAAAAGTTGGACTCGTGAAAGTCGAGTGACGAACGCGTGAAAGTTCTCCCTCGTCCATTAGAGCCGATATTACTTTACATCTGTATTTATCGTTATCGGTATCATCGCCGGCGCCGGGTGGAGCTGCCGGCTGGTAATTACGCTCTTCTTTTTTCACTAGCGTGAGCGGAGAAGGTTTCCTCTGAACAGGAGTAATCCATCATTGACGATTGCCGGTGAAACTCGGTCACCCGTAGTAGGGAACGGTCTGGTACACGCTTTAAAATCATGGATCGGCATCCTTTTTTTTTCTCCTCCGCGATTACTACCTAGTCACAGTAGAAGGCTAACTAACAGTGGCTCGTTTCTCCCGGCAGGAGAAACATTAAGCTTCGAACCTGTTTATTAGATGGAACTCTCTGTCGCAAAGCAATGGGAAACCCCCGAGGCAAAAATACGTACTCGTGTATCTGGTATTCGAAGTCAAGTACAGCCTTTTTCAATGATGTTAAGTTAAGTCCCATTGAGCTTTCATGATATCATGGAATTATCGATAAGAGAATTGACAGGAATGCAGGAATGCTGATCTCATGGAATTCTTAAGAGTGTCGAGATCAGCAGCAACACACGAGAGCCACGCTACTGGTTCTTAATGTCGAAGAGCCTCTAACTAATGGTATTGCCGGATCGAAATCGTCAGGTTTTCAGCTGCGGATATGAGCGAGTCCAAGGCTCGAATTAAAGCTTCTAGTGCGTGGATAACGAGGAGAGCGTGTGGTTCAGGGGACCAGTGTCCAGGTTTACAAGCAGGTAACCTTACGCCCGTACGATTATAGGTGTCTGGGTTCCTGGGGTGCCCCTATCCGTTTTCTCCACAGCGCGGCAACAGCAGCAGCACCACCAGCGTCCGGACGCGTTGGGACACCCCACTGCAACCTGTCAGAACTCCAATTTGCTCTACTCTGTTCGAGCCACTCGTGCGGATGCCACTGCGAACACACATCCTCGCACACATCTTCCCCTCAAACTTATACATACACATATCCAAAGGACTAAGATTTTTATTTCATTTCTTTCCATCACGATCCAACCGGAGGGAGAACGAATGAATGCACCGGCGATTGATTACAGGGAAGAGTTGATGCGAGAACAACGAAAACTGTGCTCGCAAACGCGACTGAGAACGAAATGTCCATGCAACCCTACTTTTTCCTAACTCGCTCACCCCCCTCCAACTCTAGTCTATAATTAAGCAAACCGAGCACTACGACAGGTCGGCATATACACGTAACGAGTGTACCACGAAACTTCAGTTGCTACCGATACAAGATTACGTATGATTTATGAAGACTGGGCGAATTTTTCTCCCACGCGAGCTAGTAGCGGTCGAATGAGCCAACCCTTATCCTTTCAGTGATCGCAACGAGTCACTCATCGCAAGTCGTAAAGGTAAAAGCTTTGTCGCCGAAGCGAACATGCGCGACCTTTACTTTAAAGCGTTCCTTTCCACGCGATTCCTACTCTGCCGAATTTCATTAGCCGAATTACTACTGAAACCTACTAATTTCCCGTACAAGTACTTTAGCGGTACAAATGAAGAGCCACCCAAGTTGCAAGCATCGAGTCGAATATACATCTACACGAGGGACTAATCGACTCATTCAAGATACAGGCTTCTCTTTAGAAGCGTGGCAAGAGGATCAATTAGGAGGAGATTTAATTTGCCCTCCCTGTTAATCACGCGCGTACCCGCTTCTCGGCGGGGCGACGAGTCATAACTCATTTTCAATCTGGACATTACGAGCGGCTAGAAGTTAGCCCACGGCTAACTTGCACCGGCTGTTGCTGCTGCTTGCTAGTTGGTACTACCTGGCTGCCACGACAAGTGCGAGATGCGCCCGTTAAGACATTATTAATATCCCTTAATTCCAGCTTTTCCCTAGGCTCGCCTATACACACGCTCCTTCATACAAACCCCACTCTCTCTCTCTCTCTCTCTCTCTCTCTCTCTCTCTCTTCTCGCATTCGCGCTCAACACTTTTTTTTATTCCTTCTCGGCCTGCCCGATAATTCAGCCGGATTACCGTTACATTGTCCCTACTACCGGTCTTGCTTTCGAGCGACGACGTCGCTGGAGAAGATGCCGGGCCGCCCGAGCGTAATCGGATAAGAAGAATAAAGGGCTTCCCCAACTCGCCGGAATCATCATTCCTGTCCCTCCTATACCAGTGAAAAAGAAGGGGAGAAAGAGAAAGAGTAAATTCGTGAAGCGTCGTCAAAGAGTTAAAGGAAGAAGTCGAATGAACTGTTGGGTATTGACTGGCGATCAGTTCATGATCGGTGGTGGTGGTTGGGTAGGAAAAGAGAGTGGGCCGGAGAGGGTGAGAGTTGTCTGAGAGAGGTGAGATTCTCCAGGCAGATACAGGCAAGGAGGACGAGGGCGAGGAGGAGGAGAAGAAGAGGTGTAAAGGAGGCTCTCTCGCTCGCAGGTGGACTCTCGCTTTTGGACCACCGTGTAGTAGCCGGGTCGCAGGCGGGGGTCTTATAATATCGCGTCATACGAAACGATGAAATAGTGGCCGTAGCGAAGGAATGTGTTCCCTCTACCACTTGAGTCGTCGAGTTGAGACTTGACTGGCGTTGCGTGCTTCTCTCTCTTTCTCTCTCTTTCTCTTCCTCTCTCCAACATTTCCTTCTTTTCTCGACTGTGGACTGCGTGAAGAAACCTCGACTGCTCTTAACCGGCCTGCGTGTGCCTCTCTGGCTATGTCTGCTTCTGCTGACCAACTCACTCGCACGCACGACCTGGCACCAACCACCGCTGCCGTCTTCTACGTGCTACACGTATATGTTTTTAAGTATACTTCATCCCCCCATCCAAAGCACCGACCAACTCAGCTTCCACCGCGCGCGCGCGCGCCACAAGATATGCCAATTTAAACCGCGCCTCTGCTTTTTTCTTACCGCCCGAACACTACTACTGCTGCTTGCTGGTTGCTTGCCTCATCTCGAGAGTCAACCACAACCACTCGTTCCTACGATCACCTAATTATCCTCGCTAATAACCAACTGGTAGGAACGAGAGCAGAATATATACCTCGTAATACAAAGACTCTCACTTTCCATGCACTCGAAATGAAACGAGTGAGGAGAGAAGTTTGTCGAGTGCTTGGAGGGATTACAACTTTAGAAGGAGAGAAGTTCTCTTTCGGTAGGCAATGGAGCTCTAAGGTGGCCCGTTAAAAAGTGAGAGTGAATGCTGTGAGATACAAAATGTAGGTAGATGGCAGAGGGGTGAGGGTTGGGCCGAGGGGAGTATATTGGGAAGAAGAGAGGCGAATGGTGGTATGGAATAAGGTGGCAGAAGTCATGGGTCGAAGAGAGAGGGAAAAGGCTTGGGATGAGAGAGAAAGAGTGAGAGATTCAAAAGGTGCTCAACAGGGCAGGCGTGGGCTACCCGTGATCATCATGACAAAAGCTCCGGGCAAACATCCATTCAATTTATTAGCTTATAGGCACGCCGTCGTGCCTACTATACACACCACCACCTACGACACCAGCACACCAGCGGCCTATAATGCTCCTAACATTATGGCCACCACTCCGCGAGAGAAGAGAACTCTTCTCGCTTCTCTTTCTCTCTCGTGGATCGGCACAGCTTCTCTTCTCCTAGCCAGTTGTTGTACCTTACGTGTCACGCTCGCTCGCTCGCTCGCTCGCTCTCCTCTCGCGCCCGTACAGTTACACTTTTTATGGCGCTAAGTTCCTACGTCCGCCGTATCTCAGGAGCGAGGAAAGAAAAGAGAGCCGAGAAGACTACTAGCTACACCAAACCACTCTCGACTCTTCTCGCCGGTTCGATTACCCCGAATTTATCGATCAAAGAATCCGCCCGGATTTACAGAATTCTTAATCAAGAAAAAGAAAAAGTAGGTGGCTGATATTATACGTCTTTCTATCCGGCAATGGGAAGATCTCGTTGCAGGTGAGAGTAAATAAAAGCGAGTGGAAATACTCGTCAAGCGTTTCCATGACTGGCGTGCGTACTTATCGGGCGCGCGTGCGAAAGCCAGGAAAAGGCAGTGGCGTTGGAGTCGTTAAAGCGACGTGAGAGAGTAATTAAGCTGTCGGACTAAGAAAAAGGCAAGAGAATTTCTGTATGTCCGAGATATTAGTTTGTCATCGAACCGTACTCCTCGATGTCTACGATTACCGGCTGTAAATGTCAATGATTGCCACGCCCATTGAGACTTTTTCATTTTTAAGGGTTACGAGCATTTAGACTACCTAAGCTTTCATTAACAAGTTCTGTCAGCAACTTTGCCATAGTCGAGCGACGAAATCTTTGCCATCCAAATATCCGGTCATTGACATGCTCCAATTTTACTAAGTCGGCCGCGAGTGTACATATCATATGCTTGCGTGTTAAAAGTATAACAGCTTACCTGGCCGTGTTTATCCATGTCGTTGTTGGTCAGCTTGACCTTTTCAAAAGAGACCACCTGCTTTCGTAGCTGCTCGCCAGTGAACGGCGAATCCGGATGAACGTAGAGTCTTGCTGGTGCTGGTGGATCAGCTTTTCCAGCGACGAGCCAACAACTTCTGTGATAGGCGTATCGATATCTCTTGTTGTCCACTGGTACGATGTCCATTAGCACTGCATACCTACCCTCGGACTTCAAGCCGCTGAACGACACCCGGCAAGTTGGAAACATCCGCCTGAAAGTCATACAGTTGATCGTCCTTTAGTAAAATTGATGGATTCATCGATGAATCGAAAGAACTTCAGTGAACTCTGATCATTTAAGATTGAGCCGCGGTAATTTTTGCACAAAATTAACCTGTAGACTTTATGAACCTGACCTCAAAATGTCAAGTGGTAGCAGGTGAGTTGTCTATGAATGTTAAGGTTGAGTGGATAATAAGCAGATGCTTATGCAAACACGCTCGTACCCGTGAAGAATCTGCTAATTGGCAGGAAGACGTAAGGGGAAGAGAGAGAAAAAAAAGGACTTGTATGTATTTCAGGTGTTAAGCAGTGCAAGGTTGGTAAAGATGAGTGGTTGGTCTAGCAAAGGGGACTAGATTTCATTGTGGGCTAGCTTGGACGCGCGTCGGAATCGGACGCGGAGAGTCAGTCGCCAGTCGGAGTGTCTAACCAGGCAGTTTGATTGAAAGGAGCGCCCGCAGGCCTTTCAGGCCTCGTTACCAGCTTCGTCACCCTTGAACCTCGTTATATCCAGTCGACTTTTCAACACCTCCAACTCGAAGAGCCGCACACGCTTCTCGCCACCCGGCTCCTCTTACTTCCTTCCAAGCCAGACGAAGACTTTTTCGACCAAACATTTCCCACCCACCGTTCCCTCTAACTCTTTCAACGAGACCAGTCTGAGACTGACCGAGAATAAAAGCCGTACTCTCTTCGTGGAATTGCAAGCTTCGAAGAACCGAAGAGAAACACCAGTCCGCGACTGATGGCTATGCCGAGAAGAACCTGTCGGGGTCGACCTATCATCTGCTCGGGACCTTGCAATCCTCGAAACCGACATCGCAACTCCAGTCAAGAGAGAATACCATTCTCCGGGGAGTACACCGCGTGTTCCCTGCCAGGATTACTCGAGGAAGACTATCAACCACCTTGTCTTTCCAAGTCGAAACGATCGCATATGCGAACGATCGCTGCATCGCGTGTTACATTATCGGGAAATACTAGTTGTCTAACTTCCGCATGCGACAGAGCGAAGAAACTCTGGCAGACTACAAAGCGATTGTCCGTTCGTGGTTTCGAAGCAGTTGACAACGCGATTCACTTACCCGATCTACCACCTTTTATAATTATTTTGATAATCTACGCCCTTTTACATGCTTTGCTAGCAACACTAGCATTGCGCACACCCGGGTATCATATTTTTTTATCCAGTCAGATTTGTGGCCTTCTAGCAGTTCTCTCCTGGAGCATCTCTGGCACTGTCACTCTTTAACAACATGCTGCTTATAAGGAAAACGAGTGACTTATATTCCTTCTAGTACCAACGACGTTCTTTAACTCGACATGAAAGCCATTGATATACTAAACGCCTCATATCTGGCAATGAGATTGCGGAGCTACCGATCGGAGAATACCAACCGCAGAGGGATACCAAGGTGCCGGGAGGCAGCTGTAAGGTGACCGCATCATTATGCTTGTGTCTCGGATGAACGGGCTCTTCATTTCTTCACTACTCTTGGCATGATGATTACGATAAAAGGGAAGCTCGCGTGACGAGAGTCCGTGAAGCGTTGTTCCTTATGTCTGTGCTAAGTATCGGCCTTGTATCGACTCTCGAGAACCACTGGGAACACAGTATATTCAAGCAACGGAGACTTTTAGAGCCACCTTCGAGCTTTGACGCTCTCAAGGGCGGACTGTTTCACTCTTATAAGAAACAACCTATCGGATAAGAGTTCCATTTCCATAATAAACTGTGCTCGCACACTGCCAAAGAGAGAGGAGTGTGTTAGTGTGAATAAAATCCAAAATCATTTCACTCAGCCCTCCACTTGTTCTACACGCGTTAGCAAATAGGCTTTTTTTTTTTTATCGTTTCGAAGCTGAGCCCCGTCGAGAGTGTGGCATAAATTCTCAGTAAACAGTAAAGGCGCCGCGAGATATATCACAGGGAAGATTAGGATTTTGGAGGGTAGGAAGACCCAGGGGCGAATGGTATATAAGTGGGAATTCAGCGAAGCGACTATTAAGTAACCATGCCAAAGTCAATCGAGAATTCCCCCGGCACCGAGTCATCCCCATTTCACGTTACATTTCTATCCCCGCTCGTTTACGATATACACTGGGAACACTGGCCCTCCCCCTCCTCCCTCCCACCCTATCTTTATTGGGAATCACGAGGACCAATTCGATCCACCGTGCACATCAATTACAGCCCCTCAAAGATCCCGGCTCTTGTATCCTGCCGTTCGAATTTGTCATGTACTAATCCCACCATTAGGAGAGAGCAACACTGAAATTTCGCTTGACATTGAAATTAGTGGAAATTTGGATGATCCTGTCCTGTTAGAATCGCACTTCCATCTGGCTGTCGTTACAGGGCATTTCCCCGTCAAATTAGGCAGAAACCAACAGGCTCTGGTCGAAGCTCTACGTCCATGAACTAACGAGGCCATAATCGCAGGAGTAGAACGCCAGCCGATATCGTCTGAAGAACATCCACGAACGTATATATCTCTCTCTGTCGGAGGGGTGGTGTGAGGGGGGGTGGGTGGTGGTGGAATATTGGTGGCAGAGTCATCAGGGAGCCGACGCCGTTCTCGAGGAAAGGACGGCCGGAAGGGTCCCCCTTACAAATGGATTACGGAAGCGGTGTGGTATTATAGCGATGCCGAACGCTCCAGTTCGAGTTACTTAAATGTTTACCGTGCTAACGACTTCGCGGCCCAAGAGCCAGGTGCTCGCTTCTGCCCGCTACCATAATTATACCATGGCCCATTCGCACCCCTAGCTGGATTTTTAGTCGAGCCTCCAACTTACGACATATTCTTTCGACCAACTAAACACGCGCCTGTTTTACAACGAATCTCGAGTGTCAAAAAAAAAAAAAAGAAGAAGAAGAAGAAGAGAGAGGATTCTTTATTTTTTAAAGCTTGTGTTTCACTCTTGAAGAGTTGAAATTATTACAGGGCAAAAGGGACTTGCCTCGCGTCGCACTTGCACGATTTGTATCATTTAAGGGGGGGGGGGGGGGGGGGGGCGAGCGGTGTAAAGAGAGTGAAAGAAAGGAAGTAAAGGGAGACACGGAGAGACAGGATGGCCGGCTTGAACGGCAAAGTACTCGCAGCGGCTTCCACAGTGGTATTTCCATTTGTGCGGCTGCGTTCTCGGTACACGATGCCTGCATGCCGAGGAGATCGCGCGGCGTAACCTGCACGTTCACCCTGGGCCCGAACGGGGCACGTGTGAGTGTATAATGTAGGTTGCCGGCACCTTGATGAAGGGTTCGCGTGACGAGTAGGTACCCTCTATCCGCCGGTGTATCCTGTCTCTCTTCTCGGCGGGCCCTGCTTCACTCGTCCACACCTTCGGCACGCCAACCAAGCCATCCCAACAACAACCCGATTCACGCTTTTGCTTACTTTCAACTGGGAAAAATACTCATCGGACACTCCACTTTTCGGCCAACCTTGACTCCATTTCAATAAATCTCACCGCCGCCGTCGCCGCCGCCGCCGCCGCCTTATATACAGGAATATGCACTCTTAGACGAGAATCACTGTCGTGTTCCGGACTCATAAATCAACTGGCGCTGAGCGATCGCACGATATCACCCAATGGCTGGGATCTTAATCGTAGAGAGTCGAGTCCACACCGCACATTCTTTTCCTCGATACTGGTATTCTAGATTTTTATACACGAAATTGACTTTCTTTAGTTATTCCATCTATGTGCGTGTCTATATTTATGTAAGGCAGAGAGAGAGAGAAAGAGAAAGAGAAAAAGAAAGAGAGATGAAAGACGAGGGGTCAAAAAGTGGCGAGTGCCAACGTGGGAAATGCAAGAGAAGCCTTCTTCAAGCTTTCTCTCTCTCTGCGAAGAGTCAAGGAGGAACCGGAGGAGCATACGATATCCTGGCACCCCGTAGTGCCAGACAATTCCACCTGATTGGTCCGAATTCGTATTGTCACCGGTGAACGCGAAGAGTGACGTGTTCGTTCGTAGGTTCCGTTCTCCCTGGCTCGAGCTTTCGAAGAGATTTCGTATGGCACAAGAGTTTCCTCTCGCGCTTGTGCTAACGACCAGCTATTCGTGCGTCGCCAGGACGTTCTTGATATATCGACCGCCACCGTTGCGAGAGACACACCCCAGGATTATTTGAAAACTTTTTTAATCTCCGCTCTACTCGATTACCGTGTCTCTCTCTCTCTGTCTCTCTCTTTTCAGCTGTCAGTTCATCCAAGTATTAGACAAAGCACTTGTTCAAGATGCTTCTGTTTGGTGTGACAATTAGCATAAAGGTTTTCTTGGTCGATAATCTTGTCGAGTATTTCAAGGCTGCTGGAGATATCAAGGTGACTCTTTAGTGTCTGGTTTGCCTGTGCTCGAAGCTGCCTTCTTTCGCAATTAGTGCCAGGTTTATTGGGGAACGCGCGCCTCCACCGCCGCCAGGCTTATCCGATTATCATCTACTTTCTGCACCGCATAAATTCGCACCCCCGCTCTCCGTTCCTTCCCTCACCGCAAACTAACTGACTGGGATCCTCGTATGCAATAGTAGTATGGTGGCGCGTCCAATAGCTGTTACGAATTCCAGGGTTAAGAATGAATATTTAACGGGCGGCAAAAGCAGAGATTGCCGCTGGCGAGAACAAACAAGGAAACTAACGATCACACTAATCATGCTTGACACGGTACGCCGGGCTCTTCAAGTAGTAGGTGGCATAGTATCTTATCGTGTTAAGATATGCCTGGCATAATTAGCGTTGTTCTAGCTTCGAGTAATTACGGTGTCTTCAGCACCCACATAACAACTTTGGTTGGACAAGAGCTTACATGGCGGCGACGAATAGGAACTCGAACAAAATGACTTGTACATTTCAAGGATAGAGCGATAACAGTACGTGTACTACGATAGATCGAAACAGTCGGTCTCTCTTCTCTCTTTCTCTCCCTTACGGACAAATATCTCATAATTCTGAAGTGGTCACGCATCCTGGGCAAGTCGCACGCAGCTGCGCCGCCTCAACTTTATTAGCATACCTATAAAAATGAGCGAGAACGAAGGAAGGAGTGAGCGAAGAGTCGAACGCGGCCTGTATATGCCCACAAAGGGGCATAAATGCTCGCGATAAATTATATCGAAAAGTCCCTTAAATATCTCGTAAAAGGGCGCTCAATGATCGCCATTAGTTCGAGTACAACTCCTCTTGACTGGCGTAGTTTCTCTGTTTGCCTTGCGCACAATTCTAGCGAGGAAAATTGACTGGGCAGCCGGCCTCACGAATTATAAGGATCGTTGGTACTATCGTGGTATTAATTAACTGGTTGCTGGTATAATGATTAGTAGCGAGCGAATATAATTGGGCCGAAAGATGTGTCGGATCCTACGTCCTGCTGTTCTAAAATCGTTCGCACGTTGTAATCGTGGCGATTAACGCGATCGTAATTCCACGGGCTGGATGGCCTCCAAGACACTCGTTGATTGATGAATATTGCTAATGTGCCAAAGTACAAAAGTGCACTCACCGGCCTGTCTTCGTGATGATCATCTCGGTGCCCAGATCGTTGAACTTGTCCCAAAGCTCCTTGGTTTCGAGATGACACTCGACGTCTCGCAGCTCGTCGCTATTGCAGCTCGTTCTCAAACGATGTTTGCGCTCGTGCTCGCTGTAGCCGTCGACGCACTTTCGTGACGAGGAATTCGTGCTGAGATCGTCAGGCACACCGTGGAGGGGACTGTCGTCGACGCTACTGCACTCCTCCACATCGACGTCCACCTCCTCGTCTTCCTCATTTGCCGATTTCTCGGTACCCTCGCTCTCACCCTCGCAATTCTCTACCTCGTCGTCTCCGACGAGGAGAGCTTCTTCCGTCACGACGGTCGCCGTCGCCACGATATTCACTGGCGAGGCTCTCACACCTGAAACAAATAAAGTCATTCAAATTAATGTTGATTCAGGGATTCCTCCATTCGACTGAAAACAGATAGAAAACAAGAAATCAGTTGCTAAAGTGCCGGAATTGTACCGAAAACACTTGGAAACAGTCTCCTGATTAGCTGATTTCGTCTAATTTTCACGGTATTTTCTATGTTTTTCAATCTTCCTGACCTTCTCAGGGGCTGAAATTGGGTGAGGAATGTTTTTTTGCATCAAGGAAGAAGTGATATAAATTCCAGAGCCCTAGCTCAAAATTCATTTTTTCGCAAATTTTTCCATATGTACCCCTTCACAAATTTTCGATTTTTCGAAGGTTCTGGGACTTGAACGAACGCTTGATATTTCGATTGTTTGAGTATCAAAACGGATAGAAAACATGAAACTAGTGGTCAAAGTGCCGGAATTGTACCGAAAACACATGGAAAACCGATCTTGAATAATTTATTTTCGTGGGTTTTCCCATGTTTTTCAATCTTCCCGACATTTTCCGGGGCTGAAATTTGGTGGAGAATGTTTTCTTACGTCAAGGAAGAAGTGATATAAATTCCAAAGCCCTAGCTCAAAATTCATTTTTTCGCAAATTTTTGTGGGTATACCCCTTGACGAATTTTTGGGCCAAAAAATGAACTTTGACCTGGGGTTCTGGAATTTATACCACTGTTTCCTAGCTAAATACTGAATCACTACCTGAAATACCAGACCCTGAAACGGTCGGGAAGGGTATTTCAAAAATTTTAGATTTTTCTACGGTTTTCGGACTTGGACGAACGCTTGATATTTCGATTGTTTGAGTATCAAAACGGATAGAAAACATGAAACCAGTGGCATAAATGCCGGAATTGTATCGAAAACACATGAAAAACCGATCCTGAATAATTCATTTTCGTGGTTTTTCCTATGTTTTTCATACTTCCCGACATTTTCCGGGGCTGAAATTTGGTGGAGAATATTTTTTTGTATCAAGAAAGAAGTGATATAAATTTCAGAGCCCTATCACAAAAATAAGTTTTTCGCAACTTTCCAAAGTGCCGGATTTGTGGCACGTGTTCATTTCTACATAAAACAGCCGGTCAGCACTGCGTTAGTTCGTATGGAGTTTCGAGGATATCCTCTCCCCGGCAAGGAGTAGCGTATGTTACCGAGGAACGGGTATCACTCGCGGATCCAATTTGAGATATCGCCCTGGCGGAAGGAGCATTGTTCGCGCGGAATAGTACAAATTAACAGATCTCTATCGCGGCCAGTGCAATTAACATTGTGTACACTGCGCGGCTGGTTTGGCCTTCTTGAAATCTGACGGTTTAATTAGCCACCGGTTTCGCGGCAGATGGGCCTGCTCCGATTAATTACCTCCCTCCATACTGTCCAAGCCTATCAGCCGAGATCATCTCACTTATTTGCATCGACACTCCTAGTGACAACTTTACTATCTTTCTCATTGTATTCTACCTCTTTTCACTCCGTTCATTTTCGTCTGACCTTACTCTTTAACCCGCAGAATACAGCCGCTGTCGTCTCATCACGATTTTTAATCCATTTCATACACTCTGCTCTTCTCTTACGTTGTTTACATTGTTTTTATCATATTGTTGCCGACACGAAAAGTGCAGTAACGAGGCATGCCCATCGCGTGCTTCCGTCTGGCGGGCAAACTTGCGTGTACCGCGTGCACGACACGCAGAGAAGGCGAACCCTAATAATAATGCTGGCGAGCTGTAAATGAGAGTATACAACGCGCGGCTGCGTTCGAGGAAACGGACAGGCCAAAATTCTTCAATGTTGCGAGGTGCACCTACTCGAAAGGTAGTTATTGAGGGACGAATGTCTTCGAATGTGAGTGCAGCCGAGAGAACGCAGCTGGCTGATGTGCACGACGACAAGAGAACCCGTCTGTCGCGAAATTAACACCGCGCGCGAAACCGTCGCGTGTCCCATCGCTTCCTTCCACCTTCGTCTTCTATTTTACTCTTACTCTTCCAATCTACTTAATCCTCAACAAAACGACAAAGTAAGACGTGCAAAAACATGGAGCGTGCATCCTGGTACTTTGATCCACAGGTATTTTAATAACACCCTGGCCGCTTATAGTAAGTTGTAGAACATCACGCAAGGTTCAGAGCGTCGAAGTTTCACCCGCAGGGTCAAGTGAGCAATCGTCGTCTACTCAAGTTTGCGGGATTGAAGTTGAGAGGAATTCAAAGGCATAATAATACGAGGAATTCGTGATGGCAAAGGTAGGAGGATCATTGTGAGGGAGTGTGAAAGGGTTAAAATGCTTGGGAAGCCTGGAGAGTCCAACAAGGATGAACCCGATACCGGAAGCTTTCCGGCCGCTCGACGAGAAGGAGTTAAAGCTCTCTTTGCGAGAGTTGGTTTGTGTGTGCCAAGAGAGAAGGTGGTCCCGCGTGGTTCCACGTTCTTAAGGCCAGAAGAAATATGAGCGAGCTACTGACGTCAGCTTCCTTTTGCCGGAGAACCGACAGGCGACCACCCAGAATCCTGTCACCACCCAGCCGTCCGAAGGACGTTGTGCTCGAAAGGATCGAGCGAGCCAGCCGAATAACGATCGCGTTACAGAAGCTCTTGGGCACACACATTTCCACAAAGGGCTGCTCCTCTGCTCCTCTTTCCTACCACATTACACCGACGAATGCAGTAAACGAGCCGCGACGGCCCAGCGATCAAACTCGCACACGTGCCACTGCTCGTTAGAACAAGGCTCTCTATCAAACGACACCGTATACACTGATCATCTGCCGAGATCACTCCAGTTTCACTTTGTTACTCGCCGACGTTGATGAAAGAATAGGATTCTCACGAATTTCAGGCGAACAACTATTTTACTTCTTCCAAAGAAGTTCTATGAACCCGAGAAAAAATCCTATCAATATAATTGTTGCCGGGATTTAATGTTTTCGAGCCGTGCCATCAGCTTGCGGTGAAGGAGCCGCTCTTCCCGAGAACGATTAAGAATCTCCAGATTACCGGGGGAACCGTAATGGCGTCGTTAAGTGCGCTAATGTGATTACGGGTTGAAAGCACCGGACAAGCTCTCTCTGAGCCGCGCGCGCGCCCGACAAAAAAGGGCGATTTGCGCTCCGGCAGCCGCCGCAACGCTCGTCAGAAAACTCGTTCGCCCATGAAGAGGCAGAGAGGCTCGAGTTTTCATTGGTTTTTGCAAATAAGAGGAGCGCCCGGCATAGCGGAGTGCCGGGAGAGCGTGGAATAATGCGGAATTTGAGCTCGGCGCGTTCTCGCAAATGGTCCTCGCTCGAAATAGAGCCAACTCTACGTACCATTTGCCTCTCCGATAGCCTTGTATCAGAAAAGCCCGATAAATCTGCCCCTCGCCCGACGACGGACACCCGGCACACATTCCTTCTACTCGGGGGAAAAAGAGCAAGCAAGAGAGCAAGCCGATTCGACGTTCCCCGAGGGTTTAGAGAGCAGCGTGCGAGTTGGTCTCTTCGATTACCGTCAGCAAGCGTTAATTTCAGTGCGAACAGGTGAGATTTACGGTCGATCTTGTTGGCAAGAATCCGACGGGAAGTCCAACTAACCCCGGCGCGTTACCCTCTCGGGCCACTTATTATTTCAGAGGCTAATTATCATTCGACTTGCCAAACGCGCAATTTTTATTACCGTCCCGGGAGAGTGCGAGCCGCGCACTCTATTTTCGTTCTAATTGATCGGCCACCTCTAATTGAATGGACAGCCGGCAATCAACGCGTGCTCTAATGGTTCACAATTCCTTGTGGAAAATGCGTTAGGGCAAATCCGAGGCGGATTGCGCGCTCCAACGAAAGTTTTATTGGCCTGGCTCGAGGGATAATCGGCGCGCGCTATTCCACTGGCTAGTCGAGACGGCTGCACTCAAATTGTCAGACGGATTAAGGTAAGAGGGAGTGGATAATGTGGCTGAAATATTGCGGATTAAATTCGAGGAGAGTCAACGCAATGAGAGAGGACCAACAGCAGCCGCATTAACGAGGCGTCAGAATGCAGGAATCGATTAAGAAAGGTGCTGAGAGCAACCCTGGCTTTAGAGTCACATGCAATAAAGCAATCTTCTTACTCTAATAGCAAATCAAACCAACTAACATACACGGAGACTTCAAATTAACTCCCACAATTGTAAATTATCCCGATACAAGCAATGAAAGTACGGGTTTACAACTCTGCCATCTTCCGACGGAAGAAGCGCTGTGTACCAGCTGTAATTTCTGCTATTTACTACTCGTTAACCACATTCTCCTTTTACACTGGTAAACATATTAAAAATGTATCCACTTCGCCTTAACTTTTATGTCTATTTTAGCTGCACTAACGACTTCTCAAATACCTTTACTTTACTCTAATTATTCTACTAGTGAATCAAGCAATGAAAAACAAAGCCGTTAGTTGGCGAGACAAAGAAAATGGTACTGACAATAAAAATAGAGAGTAGAAGTAGAAGAAAGTGAGATTGGGGGGGGCGAACGCTAAAGAAAAGGTAAATGTACAAGGACAAATGGAGAAAATTAAGGGCCAGTGAGATGTTCTTACGGTGATCGAGAGCAGCGGTGGGCACAAATGCTTTTCCTGGAGGACACTCGATGCTGGTGTTAGCGGTCGCGGTGGTATTGCCGATGCCCTGCAGGTGGTAATGCCCGAAGGACGGACCCCTGGGCGCCATGATGGCCGCGATGCTGAAGTCCGTCGCTTTTCCCCGTTCCCCCTTCGCCGGCATGCCTCCGGCGAGCACGACACTTTCCTCTACCGTCTTGAGATCTTCTTCCACCGACTCCTACTTCTGATTTCCTCAGTTTCTAGGCGCGGACAACTGTCTTCTTCCGAGACCCGGCTCGGTGGTCCACTAACCTCTCCGCGATCAGCTCCTTGGTTAAGTTCGTTTTGGCACAATGTCACACACGGGGAATAGTGTCCGATGCTTTCCCGATTAACTGTTACAAGTAATACTTAGAGAACGATGAACATCCGCGTGTGGAAAGTGCGAGAAGGCCTCTGGTCTCGACGGAAGGCCGTTGGTCCCGCCGAGATGGGCCCCCAACTGCCATCGGCCGTCCAATAAACAAGCGGAGAGCACCCGCGTGTCTGTCTAGTAATCCTCGTGGCGCCGCACTTGCTCAACAAGTCTTGCGGAGACTGTGATAGCTGTCGCGAGTGAGTGGAGAATTGGTTGAGAGTCTTGTTATGGAGAGAGAGATTGGTAAGGGTGTCTCGGCGGCGGCGGGAGGGTGGCGAGTGTTACCCGAAACACGATGCACGTAGAACGACGCGTCTGCGCTGCTCGACTCCCCGAACTCCACTAGCCGGCGTAGCCTGCCGAAGGGGCCCCGATTACCCCACCACTCGGACCCACGAGCCACGAGATCTCTCGAGCTCGAGAGACGTCGGGACGTCGGGACGGGGGTAATGGTGGGGGCTGGCCGTCTCTCCTACAGCAGAGCAGACACACAGAGAGAGAGAGAGAGTAGCGCTCGTTCGACGACGAGCGTGCGGCAGCCGGTGCGCGCGCGCCGAGGACCCCTCGGCACCCACGATGGGCGTTCCATCGGCGCCCTACCTTTCCATCCCGACCAGTTCCTCTCTATCTCTCTCTCCGTCGCACTCCCAACCGACTATACCGAGCAAGAGGAAAAGGCACGTTCATCCGGACGTAAGCTGGGCTCGGCGTCGATACGAGGAGGCAGAGGGACCAGCCTCCTACGCAGGCCACGCCTCGACTTCCTGGTGGGTAGGTTTGTCGTGCTTCGCTCTCCCGAGCCTCTGGTTTCTCCACCATCGTTCACCCCATCCTCACCCCGACACGACGCGCAAGGTATGCTCGATCGCTCGCCGCTCTCCTCTACTTACGCGAACAACGCGCAGCCCGAGCCACGACGAAAGAGAGATCGATCGACCCCTCCCTCACCAGCCAACCCTCTCGCCATCCTCTCCGCACCCCTCCTCTGATAACACGATACACCCTCTCGAACGCCCTGCCAACCACTCTCCCACTCTGACCTTTCTTTATGCACCAGAGTACCTGCACTCTCGTACCACTTTGCCTTCGGCCATCGTCACTGCGAGGAGGGATTCTTAACGGTCATTAGAGTACTCGCACGATATACTTGGCTGTCTTCGGCTCACGTGTCCTTACTTCTCGCAGACGTCGCTCTTCCATCATTCGATCGTCCTTTCTTCTCCCTTTGTAATTGGCTGCGACAGATTGCATGTATCCGCAGAGAGAAACTCATGCGTTACTACTGCGGAGCATCCCTTTTTCTAGGTGGGCTGACATATGCTTGACTCATACCCCTTGCATCAGGCGGGCATTTACATTTGTCCACGGAATGCGATCATTTTCCGCTGACAGTAAAATGAGAGCACGTCCAGCATCCGTGCGAGTTGGTGAGTAGTGTTGAGGGAAGGTTGGTGGTTGGTTGGTGGTAATAAAACGTGCATGGAAGCGAGAACGCAATAAAGACCGTTATGAGATGAAGAGCAGACATATGGCGATCGATCAAGCCACAGGATGCACGGAAGGAGTTCACATTTGAGGGCTTATACATTTCTAGATAGATCTTAGAAGGAGGGAAAGAGAGATGAAGGATCGAGGATAGATTTACGGCGTGTGTTTAGGCACTTAGTCTTACCTAGCCCCCCTCCTTTATTATACTAATTTCTCGGGCACGTCAAAATAGCTATCGTGTAGCGGGGCAGCCTCCTGAATTCTATTCGACACGCTGGGTGCCCCCGTAGTCGAGCGCATAAAAGCTCCCGTATAAAATATGAAGACCCAAGCATTCCTCTCCCTCTCTCTCTCTTTCTCCCATCCAATTCTCAAAGTTACTCTCTCCCTCTATGTCTGCCATCCGGTTGGTTTCGTCTTCAGGTAGCTGAAAAGTCGCGTTGCGCCTCGGCGAAGTCTGCCCGAAAAGAGAGTCGAGTGAAGTAGAATCGTGTCCCGTGGACCCCCCGTTTCGTTTCTCTCTCAGCATTTCAATGTTTTTGAAGCCTCTTGCTCTCCCGATGATGCTCTCCGACGTGTCACCGTCGCCTTTTCAAATTCGTCACCCGTGGTGAAACTTGCCATTTAACGGGCCTCAACGACTGTATCCACTTAACTAGCTTTTTCGTGGCCCATCGTCGAGACGCACTCACTCTCTTCTCTTCTCTCTCTCTCTCTCTCTCTCTCTCTCTCTCTCTCTCTCTCTCTCTTACTTGCTCTCCTGCAGTTAGTGGGTCTCGACATACCTGACTAGCCGGCGGTTGGCCGTGCAACCGCAGAGATAGATACCCGCTGTCAGATACAAGTCCTCATGAAGAGAGCTCGCAAGAGTAGGATGAAGTGCAAGAGAGAGAGAGAGAGAGAGAGAGAGAAAGAGAGAGAGTCCTTCGTCCTCCATCCGGTTTATTTAGCGCCTCTTAATCTAATAATACATGCAGCACCGGCTTGGTAATGAGGCATTGCCTCGCGCCAAAAGTCACTCGAGATCGAAGCTGATAAAAATTTCGACGGCAGAGAGGCCAACCGACGGACAGAAGAGACGGACGCGCCGAGTGCACATACGTATATACTACTTACGTATCCTTTGGAAAGGATGTAGATGGGACATAGCTAGATAGACGGTGAGGCACAGTGATGTGCATATATGATCTCTCTCGTGAGACATCGCGATATGAAAGCTCGAGAGTCGGTTGATGCGCATCGTGCTGGACAGCGTCGCCGATGCAAATTGCAACGACGTCAAGGAAAAAGAGAGGAACGGAAGTCGCGAGGCGCGGCGGCAGCAGCAGCAGCCGGCGGAGTAGGCGAGTGGCGTAGAATCAGCGTTCAGGTAAAAAGAGAGATGGACGTTTGATATGTACATCGGAGAAATAGAAAGGAGAGGAGGTGTTTGAGAGAGGGAGGATATAAAGTGGGAGAGAAGAAGAGAGAGGAAGAGAGAGGTGGATGAAAGTCATTCATCATCGAGAAGAGAGAGAATTTCTGTGCGAACACACACACCACCGGCAGCCAGTGGTGGTTAGCACCGGTGGAAGGAAGGAAGGTGGAGGGCATCCACGCACGATGAAGAGAGGTGGTAGACCACCCACGCGCTGGAAGCTCGTGTCCGGTGGCGAGGATACCTCGACGACGGCTCTACCCGTCCGTCGCTTCCTGCCACTCTCTCTCTCTCTCTCTCTCTCTCTCTCTCTCTCTCACTACTTACTAATCCCCCAGGAATACTATCCCGCTTTCAACCATCGGGAATCATCGTACGATCCTTCACTTCTGACGTTACACCGATTTTATCTTCATCAAGATCTCAATAAATAGTTATCAATTATTATTATCTTCAGGAATTAAATAATTCACAGATAGATATTCTAAGTATTTCTTTATTTCTTTCATTATTATATGCAAGTCCTTTGACATTCATGAAAAGTAGATGGAGCTTTGTACACTGAAGATTATACAGGGAGATCTCGACTGATACTCGAGTGGCATCCCCGAGAGGGTAAACACACTGCTCGCTTTCCACCCCCGCGGGCGTTTCTAATAATAACAACGAAATCGCCGCACGCTCTGCGCGATAACGAGGAGAGGATGTCGAGGGAAGTCGAGACGAGTGGTAAACAGAAGAGAGGAACGGCGGCGGTATGGTGTGTCGAACACTACACTCTAGGAAACGTACTCGAGGAGGCCTGTCAAGAGCGTCGCGGCGCCAGCACTTAAAATCAAGAAAATCAAACGCCACAAACCATGGCACATGTAAACTCTTCGTCTTTACTTCTCAAATAGCAAATACATTTCGAACAGTAAACCAAGAGAATCCTTGGAGGGAAAGTCTGATTCTCTGTGGTATTGCTTGGAATCTTGCAAATTTCTCGATGCCCTGGATCCTCTGGGCATCGCGTAATGCAGTCGCACACCTACCTCCGCTATTTCTGTCTTTTTCAAGCTCCGTCTGTGTCTCCCCGGACAAGATCCAGCGGGATTACAATGCGTGGGCTTTCGAATGTACTGACACAGAGCGTAGCCGAGAAGAAAGAGGCGCAGTCGGAGGCTCGGTATCCCGGAGAAAGTAAGTAATGGAAGGAGACGGAGAAGGAGGTGTGTACTCGGTGTTAGAACATGTGTAAGGGGGCAGAAACGAGAAGTATATGCTCGCCATGAATAACCCATGTCGAGGAGAAGCATGCTTACTCGCTCGCTCTTGCTCCATCGTGGGTGTGTTCGACTCTGCCATCTGAAAGCGGTCCTGATATCCTCGGAATTTGCCCGACCACCTCCCTCATTTCATATACACCAACAAATTTCCTGATTCCACCAAGAGATCTTTCTCAGAGAAAGTCACAGATAGCATTGGTAAATTGAACTAAATTAGAACATAGAAGAAAGCAGATTACTTTTACAAATATATGCTAAATCGGCGATGTTGGTCGATTTCCGTTTCTCCAGGAGGCCACGTAATGAGACTCTCAGCGCGTACTAAAAGTGTAACGCTACTAGGAATGTGACATTTACGGGGCAATCGGCATTCTTTTTCTTAAGAAGTTCGTAGCCATTTAGAGCAGCTGGCTGCTAGAGCTAGAGCATAATCATAGATTGCATAGGTAAATGCATAGGTCGCCGTAGCATTGGAATCTGGTTTCATTGGTAGAGCCAAGATCTTGGTGGTGTTGTCGGCAGCAAGGAAGACAGGCCGGTAGTCGTAGCTTACTTGGTATTGGTTCGAGCACAGAGGAGTCTGGGCTGGCTCGACAAGCACGTTAGACATACTGCGGTATTAAGCGTTACACGATGTTTATCTCGGTCCACACACGACGCGCGTCAATGTGCTCTCTCCGTAGGTGGAGAGGTTGCTCCCGCGTGAAAAGCTGAATGCTGCTGCTGCTGCTGCTGCCCGGTTGCTCTCTACCCGTGTGCCTTCCTATCTCGTAGATAGCTAACTTGTAAGCGAACCCTGTCCTACCTAGTCTGGCCCGGCGTTAACATACGAACAGGAGCCTCTTGCTCCCGCTTCAACCATACTATCGTATGATTATAATTGCACTTTTCCACTCGCTCGCACTCTCGAACCATGAAAGACCCCAGCCCAGCGGCTCTGTAATGCGATAACGACGCCTGAATTACGAGAGGGTGGGGGCGAATGAAGCGAGCGAGCGAGGAAGACAAAAAAAGGTGGACAGAGACACCAGGTTGGAAATAAATATGACGCGTAAATAACTATTAATTATGAGGCAACATATAGCCGGAAATAATGAAACGGGCATTTTATTAGCGCTACCGGTTGTAACTTGCTCTTTCTCTCTTACTCCCTTATTCTTTCTCTGTCCAGAGAAGAAGAGTCGGGTCCAGTCGGAGCCAAGTGTCTCCGAGGCAGCGGGAAAAAGTGTGCGAGCGAGTGAGAAGCACTCGAACCTGAGAGAGAAGTCGAAGCTGTAAATTCGTACGCGACACATATTTATGAGGTTCCCGGCGATAAAAATCTTCGTCGAAATACTGGTCTATTTTCACGGTATTTTTCTGCTACAAAAGCCCGTTTAATGAGAACTGATGGCTCGCGTCGTTCCAACGGGGGGGAGGGCGGTGTCGGTGGCGGCGGCGAAGGGGGAAGCAGCCCCCTAAGATTACCCAGCGGTGTCGACTATAAGACGAATAAATTGCCGCGAGCAGGCCGTTCGCGCGACCTGCTGCTGCTGCTGCTGCTGCTGCTGCCGCTCGGTTACCTTCTTCCAGGTTTTACCACCCAGGGAAAGAGAGGCTGGATCCCGTTTATTCAACGGACTCATATCCCAATGGGTCCAGCGCGACACACGATCGAGAAATCCACCGCGCTGAATCGACAGAAATCTTTTCACGCTCGGCGACTTAAAGCAGCAGCAGGAGGAGCAACGTGTGCTGCTGCTATTGCTGCTGGTGGTGCAGGATGCATTCATAGTCGTGTCAGTGAGAAGGAAGGAGCGGAGAGCATCGCTATACGGTAGACACAGTTGTACCTGTGGAACCACAGCGGGATGGAATTCCAGGAGGACCAGCCATGCGTTACAACGTGTTTCACACTTCGGGCTAGCCGCCCACGCCCTCCCCCACCTTTCTCTCTCTCTCTCTCTCTCTCTCTCTCTCTCTCTCTCTCTCTCTCTCTCTCTCTCTCTCTTTCTCTCTTCCCAAACAAATATATAATGCGACATTAGAATAACAAATACTGGTTGAAGCATCCACGCCTAAGAAGCCGCGGGGTGCCAGACAGCCCAGCTATACGCACCGGCATAAATACTAATACGCGCATAAATAAGTATATCTTTACCGGCAGATTTGCTCGCTTGCTGGCCCGTTCACTGCCTCCGGGGAATTGCTGAAAATCCTCGAGCTCTCCACCTTTCCTTACTACTTACTACTGTCCTCTCTTGTTGAACCTTCATTGAACGCTTATCAATGCCCACGGAATCTACAATAGCCTCGGTCGAAGCACCAAGTGCATCGATAAACATAATCGGTTGGTAAACACTGGCGTATAAACCGAGCGTGATAGCTGATAGGGATTTGTTTCTGAGAAAGAAGCTGTGTGAATGAAGAAAGTATAAATCGTAGGATGTTGGGCGTCTTTTATTCAGTTTGTCGGCTCAATAACAAGGCGGCCAAACCTACCACGAGAATCTCTCATCCACCGGTTTTTTTTTTCAGCCCTCTTTTCTCAACGCAACCCGGTCGCGTCCAGGGGAGAAGGGAAGAGCCCTGGAGGGCAGGGTAGTTAGGCGATGCGAAACAGCCGCACCGGGACCCTAATCGAAATTAGGTTTTTAATTGGGGAGACTTATTTAGCCATTAGCAGCGCAAACCGGCAAAGAAAGCGAGTGCCGGTAAATGGCCCGGGCGGAGTCCGTCCCCTTTTTTCACCCCCCTCTCCTCGTCGTCGTCGTCCTTCCCTTTTTTTTCCCCCTCGATTGTCTCTTCCGCGAAACTTGACAAAGAGCTTCCGGTAAGATCTACTCTTATTAAGAGACTATCAAGAGAGACGAGGGTAAAAAGAAGAAGTGTCGCGAAATTGTGTTAGCCCCAACTGGCAATGACTTGTAGCAGCCACTAATTGGCATTGCTAGAGGTATAATGGTCAGGGAAGAAAAGTGGAGCAAAAGTTTGGTAGATCTTACGAAGCTCTTGGGAGAAGCAAGGTCCATTAGGTTGCCGATGCTGCGCCAGCAGGAGAGTGGTGAACCTTCTGAAAAGTTGAGGAGAGTCCGTGCGACGGTAGAGAGTGGCGGGAGGGATAATGAGGAAGATGAAGAGAGGACCGGCATAATTCTCGCGCGCTTGAATGTTTCTCTCTCGCGGGCACAAGACAGTGTGTCGAAAAGGAGAAAATAAGAGAAAGGAAGGAAGGCGAAAGGCTTCTCGCGAGTAGAAAGAATCGACGGGATAGAGAAGGGGCGCGCGCGAGCGCGCGCGGCATGGTGGGCGGGGTGTTTCCCCGTAATTTCATAATTAGCAGGGGGCAAGAAGTGAACGGCTGCGGCTTCCATTAAGCCTCGATGCCCCGATCGAACTCGGAACTATTAAAGCGAGGCCTGCCGAAATTAATAACGCGATCGTTACGTGCTATTCACGAGAGAACGTGTCGGATATATATATATATATATATATATATATACGCGCTTCGCATCTACGAGCACGTGAATTACGATATAATCATTTCTTTTTCATATCAGCCCGCCTCGGAGAGAGTCACTCTCATTTTACGACGATGAACATCACGGAAACCGTGATTCCCGAGGTCCGACATCAGTGTGCCGCCCAGGTTCTTGCCGAGCCCCCTCATAAACTCTCCAGTTTAATTGAGTCTGTGCCCTCGGTGTACCTACAGATATACCATCCGAAGAGTATGTACATCAACGGCACCAACATCCATCCCCGATTTTTCTACATTTTGTGGTTGGCCTCCTACCAAGGTGAGACACGCAAAATTTACTTTGCGAGTCTTCACCCTCGGCCGCTCCCGGCAGTTGCTCGTAAATCCCTATAAGGTCAGTGGAGAATGTAAAAGGGCGGGTAGTGAGCTCTCCAGGAAGGAGGAAGAACCAACCCTCTTGCGAGATTGCTCCCCTCTAAAGAAGAGAAAGAGAGAAAGATAAAGTGAGAACGAGAAGGAGAGAGAGGTAGTTCGCTCGATAAAACAATTGCCGGGGGGATAATCGGCATTATTTACGCCGGATTCACCCCTAGATAGGCGTACTAGTATCTGGGGTGGTGTGGTGTGGTGTGGTGTGGAGACGATGCCAGTTTGAGTGGGGGCAGAGAGGGAAGAAGAGGAAGGCAGGGCTTGTATATCAGCTGGAATCGAGGGGTTGTTTCGCGACGAGTTCGGGACGCGAGGGTACCTGCGGAAGAGTGGATGCCCCCCCGAAGATTCCCCGGCGCTTATAAGCCTAGGGTGATCCCGAGGAGCGGCTTCGTCGGCTTAAGGCTTATCCCAGCTATCCGCCCCCGCCGTTAAACTAGCCTCAATTAGATACGTCAGTGGATTTCGATGCGAATGCCCGGCAATATAAAGCGGCGACCCACCCCTCCCTTGGGTATATCACGTGCTTGGGGAGCTTGTTACAAAACGCACGCGCTTTTTGAGCGCTTCTATCATCCGCGTGACAGAAAAATTAGCTTCCAGATAGCAGAGCCAACGGCTAACTGCTCTCTATGCGCACTTCCATCAACGGGTGACAGACATTTTTTTCCTTGCTACCCAAGAGAACTGTGAACCTCGACTTTTTGCCGACATGAAACGTTCCAAGTTTTAGAGTTTCAATCGCATCAGGTGGCGAAGATCGATCCTGCTTTTTTTTTTTTTTGTATGTTGTGTTGGTTGTAGTGGCGGATCGAATGTCACCAGTTGCTCGACAAAGGGATCGAAAACCACCCTAATCAGTACCTCGGCATTCTTCCCCTTCGCTGAAACTCCTCGGAAAGGGAAATTACTTCCTGACCGAATGTCACGCGTTCTGCCGAAATTATATGGATAACTGGCTTCTCTCTAGTTCCGTTACAGTTCTGAAATTGGGCCAATTTCGGCGACACAGGCCGTTTAGTTCGCACGCGAGGCCTGACTAAACTCGACACGCTAGTTATACAGGTCCTTTCCTATGAATTGTCTGCTTGTGGTTTCATTATTTGTCCTTTTGAGAAGCGCTCAAAGCGTTCAAGAAGGTATCCAAGCCAGTGTCCAAGCTGACTGAATGCACGGGACAAGCTGTTCCTTTGCGTTCCCGACTTTAACTATCGAAGCATCGGCGATACAATGGCGAAGTATTATTTCCCCTATTATGACTAATGATTAGGCGGTATTCCAAGGTGTTCACGGGTGCTTAGCGCTCGTAAACGGAACTTTCGCCGGCACGATTCATCCTGACACGCGATTCCACTTGGTTCTAATAATAATTCCATCTCCCTATCTTTTCTACGCTAGCCACTCTCATCTAACATTATGATTTTGCATCTTACGAGGAGTTGCCAATGATCCCATTCACGCATTATCTAAGAAGGACCTGTTCTTTTCAAGCGTATAGCATGGTCTCTCTTTCGTCTGGATCTTTCAGGCGTTAGTCAGTTAGGAGTCGGATAGTCAGTTTGTCAGCGAGAGAAATGGAGATCCAGGATGATCGGGGTGCATGCGTAATGAGAGAGGCACGCCATTCCTCGCTCCCTTTTTTTTTCCAGGACCTCCCCTCATCCCCTTTTTGGCAGTGAAGAGATCCCTCCTACAGCCCTTCCTCATCGCGATATGGAGTCGACGGAGTGCTGAATTTGTTCGGGGTGCCTTCCATCTCGACACGTGATATCCTTGAGCAAATACTCGCAAGTTAGTCGCAACTGGCAGGATCACTCGTGCAAACAACCCTCGTCAAATCGCCATGCAAATTAGTCTGAAGCATAGTATACAAGACTACTGAATCACTATTGGAAATTGGTCGAGATCAATGAAGTTTATGATATAGAAGAATCATTTTTGGAATCTACCTATCCAATGATTCAACCAAGGATACTCACAGGAGTTCCTTTACGTTCAATGGATAATAAGTGGTTAATAGAGGAAGACTGCTGAAGGTATATCCTTTACCAAGAAGTCCGAACTTTCTCTCTTTACAGCTGATCGTTATGCAGTCATTCGCCCCTTGTTTGGACAAAGCGTAACCGAGAGGGGATTCCTCGTGCAAATAGAGAAGAGCAAACAGCAAACTGTCACATCCTGTCACGAGCCGACCAGGCCTCGGAAGATCGACGGGGACTTGATGGACGTTTAAATGCTGCCCCAGTCAAAATAGAGAGAAAAGGAGAGGAACTACAAAAGCCTGAGTGACGGAGGTTCAAGAAAAAGCGTGACACACTATTTCCACAGGTTTGAAGTTAGTAATCCTGGAGGCAGTGGCCACCAGGCCAAAGAAATACCCTCTTGCTTCGATTCAGGAATCGTGCTGCCATCTCCGATCATTCCAACGAACCATTGGATATTCCAATCCCCAGGGAAGATGCTGGACTTTCAACTTAAAGTTCACATAGCACTTCACCTACTCTTCAAATAGCAGATATGCGTAAGATGTAACGAGCACTAAATAAAGAGGAAAAAGCGCTCAGGAAGTAAAGTAAAAAGGATATATAGATCAGGCAATAAAAGAGAAGGGACATAAGAAGAATCTTAAGGTTTGAAAAGGAGTTTCCAAAGGTTGGCCTTTAGCCTCGCGGCATTAATATCATTTGGAGATATCTTGTGGGATTCTTGTGTCGAGGACCCCCTATGGGCCCAGGGCTTAGGTGGAAGTGGATGGGTTGAGCGGTGTGTGTGTGGGTCAGAGCGCAGGATCAGGACCCGCGGATTCTGTGATGGATACCAGGATTCGACGGGAACAAAAGAATGTTGGTTTAGCGTGGAAGGCGTGTTTGTTATTTTGATGAGCTATAATGGGATGGATCTTGGGTGTTGATGCATAGCGCGTAGCAGGGTGCCGCGCTTCGAATCGGCCCGGACCCAAACGGAGAGCCGTGCGGGCCCCCGTGGCCACCAGTCTCTCCAGACCCCCGTAGACAGGGGCCGCAACACGTCCATCACGTGTCACGGTTATGTATTTAGACATATCTCACTACTATCTCCTATATCGGCCCCCCGCTCACTCCCTCCCAACCCTCCGTCCTCCCTCTTCTTGACCTTTGCTTTCTTTTACCATTTTTCTCCGTGCGCCTCCGTCGAACGCCGTATTCGTCTTCACTTGCTACCATCTTCCCGGAGCGCCTTTCTCCTGGGAACCTTAATTGGGAGGAAGACCGACTGCTGATTGAATTCAGGGATCGCCCCCCTCCTCCTTCTACCTCCTCCACGCCGAGCCGCCCCCCTGGCTTCCATTCTACTGTCAATCCTCCGACTGTCTTTGAGATATAAGCGAACTCACTGCTAAGTAATAGCTATTCTCATAATTAGTTAATCAATTTTTGAAAGGGTCTGAAAGTTCAACGCTAAAAGCAGATTGCTCCGCTAGTATATCGTCCTAGTTAAACGTGCTGATTCACTAGAATAGCCATTATTCTTTGGATATTTTCGCCACCTCTCTCTCCACTGTTCTCTATTAATTTAGCTAGTAATAAGTCCGGAGGAAGAGAGCCGTTCATTTCCTCGTGGTCGAAAGGCTGGGACAAACGGCCCGGCAGCCGGCGACCGCCCGCCTGCAGTATCGTTCAGAGCTGCCCATATTTCAACATTAATTTCCCGGATGGTGATACATCGTTCGCGTCAGTGTACAGCATATCGTCGCGCGGCCTCATCATCCGCCACCCTTTACTGTCCTTCCTTTTCCATCACGTTGCCTTCTCTCTTTGAACTTGTACGTCAGCTCTCTTTCTTCCCTATGGAATAATCGCGTGGCCTGCGGAATGACTGGTTGGATGACCGCTCGTTAATATCATCTACCTGCCCTCCACAGCCGGTAGTCCTGCCGGTGGACCATGAGCTCTGTCCAGGTAGTCTCCGTCGATTAAATTTTATATTCGCCCTACACCACTGCCACCCTCTACTCCCTTTCAACCAGGACCCCATTCGTTATGGATTCTTCGCCTGTCAAACACATTGATACCTTCGGGAAGACAGGAAAAAATTCGACTCGTTTATGATGTTACAAATCAGAAATGGTATTTAGAAAAATGACGAAAAAATGATTTTTGAGATAGGACTCTGGAATTTATATCACTTCTTCCTTGATGCAAGAAAACATTCTCAACCAAATTTTAGTCCCGGGAAAAGTCGGGAAGATTAAAAAACATGGAAAATACCGCCCAGATTAGATGAAATCAATTATTCAGGGTCGGTTTTCCATGTGTTTTCGGTAGAATTCCGGCATTTCTGCTACTGGTTTTATGTTTTTTATCCGTTTTGATACTCAAATAATTGATTTATCAAGCGTTCGTCAAAGTCCGAAAACCGTGGAAAAATCTAAAATTTTTGAAATACCCTTCCCGACCGTTTCAGGGTCTGGTATTTCAGGCAGTGATTCAGTATTTAGCTAGGAAACAGTGGTATAAATTCCAGAACCCCAGGTCAAAGTTCATTTTTTGGCCCAAAAATTCGTCAAGGGGTATACCCACAAAAATTTGCGAAAAAATGAATTTTGAGCTAGGGCTCTGGAATTTATATCACTTCTTCCTTGATGCAAGAAAACATTCTCCACCAAATTTCAGCCCCTGAGAACGTCAGGAAGATTGAAAAACATGGAAAATACCGCCTAAGATAGGAGAACTTGATTATTCCGGAGGCTGTTTCAAAGTGTTTTCGGTACAATTCCGGCACTTTCACAACTGGTTTTATGTTTTCTATCCGTTTTAATACTAACACAATTGATTTACGAACCATTCGGGAAAGTTTCAAAATCTTTGAAAAATGGACAAATATTTTTTTTAAAAACATGCTTTTATATCATCCTAAAATATAACGTACTATAATGTTCAAAAATTTCCCTACCAGCAGTAGAATGACAGTCGAACAGACAACACCGTTGTTAATATAAAAGCATATAAATATCACTCATTCATTATACAATAGTGCGTATGAATGCATTAACCATATGTCATTGCAATGAACACAAACAGTTTAAAGTTTTCCTAACTTAAGCCTCGTACCTTTGGTCTTTCGCTATCTAGTTCCACACAGGCATTAGTTTTAGTTACACGTACTATCGCCTAGAATTGTCATTCTTCGTTAACTGTAAATCGATCTGTCTTGACCATAAAATTAATGAATCCGTCAACGTCATCGAGATCAGTAGAATAGAATTTCGCGGCAATGGTAGCTCGTCCTTCCTGATCTGGTACCATGGCAAAGAAACATTCAGCGTATCCATCTACTTGGACAGCCTCGGACAACCTGATTTTGACTTGTTCCTTCAGTCCAGGTCCTTGGATTAAGAATTTACCTTTTCGCAGAGGGATTGGTAGCGGATTTCTAAACTTAGCACCAACATTCAGAGTCTGTCCGACGATTGGCATATCTTCCAACTAAAAAAGTTCTAATCTCAGTTTTATAATTCATATATCATAGAATATTTCTGCACAATTACCGTAATTTTAATGTTGGGCTTTCGAACTCGGAAGTCATCCTGGGCGACGTACTCAAAATTCGTACCCTTAACTGTGGCAAGGCAGGAAATATTAAAGGCACACTGATCAAGAACTCGCGGCCCATATTCCTTCCAAAGGACATCCATTCGCGTTTCCTTTACGGAAGTGGGTTCAAGGAAACGTTCGGTATTCACTGTTTTCACAGCATCACCCACTCGTCCTGTATAAAGTACTGTGTCTACACGAAGAATAATAGACACTCGATAACTTTCTGTCGGACTCTTATTCTTCATCAACAGTACAACACTGGAAAGTAAAGAGGAGATGAATCAAAAGTTAAATTATGAACTTCTTATAAAAAAAAAACAATATACCTGAACGGTTGTCCAATGAGTATGTCATCGCGGAGCTCAAGACTAAATGTAACATCATTAAATTCATCATTGAGATAATAACGACTGAAGATTGATTTACTTTGCTTCAATGCTGCTAGCATAGATCCTCGTTCTTCCGTAGATCCTGCAGAAGAAGTGCATTACTCAAGACTAATCCTCTACATTAATTAACCGTACACATACTTTCAGGATGTTTATACGTATGAGTGATATCTTCTCTAGCCCATCTACCAACTGCCTTGGTACTTATGTATTGTCCAATTCTGGGAAAAACATTTTATCTTTGTTACTTCCAAAGAAACACAATTGCATGATCTAATTGAGATAAAAGAGACTTACGAGTCTTCTTGTTTATCGAGAAGCTTCAATGGTTGCGTGGGACCATTGTATCGCCAGTAGATTATGTCAGCATTCACTTCCGAGAAGATAAAAGCTGTATCGTAAGGACGAAGGATCTCTCCCTTCTTAATAGCGATCACTGGTGATGGACCACAGCGGTAACTAGGCTCCTGTTCTCCTTCCTTGCTCAATTCCTGAGGAGTGGCGTCGATTGCTTGCCATCCGGAATATTCGGCTGAAAGATCCTGTCGTTTCATCCACACTTCGTTCCATACATGAAAATTCCTGTGAAGGGAAAAACCAGGAAACTTTGCATTTAATTTAAGACTTGATAAGATTTTATAACGACGCGTGTTATTGATTGGCATACCAAATTCTATCTGTGCCAAGTTCTTCCATGACTTTTCCATCAGCCCCGAAGAAATAGTCGATAGTCAAGCTACCTTCTGTGTCGTGAGCACTTTCAAAGTTGGTCACCACACGACAAGGAAGACCCAAAGTACGACAAACCGTAGCTAATACTCCACTAAACACCCAGCACTGTCCGTATTTAACAGGTTCCTTTGTTTTATAATATTTCTTCAAAATCTCATGAGAACCAAGCCATTTCGTCGGTGCTGTTCCACCATCAAAGGTACCTTCCCAACTACCCATTACTACTCCGCCATCATTATTATAATTCACTGCTGCTGAAAGAACTCTTGATATCACCACAGGATCATTTCGAGCGGATACACGAGTTTTCACCACGTTTATCATAAGATACAAAGCACAATCCAGTACATCTCTCTGGAATTGAGAGAATTTCCAAACAGTTGGTTGTAATTGTTTGTGACTACCACGCCAGATTAATCCATCTTCGGCCATCACGTATTCTTGACGTTGAGCTTCATCTGCCAGGTATACTGTGTCATCTAAAAAATTAATCAATCGATGAAACAAATGAGGAATAATTAAGAATTCGACTAATACCTCGACTCCATGGATTGAAGAGAATATAAAACGATTGATCCACCATAAAACTCAATGCACCATCGGATAATTTGTTCCTGGTATCAATTTCCATTTTCCATTTGCCAATATTTGTGTTCGCTGGTGAGATCACCTGTATTCGAATGAACTTTCGACCAGAAGCAACAACTGTTGCCTGCCAGGAAGCTTCGGAAGTTTGTCTAGTGTCAAGAACAGGCGTAGCCACAAGGGTACCATGTCCATACTGAGGTTTCTCGACACCGTCAAGTGTGAAGACTAACGAGATCCCGTCGATATCGGGATCATAATCCCTGCTCAAGCCACACTCCAAATAAAATTCTTGACCGCGTCTAAGTACAAGCCTTTCCTTGCCATCTCGCCGAGTCATCAGATCATATCTCCAAGTACGATGGCTCTTGCCATTTTCTTCCAAGCACAAATCAACATTTGTGATCGTTAGAATTGAGACCCTTGAGCCTTCCCCTGTGAAAAAATCAAGGATAAATCAGATATTGAACGTCGAGTTATTCCATAAGAAATCTTCAAGTATTTCACTGAAGGAGTTGATGGAACATTGCCAGATGAACTTGGGTTAAATTAATCACACAGCATCCGTTGTGCAGGAACAAGTAGTAAGAAACAAACTGGAGGAGTTACAGTGCACTCACAGTAAAATCTATACGGGAAAGGTCGAAAAGTCCGATCATTAAAGAGTCGGTATCGATCATAGAATCTATAGAACATTCTTGATCGATTGGGATCGGGTGTATTTGATCGGGGTGGTGTGGTCCAGGTAAAAGTACGTCCAACTGAAGCCATCGGGGGTGTCACAATGGTAAGAGAAGACTCTCGTACCGTGAGAGTTCCGAGGAGCCACTGAGAAGAGAAGTACTCGAGGAGGAAGTTAGGAGGATCGTATGCAACCTGGTGGGCCGATGCATTCTAGGAGAAGTTTCAAGGATCTTTCTGCATCGGTGAGCGCCACCATACATGGTGTCATCGGTGACAGCACTGTTAGTAGGAGTCACCTACTTTTCATCTAGGACATCTTAATTTCCTCGTGAGATTAATACAAATCTAAGATAGATGCTCTATTACTAGGATAAATGATTGATTTGATCAACTAGGCTACATTAAAAGAGTCATTACACTGATTACACCGAGGGCGATGCATACTCCCACTTTGACAGACTCCGTGGGCTAATTGGCACGCCAGTAACCAGATTAATGATCGATCCGGATAATTGCCTGTCGATACGGGGAAACGAGCATCGCTGTAATTTCCTTAATTACTCGCCTTTTTATGGACGCCGCGGAAATGAAGGAGACTACCACTGTAATATTCTTGCATTGCTACGTTACAGTCGAAGTATTTTTCTCGGATGAATTTAATGAGACAGGGAAAGGCTTATTTATTGGAAATTGGTTCAATAGTATAGAGGTGTGCCAGTATTAGTCAGAGTCGATCAAGTTACCTATGATCGTACTAACAGAAATAGGTGACAGAACCCTTATGTTTCTAGTTGTTTCCTTGAATTTTAATTCCAAGTCTTGCCTGTCCATCGTCACATATTATTCTCAGAAGATCTGTACACTGTATATTCTGCACGGTAGGCAGTTCTAAAAGTAGCCAGCATTGAAAGTTCTTTAGGAATTAGATCGAACCTATATATGAGTCAACTCTGAAAGAGTTACGGCTATGCGTGTTATGCTCATATCCATACATATATAGTTAATGTTTTCGCCTAATTGGTTGTATGCGCGGGAGTCAACACAAGTGTTCGAAAATACAGATTGTCCATAATGATCGATGACGTAAACAATCACATTAACACAAGCCGTGACAATGTACATGTAAGTGCTGCAGATACGTAGAAACGGTATTGTCAATTAGTCGGACTATCAACAGATGTAATGAATGCATCATTAGCATGCTGAATTGCATTCCTTTGTGAATGTGCTTGCTAATAAAATCAGTATCCAAAGTAATGGGATCCTAAAAAAGGAAGTCATGGTCGTATATCTAGTGGGTGAGAAATGTTGCAAAATAATTGGGATGTAATCACGAGGAATAGGTGATGGTTCAAGTAAAAGGGTACTGCAATACATAATGTAGCTTCGCGTCACTGCGAATGACATCAGTTTTCTGTGGCCAGGCAGCCCATTGCGTAATACCACTTTCATTCATGCCAATGCACCATGACCTTCAAACTAGTAAATAAGCCTTGACGCTTATTACGGTAGTTTCCTTCCTGCACCCGAGCAGCTTGTGCAAAAGCATTCTCTACGGATGCTGAAGTTGCTCGAGGGCTTTTAGAATTGTGTCAATTTCAACATACTGGAGAGCTCGCAATTCATGTAGCTTACAAGGATTACTAGGTGTTCGCTTGTACACGTGTCGCCTGCTTTTCCTATTGCTATTCCGGTAACGTATGATTGATGTAGTGTCGAGATCATATCAACGGGAAGGCAACGTGCCGTTTATTCGCAATGGCTTTTAAGCAAGCTGTAAATAATCGCGGTAAAGGATCGTATATCCGAACGAACACGATCAAGGCCTACTGTCCGCATAAGTGCCGGAAGCTGAGTCTTCCCATCTGGCCGAAAGCCCGATTGTTTATTTTCCTTAGTTAAGCTATCGCTGCGCAAGCTCCTGAACCACGAGGCGGCCAGCAGTTTGTTTCTAAACTTTGCCAGAGGCTGTAAACCACTGTAAACTCGTTGGGGAGCGACCCATGTTAAATCCCAAGAGCGTACTGTCTCCGATTATTCCCTTATTCGACCGGAGCAAAATAGAAATCGTTTCCACATGCTTCATAGTTCAATTTTGCATGTTGGATATTTGCATTTTTGCCAAGCTGACATCATCGACGGAGAACAGTGGCTTATTGAAGTTTCGTTGGAAATAATCGCAATTGGAAACACATTCCACTGACTCGAAATAGATTTTAAGTAGAAGCGTTCTAAGGTATCAGCCTGCCTCCTAAAATCTCCTTTGAACAAGTGAGATGGATCTCTGGTAACGCGTGATATTGACCTAGATATGATCGGGAGTTGCTTGATGAGATGCATCCTTCGCGATTACGACACCTGTCCTAATTTTGGAGAATAAGACAATCTATTTAATTTTATTTCGAGAATCTTCTGCAAGTGCCGTTTAAGATTTTAATAGGAAAACGATTAGTTTCACTTATAGAGGAGGCAACCAATTGACTGTGTGGCATGGTCAGGTCATAAACTAGTACAGATTAATTTCACACAATAGTACACACAGTGCACAGTAGACAAGTGTCTGATTCACGGAGACATAAGTGTTAAGTAAATTATGAGATTAGGAGTTATTATCGTAGCGGGTGACACAATTGAAGATAGAACAATAGCTGGAGCCATTTAGGACATTGACACCACAGAATTCATTAATCACTTTGAGGAAGTTTCCAGTTTCATAAGCAATGTATAACTCACCTGATGCTTCGGAAGTAGGTGGTCGAGGAAGACATGTGGGTCCGGTGCACTCTGGTAAAGAATAATCACCCTGGTCATGGGGTCTAAAAATCGCCCTAAACCTCGGAAGACAAGTGCAACACCTTTTCGACATCTTTCGTTGATTGTTTAATTTAGTATTTTATTAATTCCTCATACTTCAATATCACACGATCCGTTTGAAATTCATCATCATTAAAGTCGTGTGTGTTCGCAACTGAAGAGTCACGTCTTTGAGTGTTTATTGCCAGATGCTGGAGATGCAGGCTAGCGAAATAGAGACTGCCTTGATCCAAGACGTCGAAGGAAAACGTGAATCCCACCTTAGCAATTAGGCATCCAATCAAGGACACCAAGTACAGTTGCGTGTACTCCTTCACTCTCGCTGCGACAATTTTATCGTTCAAAGAAAGCAACACACTGACATCAATCTCCAATAGTCTTTCTTACAGTGTTTCAAGCTTAATCGGTCGCATTAGGACTTCCCCGAATCAAGCGTCACACTTTGCAACCACTGTAAAAAGTTTGTCGCGTCGATCCGGTAGAACTAAGTGCTAAGTTGAACGGATAAATCAAGAGAAGGTGGACAACACACGCGTGAACTATTGACAGGAGAATTTACTCTGGTGGTTACGTGAAACCGCGGTAGATTTTAAGATCGAGCGCGGATTACCGGGAAGGCCGTGCGTATCTCTTCGCGCGTGCTTGTGCGACTGTCACAGATCAGCTTGCACTCTGTAGCAACGGGGAGAGTACGGTCTTCCTAAGGCGAGCTTCACTCGACTTTTAGGTGACTGACAGAATGCGGCCCACACATTTTTTTTATATGGGCATTACCTTGGCATTTGCTCCCCTCTTTCATTCGATACAATTGTCTCCTAGATTGTGTACCTTGTTACTTGAATATTGAATGAAACCCTATTTAATAGTACCGATAATTCAAATTTATTATTTTCGATACAGTAACCCAGGCAGGAAATAAAGAACACCATTTTTTTCCTATCATATCTATATTTCATCACGCAATTTCATTGAGTGAGCAACGCGGAGTACATGAAGCACAATATGATCGAGTGCACATTTTTAAATGTCCATTATTTTACTCTTCGTGACCAAAGTTGTACTCCGGTTTCGTTGACCCGCTATCCACGAGTTTGATCATAGTTCTCACGATGTCGTCGACCAGCACATACAAGTATGTGTACTCGTAATTTCCATGCTTATTCTGTAACCAGAAAACAACAGATTGAGAATCTAGAAACTATTCCCTAAAAGATTACAATAAGTCTTACTTCTTTAGCTTCTAGAAATACAGAACCATGCTTCCGGCTTCCTTGTATATTGAATTTCATTCGCATATGTTTCTCATTGCCTTTCATGAAGTATCCATGGCTAAAGCAAAAATGTAATATAGGTCAAATGGTATGTGTCACGCGTGTAGCTAATAAATTATATAAACGAATGGCTACCTAACATGTTGCCTGCGACCACGACGATTGGACTCTCCATATGCCTTAATTGGTTCGCCCAGGGCATCTAAAACTCTTGTATCCTTTAAACAATCCTTCAGTGCCCTGGTGTACATACCATTAGGGGTATTACTGGACAACAATTCTCTGAATACTACATATAAAATATACCCTGTGACTCCAAGGCCAGCAAGTATCACTGTTAAGTATGTTGCAGACTTAGTAGTCTCTTTGACTAGAAATAAACATTCGCATCTTAAAATAAGTAGTGTGTTCATTCATCATATAAAATGATTCTTTTATATGAAATTTACCTACTTCCCCTATACCAACTTGAACTTTACTGTCTGCATTATTATTATCCCCTTTTACCACAGCCTTTTTGCTATGTGGCAGTGTGTTCTGCTTTAAAACAGATGTATTATGAAAGGAGTAACATAAATAAGTATTGGGTGTACTGCAGGCAAGTATGTGTTTCTTGGACAAGACATTGCCAATTGCCCTTATAGTTGCCATATCCTATAAAAGCATTAACTAATACAATGATGAACTAGACAATCTTCGCAAAGACTGTATATTTGAGAATATAATAAAAATATATACAGAAGAAATGAATTACATCTTCAAATTCATAGACTTACGTGCTTGTGAAAGGGTTATATGTACAGTTGTTTTACCGGCGTAACGAGAGACAAACACACTCTTACTGTAACTTTGATAAATGCTGATAAAAAGGCTGATTGTGGATTGGATCCAGGCAGCCACATATTTTGCCGGGATAAGAGTGTATTTATACGAATAACATTCCGTGTTCGAATTAAGGGTTATATTTACGAGCCTTCCTTGGCTCCGACATGGACTGACGGAGACAGATGTATCGAACTACTTCGTACAGAGAAGGATAGCAATATAGAAGCACGAAGCGCACAAAACAGAACAACACAGCACTCGGTTGAGGAAAGAACAAAATATTAGATATCTCTGTTAATGAGACAAAGCTTTGTTTTCCTAATCAGCGAAGAATATCGACACTAATAATGAAGACTGCTCCACACCAAAGATTAGTCATGGTTGGAGATCGAGACGGGTACGTTGTAAGTTTGTGTTTATTCTTTATGATATCGGATAACCTGGACCAGTGGATTTTTCCTATTTCCTAATAGACTGAAAGAATTATTGAGACGACGATTAGTGGAATGTGGTTGGAGGGATCAAGTGAAGCTGATTTGCAAGGACCTAATAAAGGAGAATGGTCATGACATCACCTATGATACCTTGCTTTCAATGGTAACACCAAGGGCAAGGACACTGGTGCCTGATTCAGTGAAAAAAGAGCTGCTGCAAAAGATCAAAAATCAGTTGATGGCACAGGAAGAGAAATTAAAAATGTGATAGATTCATGCTGCCAGTGAATCATTCATAAGACTCGTATTAATATAATTAAATATCAAGTATTAATATAATTAAAGAAAGTGCTAGGATAAAATGTACATATTTTATCTGTATCTCTTGGATAAACAGTGATTTCTTTTATAATAACTATTTCATAAATGTAAATAGCCTGATCTGATACTCATTAATAATTAAAGGACATTTCTACAATTATATCTGGATCAGTAAACCATATCCTTTGCTAAAATTATGCTAGACTTATGTCTTTTATAGTCTGGGATTGTCACAATATGAAATAAGAGTTGAAATATTGGACGATCGTGAATATGTCAAATAAAATGTTTATGCTAAATTGTAATTCCGCGGTTAGGAACTCTGAAAGTCCTGACGAGTCACCAGGGGGAGTTATTGTAAAAGCGCACATGCTCGATACGCAGTTGCACGACTACAACCTCACTTAGTCTAAGTTTAAACAGCCGCATATTTGTGTCTGTTGCTTTTTAACTTATAATCGTATAGTAGTAATTTAGAGCGATTTTTAGCACTTAAAAGATGTTGATCAAAGTGAAGGTAAGAATCGTTAATGTAGAAGTTGTGCGGCAATCCAGCTTTTCATGTACTAATACATTATAACCATGTTTTAGACTCTTACGGGAAAGGAGGCAAGTAATACTGAAGTTGCATATCCTTATTTTCGCATTAGAAGAAGAATATGTCCATGAAATATCATACTTTCACATGTGACAAGTGTATTTTGCAAAGTATCGCGAGAGATTTTGCGTTTTCCGGCGAGATCCGCTTGTCAGAATCAGAGGGATGACGTTTTGTCATGCCGGGTCGAAAGATCTTGCTCGAAACCTTGGTTTTATCATGAATTTTTCATAGGATAAAGTTGGAATCAAGATATTCCAGGATACTTTATGATTCCTATTGTTTTACTAGATCGAAATCGACATTGAACCCACCGATAAAGTAGAGAGAATTAAAGAACGAGTCGAAGAGAAGGAAGGGATACCACCGCAACAACAGCGATTAATTTTCTCAGGGAAACAAATGTGAGTTTCTGCTTCTCTTTATTATTTCTTTCAAGGAATACTATTTATTCTTCACATACATCATTGATTAATGAAGCACATCCTTGTTCTCATTCTCTGTTGTACATTACTAGTTTATGCTTAAAGTTAAGTGCTTTTGCAGTATCACCCTCTTTTACCACTTGTCCCGTATCTCAATACTTTGATTTAACCCATGCACGCACTAGCCATTCTGACTTGGAACATAAAAAAAATAATGATGATATAACTGCAATCATTTACCCACAGGAATGACGAAAAGACAGCGCAAGATTACAAAGTCCAAGGAGGATCAGTACTACATTTGGTACTTGCATTAAGAGGGGGTTTATAATTATGACATTCCTCGTTTCAAGCGAATTGTGTGCAAATATTAAAAAAGAAACAGCTACAAACCCAGACATGAAACCATTACTACGACTCTGTCAGAATAATCTGCTGTGCTTGCACGGACTCAGAAGTGTTTCTGTAACTCTATGCGATTGGAGGTCTACATTTAGATTTGAAATAAATATTTAATAAACTACTTTAGATATAGTACAAGAGTATCCGAGCATTCAGTAAGGTCTATCTACTAAAAGTCTGCTATTCTATTTCATTTGAATTGCACTTGGGATCACTCCACTGTGAATAGGCCAAAGAGAGATGTGGCAGTGATAAATCGCGATGGTGAACGAGCGATATCGCGTGCCTGTTATGAACAGGACCTAGGCTTTTACAGTTCTGAGTGATGTTTTTTACGAATACATGCGTACTGTAAAGATGTGAAGAAATAAACGTTTTTCTGTTTGTTCCATTTAATCTGCTCTTGATTGTTTAATCTGCCAAGTCTGTGGGTAAGCATACAGTCTTTTTGGCAACTTAAAGACATTTGTTGATAGCTCCGTGTTGATTGCGCTGCGTCAGGGATGTTTCAATTCCTATGATATTTGCTGTTGTGTGTCGCCAGGCTCCACTTAGTCTTGAAGACTCGTTGACAAATATTGCAGTAGGCCGTGGTGTTCGTCGGTTCTTCGTGTCTCGATGTGATATGCCGCAATAGAGCGTATTGGGTTGTGAACGTTACGCCACATTTCCTGCAGAGCGATCCGGCAGATTGAAAGTTCCACTCGGCCGTCCTTTCGCGCAGCTCTACAAAGTCATTCTTACATTTACCTCCTACAGTCATCGCATGACCCTTTTTCAAAATCAGCATTTCGAGACTATTATTAAGACCATCCTTAAGCTAATCCTTGCGGTGAAACATTGCGGAGAGTATACGATGGAGAGTACCGATTAAGTAAAACGGTGATGTTCATCACAAATGTGTTTATTTACATTGCTGCGTTAACATTTTAAAGCATAATGTTACAGTACTTCGTAATGAGCTTGTCTGCAAGCTCACCATTGCGAGAGGTAACACTTTCCTGGACAAAATCAATGCGCAAGACTATCGTCCGTCATCAGCTACATCTGACATCTTTCTCGTAGTTTTGCATCTAGGTACGTGTATACGTGCTCGTGGTCTTACATTTTACGCTATTACATAAATGTCTTTGGTAGGTACGGCTTTATTCATTACGTTACACTCCTACGAAATGTGCTTGCCCAAAAGATAGAGTTCCTCTTCGTTTCTCGATAAATACATTGTTCTCATAAATACATTAGATTTGTCTCTTCGGATATCATAGATCGCGGGACGCACAATCGAATTCCTCGATCGTCAGTCGTCCCTTTTTCGCGAAGCTTCTTCGTTCTATTTTAATTTTTTTTTAACAACGAACATCTACTTTTACATCTAGTTACCCTTATGCTTGGGTATACAAGTAGTCATACATTCTGGGATAACGCGATTGTTCGGTAAATGATAGACTGGCGCTTAGTTATCACGATGAGAGGTCCTGTAAAACTGATCACTCGTAAACTACAAAATGCTCGAAACACATTGAATCCTGTCTCTGATCGTTGATGGGTTAATGAAAGACATAAGCCACTATACCGCACATCTAAGAAACCGTAAAATCCATTGCCGCTTATACGAGCGTAATTTATCGTTACATATTCGCTAAATATTATTTATTCATTAGGGAGTAATACAGCAACATACACATAGCACTTATAATGCAAATTGACCGCGAGGTCCATTTTAAAATCACTTTGCCATCGAATCGGTGCGATTGATTTTGGAAAAGTTATAAAATCAGAAGATTTCATCGGTCAATAACGACCAGTTTTAATCCAGAGCTAAAACATTAATCATGGTTTTCTCGTAAGATTTATAGTGACCATAATAAATAGAGCAGTGACTTAGAAACCATCGAAGAAGCTACGATCCCTAGATACAACAGATTGTGTGTACAGTATTACGTGCGTTCGGCGAATACTTTTTTTTTTCTCCAAAGAATACCCCTGTAAAGGGAGGGAATTGGGGCTGACTAAAAGATTGGGGAGTCGCTCAGTTTCATACAGAGACCATGTTTACACGAAGCCAACAGCCGAAAGTAATGAGACTTCTCAATACGGTTCTATACACTTTACACTTCATCAACTGCAGTAAACATCTGGAAAGTCAATAGGTATAACTGTAAAACTAGATAATCGTGTCCGTCTGCTGTGTGTAATCTGTGTGTAAGGCACTGTCTATGCGCTCTTCGGCAAGCAGCTAAAGCGATATTTCTCGGAAAGTAAAAAGTCAGGTGCAGATAGTATAACATACGTGTAAACAGAGTCAGTGTGAACTTGAAATCCTTTCTCGACGATGAGGACTGGATTTCACCTTATAGAACATTGTACAGTGATATGGTTTATCTTGAGTCATACGCTATTATTTGTCAACCGATCTATAGATAGAAACTTTGTATCGTCGTGTGCATCAGGCTCTCGCTCCTCATCCAGTTTACTCTTAATGATTATCTCGTCTATAATGCCGATCTACAAGTGTAAATACAGTTTTGTCTCACTCTGCTAGACTGAAACTCGGAAATATCGGCAGAGCCGAAGCAGTGATATACCTATAATGACGCCAGTGACCTAAAGGTCCGTACAATAATGACTAGATTCATTGGTAATCGCTGCTCTATTGATTCCTGCATGTAGTGCACATCGATAATTAAGCACGTTACGCCCGTAATAACTCTGAGTCCTTTCCTCGCTTCTTCCTAGCCACGACATCTAATTGCAAAGCCTAACTTTTCACGTACAAGCAACAACTGAAATCTGCCGCGATCGCCGTTTACAGGTTCGATCGAGCATCGAGTATACACATATATATAGCCAAAGACAAGTATACCGATACAGAGATACTAGTTTCATCCGCAACGTCTTTCGTTCAAGTAAAATGAATGAAAAATCGAAGAACCTAGGACGAAATACGAACGCGGAATAGCGTCCGAGAAATCGAGATCAAGCGCGCTCTGGAATACATTGTTTCACGGCTCGGCAATGCTCCGCGCGCAACAGCTATATTAATTAAAATATATAAAAAGAGATAGGTAACCGCGCTGCGGGGAGTGAGAGAGAGAGATAAAGAGAGATAGAGAGAGAGAAAGAGAGAATAAGAAATCTGCTGAGGAATACGAAATAAAGATCTGGGCGGGGTAGTATCCAGGGCGGAGCGAGAAGCAATGTTTCTCGACAAGGTTACTCTGACACCGCGCACATCTCTATTTCCATGACAGAGAGAGAGAGAGAGAGTCTGAGTCTAGTCTAGAGGTAGAGGCGATCTACGAGTCCAATACGTTTTTCGGGCTGCGCTGCCGCTGGATCGTTTTTTGCCATTGCATGTTATGTTTCAGACGCATGTGACGTCGCAGGTCGGTTCTACGACTGAGAGTGGTGTGACATAGGATGCAGGTAGTCTGGTTGCGATGCACTTCGAGGTGCTGGGTCAGCGAAGCAAGGTGCTTGTAAACGCTTCCGCAGAGTCTGCACGAAAAACGCCCTGGACCCTGCATCACCACTTGACCAGTTGTATCGCCAACATGCTTCCGATTGCGTCCCACCCCCCCTGCAACACATTAACAGCCACGTGACCCGCCGATTCCTCATTGTCTGGTTGTTGTGTGCTTGTGTGCGTGTGTTTATTAGTCTCGTCTAGTCAGAGTTACACTCAATTAAGATACGAGACAAGACTTAGAGAGGGACAAGTAACACGTAACACAGAGACTAGCTCATTATTCTACAGAGCAGTAATGTGCAGGTTGATAGCTCAGTTCTCCTGACATCTCCTATAAGGGATTGTCACTCGATCGTCAACCACATATTCTTAACTATATCAGTCAGTCTTTGTTCTTTAATATTAATAGTTTAAGAGGGCTGGGAGAATGTCGAGTGACCATCCCTTCGAGGTACGACAACCCTTTGAACCTTGGGAGTGGTTTAGTAGCAGTGTACATAATGCGTTGCCTCGGTTCCTCTCGCGATCCGAACTCGCCTCACCTCGCCAAGCCTCTTTGCCCTTTTTTTTTTATTGTTTTTCTTGTTAGTTACACTTGATATGCGGCACACGAGAGGAGGGGTGAATCACAGAGAGAAAGGGGAGGAGAAATCGCGACAGCGAGATAAGCGTGAACAGGTAAAAGCGCAATTGATCGTTAATCAAGAGTGACCCGAACAAGGAGATCCGAAGAATCGCGCGACAATACTGCTCGAATCAGTCGAGGAGATGCGTTCTTCCTCGGACTCCGGCTCGAACCTGTTGGATCGCTGGTGCAAATTACACCTCTGCGGCGGAGAATTCAGCATTGTCAGCAGCCTCAGCTTGTGATTTTCTTTTCTAGACTTACAACTAACGTGGCCTTACGCATTATATCAGAGATCACAATTTGCTGCCTAGTGGTGTCTATTGCGAGTAGTGCATGCGGCGTGTGCGTTCTTGGACTTTGGTAGCTTTCCTCCCGACACTTCTTCCTTCTCTCGCTCGGTATACTTACTTGAGGGAGTCAGTTGAGTGTCTGAACTCTCAGGCGCAATAATGAGACTCGGACTCAGAGAGCGCAATGAGGAAAGGACACACGTTGTTTTGCTCGTGAGTTGTTCACATTTTCAAACCTTTATTCACACATATTCTTACTTACATCGTTAACTTGCATAAGCCAAACGTAGATATTACGTACTGATATATTATAATGTATATATATATATATTTATATATATATATATATATATATAGATTTTTTACGCTCATTTTTATGTATATATATATAGACTTTACTCCTCTCTTTATAAATAATCAACTAAAGAAATATGAATTTATCTAAAGTAATAATTGGCAATCTTGTACTTAATTTGTAGTCGTGGTTTACGAGGAATGTGCACATTCATTGTTTCAACAAAATCATAATGAATGACCTTCGGTTCGCGTGGATCATATATCAGCGGCACTGGATCTACAACCCCTCGTTTACTCCCGGTCTCATCACGAGCTACAAGGCGTACGCAATATAAATAATAACAATAAAAAGGGAAGAATGAGGGACTCGGTTGAACCTAACGAATGCATTCGGAATAAATAAATCGTAGTGACCAGCGGTATTATGCGCCTTGGATGCGTTGAGCATATAAAACGTGTTGCTTTCAGTCTTACTGAGCGTACCACACATTCGTCACTTGTGGAAGCATTTAGCTATTTGCTGGGAAAACGAATGATTCTAATGGACTGTGTGTCCCTTTAAAATTTCTCTATGTAATAATCGCTATATCAATTGTTCCCTCGCGTCAACAACTTTTCACGAGCAAATTCATTTGTACTTCGCATTATGCGAGACTCTTGTGTTTCCCTTACTCATTCCTACGCGTGGCGTACGACCTTCCTCTCGGAACGTTAATTAAATAAGAGATCGAAAACTAGGTACTTGTACCTCTTTGAATAGCCTCTCTCTTGTGATTGCACGACTATCGGACACCAGCTGTCCGAGCACACTTTTCTCAATCTCGATTCATTAAAATCGAGTGAGAGAGGGGCAGACCAAAATAAAAACGAAATCCCGAATGAAGAAACAAATAAACAAATAAACAATCAGCAAACAATAAAAAGAACAAAAGAAATTATATAACATATTGGCTAGGCGTTAATAGCTATGGGGTGGCTAGGACGAGTTTCACCGCGCGGCCACAGACACGCGGTCATTCTTTCGTACATAAGAAAAATAAAGTTACACTCTATAGATCGCACGGTTATATATATATATATTATATATATATAAATATGGCTTGTCGGGCCGCGCGTCCGCGCGTGCGCCGCTGATTTGGCAAGTCTCGGAAGTTATAGCTAATAATGTACGTATGAGTATGTTTAATATCATAATGGTAGATCGCACGTCCCGAAAAACTGGTCCGTCGGAGAGTGAGCATTGTCGGACTTGAAACCAGAAGGATTCATTAAAATGGCACGTGCACTGATACATACAAAGATATATATGTACTGTGTATAAGACGTGCGCCAGATTAAACTAAGAATAAAGATCGCGTACGTAAGAGGGGCGCTTTAAACTAGTACGATTAGTTGTACCGATAGAAATAAGAAATCGGGCTAATATAATTGTTTATGGCTGTCGGACCAGATGAGCGATCTACCGTCTCACGATACTGCGATCATTAAGATAAACTAATTGAACGAAGAAAGATGCACATTCCTCCTTACGCTAGTAAGTACTGAACTCATGTGACTAGATAAAATAATTTGCTTCCTCCCGATTGGCGCGTCTTTGGTGTTTGGTTACAAAAGTGTAGATCTCGCGCAAATATGTAAACCTCTTTATGTGCATATACACATATACATACATTATACGTACGCATTGGTAAATGCGTACGAATGACTAGGTGTGTCCGTGTCCATGTGTGTTGTGGGAGTGTATGAAATATAAGACAGGCATAATATAGTGTTTCAGCCGTCGACGATCTGAGCAGAGATGGGACCACTCCTGAATGCCACTGCTACCGTGCATCACGATAATTAGGGCGAGATAGCAAAAACGTCCACTTATACGTTAGATTCACTAAAATCTAATAGCATCCCAATAGCTTTTGTCGTCATCCTGACTTTGGTTTCGGTTTCATCCTTAAAAGTCTAATAGTACAGTGACTCGCGACTGACCCTTTGGCTATTAGTTACACTTATTACCAAAAGTGAATTATAAATAAGAATGAAATATCGTGTTGGGCTTAGCCTCCCGCAAGAATGGCAGCCTAGCGACCTTTTAACTTATACCCTCTAAATATTCGCGGTATCTAAATGTACATAGATAAATAAAGATATATTTTTTGTCCGGCGTAAAAACGGAGATTTGCACGATTCCGCTGACATTTGACTAAATGGAGTCGTTTGCAAAACGACAAATTGAATGGCACTGACCATAGGAACCTACTACTTAGGAGGTTGGAGGAGGAGGTGGGGGGAGGGGAGCCGGAGCAATTGTTGCTGCGACGTAAGATGAGCCCTTATAGGGAATAGCTGATGGAAGGGTAGATAGGATATCTTTCCTTCTCGGAAACATAAAAAGGAATCAATGAGTGGTTGCACGACGATCGGTAGCGATTTCAGTCCTTCCATTCATTCAGACGTCGACGGGCCTTTAGTATCTTCTTTGGTAGAGTGGCGGTATTCGCACTAAGGAATAGGACTAGATGTGATTCTCTCGACGCTGCTCTCCCTAATACGTATGGTGGTATAGGTGGCCGTCTCGTCGAGGGCGTCTCCAGGACTGTCAGTATTCTGATGGGCGATCGCCGTCGAAGAGACGGAAATTGGCGTCGGGCTGTGTGTGACCGCGGTGGCAACGGCATTCTCCTGTACATTGGATGGTACTGCGGTGGCAAGGACTGCAGCAGCAGCAGCAGCAGCAGCACCAGCTGCCGCCGGTATAGCTACACCAGAGCTGCTTGTCACCGATCCTGCAGTTGGTCCTCCTCCTCCCGGGCCAGGAGCCGCTGCGCCAGGTACCGTTGTTCCTCCTGTGACAGCGGAGGCAGTCGCCGCTGCTGCAGCCACCGCCGCTGCCGCAGTGGTCGTTGAACCAACCCCCTGCCAGCCATGACGATTCTTTAAATGTCGCTTCATATGGGTGGTGCGGCTCAGCACTTTGTGGCACACCGGGCACTGGGTTGTCCCTTTATGCATGTTCATGTGTTTATACATCGAGTCCCGATTCCAGAACGATTTACCGCAGAGTTTGCACGCGTGCGACGGCTGTTCGATGAGCACCGTGCGTGAATCTAAATCAGATATAGAACAGTTCATGGGAGATGGTGCGCCCATCGTTGCCGAGCGATATCAAAATCCGTCGACTTTTGCTCCTACGATTGTACAGACACGCATTTCGTAGCTAGTTCTTTTTCCCTGTGATCACTTGAACGGGGGGGGGGGGGGGGTGAGGGGGGGGGGGTTGATTAGGATTAAGTCCTCCGGCTCTTCGTCCAAGTATATCTACTTATCACTCGTACGCACGCAATTACAAATCTCCCTTGATTTGCCGGGAATCCAGGGAGAGTGCCAGGCATATAACAGAAGGCAGCACACACGAGGAGACACGAACGCCTTTTATACGGCAGAGGGAGAGAGACAGAGAGAAAGAAGAGAGAGGACAACTCACGCACATACAGACACACTGGCACATATACAGACACACGCACACACACTCATACACCATCTTCCTGATGGTGCCAACACGCGGTTAAGGTACTCGGAGGAACCATGCTACTTGTGCGTGAACTGTGGATACAATGTTTTAACGACATCAAGACAACTTTTACGGTACTGATACAAAAAAAACAAGTGTTCTCGGCGCGTCATGCAGAAGAATTGAATCGAAAGCCTGGTGGTGTTCAAGGCTCGAGCCGGTTGCAATTAGAGCTACTAGCAGCAGAGATTAGACAACAAGCATCTCGACTTACAACTGTGAAATCACACTCTTTCATCATTGGCTATATAATACAGAATCGATCGACCTACAATCGTGAATGATTTGGGTTATGTGCAGTGAACCGACAATCATCTATTCCTCTTCGCCACTATACCTATGGATACCTATAGGTATATTCAATATACCAGAACGAGTTTGACGAAAGGATACGACAATATGTTCCATCAGATTTTTATTTTTCGAAAACATTTGAGATATACATATGTCCTTCGTCGCAAGGGCGCGAAAGAATAATAATCAGTCCGTGTATTGGATACACTCAGTCCAGTCTGTGTAGATCTAGAAATAACAATACGTGCAGTTCGATTTTTTGCACAGGGTAAAATGTATATATCGGTAGGGGCTAATGCTCGAGACCTTCTCGCGTGCATCTTTTCGATGGGAGTAAGACGCATTTGTTTTTATTTCAATTGGAGACCGGGTTTTGTTAAGAGGCGTTCGATGGTACCTTCCTACAACGGAGGATTCCGTCAGGGATCCTCTCTTTTCTCAGTTACATTGAAGAACCGAAACGTACTCGAATGTCGAGCCGGATTCACTCGGTGAATGGCACCTTATTCGTGTATTCAGTCTATTCTAGTAGAAGGTAGACTCGAACGAGATTGGATTCGATAAAAATATAAGTATAATCGCGCTTAACGTCCGGCGGGACGACGATAACTATCAGTAACTCTAATTCCGCGAGTTCTTAAATAATAGCATTACTATGATAAAAGTAGCGCAAAATAGTACGTATTAGTTTTGCACCGTGGTGATGCGAATCTAATTGGGAAACATAATGTGAAAGGCAACATTCGGAATAGAGCAGCAAGTGGCAAATTGATACCACTTGTCACAGCTATAAAGGCCCTCTTTCCGTAGGATGAAATGATTGGGAAGTCGCACGAGCGGGAGTTGTATCGAAGGTTCACTTTTTAAAGTTCAACTTGGCGTCGACACTGAAGGTGCACTTATGGATACGCAACAAGTGGGCCTTCATGTCATAACTTCGACTGAAGATGCGCAGGCAAATCGGGCACCTGGTCTGCCCGGTGTGCAAATCCTTGTGCAGTGTCAATGACATCGGATGCTTGAAACCCTTCCAACAAATTCTACAGCGAAACAACAATTCAGTGTCCGTGGACTGACCGTAGTCATCGTCCGAGGCGAGCTCCGCGCTTGCAGCACGAGGACCGCGGCTACCACCACCCCCGCCCCCTGCGGTATCTCCTGCTCGCTCTACAAATAAAGAGAAACAAAGACAAGATCACCCTCAAGATCGAATGGAAATAAGGGGAGCCGCGACGCGAGTAGCCAAAAAGCATAGACAGAGATAGAGCGCGCGCCTTTTTCTCTCACTCCCAGCAACAACAACAAACCCCGAGCTTTCTTCAGCGCGCGGGACAAGCAGACAGTTCACGGGGGCAAAATCAGTTCTTATCTTCTCTTTATTATCACCGTTGATACTTCGATTTGTACAGATCTCAGTGAACTATGAGTATATTCACGACGTCCACACAGTGCAGCGCCTTTCGTTTTCCGAAAGTAACGTCTTCGCTTTTTTTGCTAGAGTTAACTTAACAATACAAGGAGATCTTTGCGGGACTCAGCCGCCTATAACTACTTGTTGATGTTCACAATGATTTCGGACTATACGCGTCGAAGGCTATTGTACTTCAGGAACCCGAACTGGTGTAACTTGTACCAAGATACAAATAAGAAACGTAAACATCAAGTTTTTCTAAAAGTTACACAATTCATTGAATTGCTCGGGAATAATCTCAGAAAATCCCAATATCATTGATCAGTCGAGAGGATTGTAAAGGCTTGCACCTTATTTGTATCCAGGTACTATAACGTAACGAAGGACTATAAAAGTCCAACGTGTAAGACGGAGGATCATCTCGGTCAGAGAGCTAATTAACAACGAGTTCATCTCGTCACAGTCTTATGGGTGAAAGAACTATTAACTTAAAATATCGTCGCGTCGCGGGAGTCAGTAATAACGAGGCGCCATCACATCACTAGTCCCTGATCATTACAGTTCCCACAAAAGCTAATCGATAATGTACACATAATACAAGCGATAAATAAATTCTAATTTGTGAGTTAACGCTATATTACAAAAATAAAGCGAGAAATCGACATGAGCAACGCGGATACTTGGAGTAGCCGCGGCAGTAAGTAGTGTTCTCCTCGAAAGAGAGAGAGAGAGAGTAACGTTTTCATCCGGAGAAGACCGGGTACGAGACCTAAAGCCATTGGCCACGAGAGAACGATCATCGTTCGTGGGAAAGCCCTGGTGCGAGAGCAGAGTGACGACAAACGAGAAAAGATCAGATAGAGTAGAAATGATTTCTTTGGAAAGAGTTGTGAGTTGAAGAGATTTCCAGCTAGAGATTGGGTAAAAATTCAAGAGTCGACAGACTAGAGACAAGGTTTAGAGAGCAGGACGATGCATCTCGTGGCGATTAATACGCAATTAATTAGAATAATCTCAATTTAACGGCCGAGGGGGCGAGTTGGTGCTATGGGGGTGGGATGTGCGGGATACCGCGGAGTTTGTGATAGTCGACGAAACATGGCCAGCGACACAAACAGGCATTGCAGGGCCAACATTTGAAGCGCGTCTGCCTGAGCTTTCCACGTGATGTGACCATTCCGCGCTGCTTGCAGTGTACACATACTTTTCCATGGCCGTTCGCTTTGCTGAGGCTATGCGGCTGACCGAATACGTACGTATTCCCTCCTGGAGAAAACACATTGGGCCACAAACACTTTTTGGTTAGTCAGTCCTTAAGTATATGTGCACATGCAGGCAACCATTAGTATTATAAAAAGGGGGGAGTCTTTTTAATTAAATCAATCCCAGCACCAACCATTCCCGTAGCCGTGAAAGCCAGTCTATAGAGTATCAGCGACCAATACCCACGATGTATAGATGCGTGTATTTGTTTTGTATACTATTCTATAGCATTGCCAGGTGCTAGTCGAATGTGCGGCTTTTAATATGTCTTTTTTTTCGATTCTAAAATCTTTTTTTTTTGCCTTCATAATGCGATCCTTCTATTCACCATCTCCTATTTCTCGCAATCCTTCTCCAGCACGATTATTGGTTTTATAGATTTCCCACTACTCCCTTGTGAACAGCTCCAGATTTCATGGTGGGGGTACTCAATATCCGATCCCTTTTTCTTCTTTATGCTTAATCAGTTCCAACAATTTTTCTTTCTATCGGATTTAATCTTCGACGATGCTTGGCACTTAGGTAATGAGCAAGATCCGGTTAATGATCTCTTTCCGTTCATTCTGGCCAAATGTCACAGATGTCACTCACACAACACTTGTGAATTCTGTCACTCTGTATCACAGTTCTAATCCACAGTAATAAACTCCCGGTGTTTTTCCGAAAAGTCTTCCTCTTAGATTCTTCATATTGCAGAGGCATCGTACTAATCACAAGGGCGTACTTGATCGGTAATAGATTGTGTTGATGGTGGAAATTCACTTGTTTTATTCTTTCATTATCAGCTTACCTACCTGCCGAAATGATCCTCGCTGATAATGATCAAATCATTCACATATCGCCACAAAACAAGTAACCGTGGAAACGAGAGCCTGCCCAGAATTATTTTAACGCATTATAATGCTGATCATGCTTACTATATCGCCACGGAAAAATCCTACAGGGAAGATCATTTTATTCTGGGAGAGCCATTCTAATCCAGGCTGATTCGGACAACGAGGATAGTGTCTAGGGCCTATTAGGTTCTAGAGACATATCGATTCGACCTAAATGCCGGATACCCACGCACCCATATTGATTTTGGAAACGGTGACTTATACGAAAAGAGAGGATCAATAATAAGTGGCGAAGATAGAATGGAAATACATGCGACTGTTATATCAGAACCACCACCACCACTGGTTGCTACATCGGATTAGTCCTATTAGAAGACTGCGGAATCCCTTGTCAAAACTACTAGTCACTACTTTCAGAAGTTAATCTTAATATTATTGTTGCCCAGTATTTCTTCCGGTGCGTGTTGCGAATAAAATTTTTCGTTCCTCATGTCTATCGTTTCTAGCGCAATTGGGGTGTTCAACGATAGTAACAATACAGACCTATGGATTAATGTGTCTTGTGCATCCGCGAGTTGAACTGTTATTCTTATACCTTATATCCACTGCACATTATTCCATGTACGCGGAGAAGGTAACAATGTGTATGACAACTTGTAGATTAACTTTACATGCACAGAAGTTTAGCGTGCCTAGAGCAAAGAGTAAAAGATTGCTCGATAGCGGCATTGAAATAGATACCTTGAAATCTCTACAGTTAGTTAGTTCGCGTGAAAAGTATACCGGTGGCTTTGTTCGAGTTATTGAGGGAATGCTGATGATTGTCGGCACACATACAGCACTTGGCAATGCTTGCTAGTATCTACAGTTCAACCTACACCCGAGTGCCTGAACCATACATTACATCCAAAACACCATGCACTCTTTATACTATGATAGAATTAACTATACAGTAGTAGAAGTATATTAGACTCTGCGCAGCAGGAAGAAGAAAGAGTCTTTCTGAGATAGTTTGTGTGATCATACTTTACCGTGTTATATTGATTTGTGAACCTAGTTTTGGATTCCCGAAAAAATGATATTTACAATTATGAAATATTATTTGAAAGAGTCGAAAGAATTATTCGGTACTTAATACCAGGTTCACAAAATCAAAGAGGAAAAGATTATATGCTGCAATAGTTCGTAGGCCTCAAAAAGGTTGAAAGGCAATACTTTGGAAATGCAAGATATGTCCGTGTAGGTGTAAATGTATATAAGAAATTGCTCAAAAGCGGTACATACTACGAGTCTGAGCCATGTATCGCTTGGAACTCAATTGCAAAAAAGTGATTTTTTTAACTACATGAAACTGCAACACTAAACCATAGTCCACATGGCAGGCAATGTGCCATTGATGAATTTTGTACATAGCTATGGAAATATTTCCCGAGCAAAAGAAGAGATGGAATGTTCAGAGGAGTGTCCTTTACCTGCTGTGACAATGGCAATATCTTTAAAGCAGAATATTGAATCTCTTCTTTGCAAAAGGTCATTAAGAATGCACACGAAATTGAGATGAATATATACCATTGTGTGCAGATAAAAAACATTAAACCTCATTGCCATGCCGTGTATCCCTGGTTTCTTAATCAGTGTTTATCGTCGCGGTCGCACATTGAATACACGTAGATAAATGGCAAAGCACGAAGCTTTTGTATGAGAATTAAGACGATAGACTTTTAATATTACTTGAATGAAACTTACCCTGTACTGCTGCATCTTGTGTTAACCTTTCCCCAGATGTACTTGGCTTCGAAAGTAAATGACCTGGAGAAGATATTAAAAACACATCAATATATGTATCTATCATTGCATCAGTAAACAATTCTCACATTGAAATTGAACTCACCAACATCAGGTGTTTGATGTTTTGATTCTAAACTGTCACAGGCCGTTTGGTTACTTGAATAGAAGGTTTGACTAATGTCTGGTTTCTGATCATGGTCGGGTGTGGTAGATGATGTGTCTTCTATACTCATTTTATTTATCGAACTGTCCCCTATACTTTGCTCTTCGTAACTGCAGCTACTTCCATCTTGTTCCAAGTACTCGGGCATTTCCAACTTCAAGTTTGGCAATAATGGGATTATTTCCACTGGGTCCGAGCCTGACACTGCCTGATTCTCTGAGACCTTGTTTTCCGTTGTATCTTTTGTAGAGATTGCATTACTCATGGATGCTTTGTCTGCGTTCATATTTGTACTATCCCTACATTTCCGTCTTTTGCTCACAGGAGCATCAGGTTGTAGATCAATTGCGTGATATGACATTGGTGACGATGGGGACTTGTTACTCCTCTTCGACTCGGATGATCCTTTACTGCTTGCATTTTGCAATTGAATTTCAGGTTCATTTGGAATTTCCATGTCATCCTGAAAAATTGCGTTAGGTTTTTTTTTACTTCATGTTTAATTCTAAACAATAACTAGTACTGGAGAAAAAAATAGCTACCTCGATCACACTATCATTATCTTTTCCTGTGCCATCTGTGAGGCCTTGAACTGCTAAAAGTTCAGCTGTTGTCAGGAAACTAGCCAGTTGTTCTTGAACAACATTGACTTCACCCTGATACATGAAGTCAACCAATGCAGCCAAGTCGTCGAACTTAACATTTCTAAATATTATAACAGGATGCTGGCATGGATTTTCCTATAACGAAGTATAAGATACAGTTTGATATTGGAGTACCTTACTATATGAATAACATCCTATTAGAATACTCTAAAAATTGTACCTTAAATAAGTCTCTGAAATATGTACTGCATGCTGATAAGAGCATTTTATGTGCTCTTATTCTTTTACCCTCACAGCTCAATGTTACATCCACCAAATCCTCATCTGTCCTGAGTGTGTCGAATGCACAAGTGATGTGTTTCAAGTAATTATTCCACCTCAGAGAGAACTGTTGACTTGAACCCATGCTGTTGTACTGAAATGCCGAAATTGTTCTTTAAGGCGTTTCTACAGAAACACATGGTAGAAAAAAATCTTTGACTGCCTTAGAGTGCAGGATCACTTACTTTACTCGCGACTCACTCTATCCTCAAAGTAATAACGTGTTCGTACTCCGAAACTTTACGAATCGCCAGCGTTCGACGGGACGGTAATTTGCGGGAAGAATGAGTAAGCCGTGCGGTTGTTATGATAAAATTACCATTAGTCGCGAGTCTGTCGTCAACGAGTTAGTTCTCAGAGGATTTCGGTAAAATAAAAACTGTAAACACTATAGTGGAGTCGTCGTTCATGGCACTGCAGAAGTTTGTCGGGTATGCGCGTCGGATATACGCTGCCGTCGATCTAACAGACGAATTCGACGTTATGTAAGCGCATCGTGGTAGACGCTGATGCACACAGGAAACCTTCTTCTTAGAGTTTTGCGTCACTTTAAAGTCCACGATTCCCGATCAAATGACAGCTGGTAGCCATTTTCCTTTAGGAAAACGCATAAGATGCGCGAAAGGATCCTCGTGTACTTCCTGCACAAGCCACGCGCGTTGCGTGGGATGTCGCGATGCATGTGTTCCTCGATTGTATATGCCGGAGCAAGAGGCGTCGTTGTCGTCAAGTTTTGCGTGCGCTATGACATATCTATCTACTTTAATCTTCTTTAATCTACTATCTACTACTTAAAGCTATCTTTTCATATTGTTACCGGTGAAACTGTGGCGCAGTGACGATCGAATACTTTATGAAAAGATACCTTAAGGTACAATATCTGGCAAACTGTAGTGAATCAGTGAACCATACGCTTGTTCTGCTACACGTCTTTCTATCTGTCAATTTCATTTTGCTAAACATTCCACAAAAGTTTCTTCCAAATGTGCAATTCTTAATTCCAACTTTGCAAACACATATGCATACCATGGACTCATCCGTCAATGAACAAAATTTACAACACATAATTGACAAGCTCTCAGAAGACGAGGTTTGATTATTTAGGAATATTATTTTCCTATACAAGAAACATGAATTTAATATAACTGTATTCATTTTACAGATAAAGGTCCAAAAGAATTTGGAAAATATATTCTCACGACAATGTCACGTAGAAGCAAAGTTACAAAATATAAGCAAAGTACTGCCAAATGTAGTTCTACTCAGGTCAGATGGAGAAAAGTTTCGTGATATGATAGCTCACACTAACGAACTGGCTGAGAATGTGAGCGCAAAAGTTAGGCAACTGGATCTTGCAAGGGTATGTGATTATTCCAATAAAATTATATTCTTGGTTCTGGCACACAAATCAAGCATATTATAAACTCTTAGAGCAGAGTATGCGAATGCCAAAGGCGTGTAAATGATATCCTTGATCTGCAATTATGCAGTGAGGGTGTAGCCACTGCACTCAGAAACGAGGACTATGAGCAGGGTGCTGCTCATGTTCATCGATATTTATCAATGGATCAGCAATTATTAGAAAGAACTGCAGAGGATATATCATTGGACCATACCAGTATCAGTAGTTCACTGCTTACACTACAGCAAGCAGCATTACAGCTCAGAACAGTAGTTACTCATAAGTTTGATGAAGCAGTGAAATCTGAAGATCTGGCATCTGTGGAAAGATTCTTTAAAATATTCCCTTTGCTTGGTATGCATTCAGAGGGTCTAAAAAAATTCTGTACTTACCTGTGCACAAAGGTATATAAAATATGTTGATAGGTTTACTCCATATAAATAGATTCTTCCTATGTGACTATTAATTTTATATGGCTTAATTATTAGCTCCAAGAAACAGCACAGAAAAATTTAAAAGCAGCACTGGAAATCAAAAATAATGATAAAAGGACATCAGTAATTTTTGCTGATACTATTACCTTATTATTTGAAGGAATTGCTAGAATTGTTGAGATACATCAACCCATAATAGAAACATATTATGGTCCTGGAAAATTGCTTATGACTATTTCAATTTTACAACAAGAATGTGATAGGTGAGATAGCATCAGATTATAGTAAGACACTGAAAGGATATCTAAATGCATTAGTCTAGTGTTTAATTTAACATTCTGGTTTCTAGACAGACTAAGAAAATTATTGTTGAGTTCATGAAACATAGATTGATTTCCAAAAAAATACAAATGACCAATGACCATCAAAGAAAACCAAGTACTGAAAGAGCAGATCCAAAAGAATACGATTTGCTACTCGGAGAAATAACAATAATGCACTCCCGTGCCGAATTGTACATTCGTTTTCTAAGACGGCGGGTCAAAGTATATACATTGTGTTTAATCTTTTACTTTCGATGGTATATAGAAATTGAATACTTTTATTTTTAGAATGATATTGAAATTAGCTCAACGGATGATAAATACTGCAAAGATTTATTAAATAAATTCGAAACCATGATTAATCAATCTGAATTATCACATGGTATGCAAGAGCTTTTGAGCTCTTATCTGGCATTGGAAAGATACTTCCTGGAAGAGAGTGTAAATAAAGCAATTGGAATGGACACGCTAGATCACGATCAACAAACTTCGAGCATGGTTGACGATGTCTTTTTCATTGTACAAAAATGTATTAGGTACGTGATACCGATATAGTAAACATTGTATACGTCTGTAGAATATATTCTACATTTCTTCTATAATAGACGGGCAATGTCGAGTTGGAGTGTAGATGGTGTGTGCGCTGTGGTTAACATGGCATGTGGCATACTGGAAGGAGAGTTTGCCAATAGATTAAGAAATCGTCTTCGCCAAGGATATCCTGCAGGATACTTGGATTTGGCACAAGCCTATAATGCATTGCAAACAAGCATTCAACATGGTCGTTTACAGACCTCAGACACTGAACTTGCTCGCCTCATGTTCCTAGTAAGGTTTTAAATTTTTCCTTCCATACATTATGCCTCTATACAGCAAAAGTTAGAAGATTGAACTCTTCTCTGTAGGCATATCTAAATAATACCGATGTAAGCATCGAATACGTGGAAACACTTTGTAAAAGTCTGAATGCAGAAATTGATGCAACATTCCCTCATATGCAAAGTAAAGATAGAGGTAAAATTGACAGTTGTTTATCAGGCCTGAAGGGCGTCATGTCGATTTTGCGAGCAGTCACAGATTATGGACTTGAGCAGTTACGAGTGAGTGCTGTTAAGCCAAGAGTAACTCCATGGGTGGATGCTTTCTTATCGATAGATCACCATGTCAATGAGGTGAATACATTGCGCGAGTAGTTGTTAATTCTACTCAAGCAAAATGATACGTTTTCAATACAAATATTTTCTCAGGATGACTTGTTACGTTACGAAACTGATGAACCATTTGTACAAACATTGGTTACGAATTTAGAGGGTTTACTTCAAAGTTTTAAAGGGAGTTTAACAACGTCTAATTATGACGCACTCATCGGCCTTCTTACAGCTGAAGTTACGGCTCGCCTAGAAAAAGTAGTGTTAAAATCCACTTTCAATAGGGTATGTATAATTCGATATAATATAGCAATCCATAAACTAATAATCAGGTAATATATATATACATTATGGATCGTTTAGGCTGGAGGGCTCATTCTGGATAAAGAAGTCAGATCATTAGCAAGTTATTTAGCTGCGGCCACTTCATGGTCCGTACGTGATAAGTTCGCTCGATTAACGCAAATCGCAACAATACTCAGTATCGAAAAAGTCGAGGAACTGGCTGATTATTGCGGGGCGGATGCGATCGCCTGGAGATTAACACCTGCTGAAGTACGACGCATTGCTTCGTTAAGGATTGATATCCGGCCAGAGGACATTAAAAGACTCAAATTGTAATTGTTGTACTATGTTTAAGAATAATGTAATTAAATGTTTGTAAATATTTTAAATATTGAACAAATGGTTAATTGCTCTTAATATAAAAGTAATCCACACTCATGATTAGGGCCTCTTTGTTTTTAAATTATAGTACCCCAGTAATATGAGAATGATCCTGTGGAGCTACATTTTTCAAGGTTCCAAGCCGCGACCATATCTATATGTATTGTATGACTAGCATACATATATACACAAATGCTTCGGAGTTTCACTTGTGTATACGGTTGAATCTTTTGTTAACAACTTCAAGTAAATGTTCAGTTATTAACCTAAGAATGTCTAACAGTAGACAGTGCATAAGACAATACGTAGGGATCTAAAGAATAATTAGATTAAAGAGACCAATTATTGACAAGTGTCATTAACCTAATACGACGAAAACAGAATCGAACAGACTGTTTAAAAAATGATGATCGAAAAAGGTTGATTTAATCGCACAAGGATATGTGTCATTAAATACCTGGTTCTCGATATTGGTGTAGTGTGTTGATCTAATGTTGCAAAGATGGAGAAAGAAAGGTATGTACCGCAAGATTTCTACAGATTGTTCATTTGATGCTTTTTCACGTAACTATCTCAATATTATGATTTTTTTTATTTACTCGTAAATTAAATGAAAGCAGCACGTCTGACTTGCGAGACCCTATCACGAAAAATACTCAATGTCTCATCTACAAATGGCAAACCGATATTTTAATATTTTTTCCGCTTCTTCTGTCAGATTTACAATGCTCCTTTTGGAACCAGGAGAGATATTTTTTGAGGATTACAGCGTTCAGATGAGACTACTTGCTCCTTCTATTTCAGAGGAGCAACAGTGGATAGACGGTAGACTAAAGTTGTGTTCAAAATCATTAGTATTTGCAAATAAAGATATTAATCAACCATTAATCAAGCTTCAGCTGAAAGAAACAATCTCTGTAGAACAATGTGATTCTACCGTCGATCTGAACCAGTCAGTATTTCCATTTTGCAGAATAAACAAACTTATAGAAATTAGATTATGCTCAGTGTCATTTGTCTGTTAAAAATTGACAAGATTGTTCATTTCCCAGACGTGAAAATACACTTTGCATTAAGTGCAAGCAATATGTTGAAATGTTGGAGAAAAATATACTTGCTCCATACAAGTTTAAACATGAACAGGCCACGTTTTATTTCTACTTCTATTATGCAAAGATTGAGGACTGTCTTCTTCAGATTTTGCAGTTGCACAGAGCTACAACTTTGCCCACAGCTGAACAGAATGCAATGGTATTTCAATTGAGGAATAACTTACAGACTTTAGCCAAATAGTATGTCAACACTTTGTTTTCATCACTTTTAGATCACAGCTATCGTTCATTCAAGACAATCAAGGGTGTCATTTGATACCTCTTGGTTGGAAGATTTGTACGAGCAAGTAGTGTTAGAAACTCAAGCACATAAAGTACTACCTCTTGTTATAAATCCAGGACGAATATTGTTAACAACATCTAGACTTTATTTTCAACCATATAATAATATGGATCAAGTATGTGTAGACTGTTCAGTTTCAACAAGGTATATCATTTGATGGAAGATTCATTTTATATATTCTTGTTCTCAGCATCCAGTTTTAAAAATCCAATTAAAAGATATTATCAATATTATTAAACGAAGGTTCCTTCTTAGACAAGTGGTGAGTCAATATGATTAACATATTGATCAATTTTAGAATTATTATATTTAATTGTGAACACCACAGGGTCTGGAAATTAAATGTGAACGAGGGTCAGAGAATAAAATCGAGCATTTATTTATTTCTTTAAAAAATGAAAATGCTAGGGATGAACTCTACAAGAGCCTTTTAAGCCAATCAGCTATCTCATTAGAACAAGTGCCACAAAATCAAATGACGATGAGATGGCAAAACGGATCTTTATCGAATTACGATTATCTTTTATATATCAATAGGTAATACCCAGATAAAAAGAGTGAATATTCAACAATGTTTAACATTGTTAAGAATAAATTTCGTGTTGCAGTTTGGCGGATAGAACATTTCACGATTTAACGCAGTATCCGGTAATGCCTTGGGTAATACAAGATTACACATCAGATACATTAGATTTAAATGATTCTAATATTTATAGAGATCTATCGAAACCCATTGGCGCTCTTGAACCAACAAGATTAGAGCGATTAAAAGTATGCAACATTCATTTTAGGAAAAAGTCTTTGGAAGTATATATAATAATAATTTACTTTTCAGGAACGACATACTGAAATGTCAGAACCGAAATTTTTATACGGTTCACATTACAGTGCACCGGGATTCGTATTATTTTATCTAGTTAGAAAATATCCTCAGTATATGCTCTGCTTGCAAAATGGAAGATTCGATCATCCAGATCGCATGTTCAACAGGTATATATTACCATGCTATAATATTTAATGGTTAATGACAATGCTTAGAACTTTGATGCATAGCATGATTTTGCGAAAGACATGTAAATATAGCTTACAGCCAAGACTCTCTAGTGTTTCTTGTTAAAAAGTACATGGTTACTCTGTGAATCCTGCAGAATCGATTTTTTGTTTGTCTCTTATCAACAAATACACCTAACAGTGTAGCTGACGTATGGAAAAATGTTTTGGTGAACATGTCAGACTTTAAAGAACTGGTCCCGGAATTTTATGACACAAAGAACGGTGGCGATTTTTTAGTGAATAGTTATGGTATCGATTTTGGATACCGGCATGATGGGACGAAAATAGGTGACGTCCAATTACCACCATGGGCAAAGGGTTAGTCATTTAGTTTGTATTTAAAATATTATACAAACGAAAGCTGTCTAATAAGTACCAATAACAACACACACTACATCAGGACCTGCCGATTTCGTTCGAATATTAAGATTGGCTTTAGAAAGCGATTACGTCTCGCAAAATCTCCACAACTGGATTGATTTAATTTTTGGATATAAGCAAAGGGGAATAGAAGCAGAAAAGGCTGATAATGGTAAACCTCACCTCCCACCTTGAAAGAATTCTTTAAAGTCGTCACATGTTCATGACAGTAGTGGACAGGAGTAAATATTTTGTTTCAGTGTTTTTCCATCTGTGTTATGAAGGAGCAATAGATTTAGATACTATTCGGGATATAAATGATAGACATGGTTTAGAAGTGCAAATCATGGAGTTCGGACAAATTCCGAAACAAGTTTTTACACTTCCTCATCCACGACGGTCAATTGCAACTTTGGATAAAGGTCGAGCCGAATCTTCTTTAGCTTTTTCTACACAAACTTCACGTAAGTTAGGAATATTTGTGGTTTGTATACTTCGTCAATTATGGCTTTTCTAAATTATGAAAATCGTATTATAGGTGAAGAAACCATTCACGTAAAGTCATTGAGCATAGAAAAAGGAGTCTCCTTTCAATCGCATAAGGAGGCAGTGTGTAGCATTGCAATAATGAATAAAGAGAAACTTGATGAGGTAATATCGGTAGGGCAAGATGGTATGCTTAAGCTGTACAGTGTAAACGATCAGAAATTAATGCGCAGTGTATCTTTATCGCCGCTACCACTTTCTTCCTGCATATCATATTGCACTGCGGCAAATCGAAATATTCTAGTGGCAGGTTCCTGGGACAATTCACTGTAAATGCCATCGAATTCTAATTTTCCACTACAGGCAATACTTAATCAAAGTTGGCTTAAATAAAATTGACTATTTTAGAATTTTCTATGACGTCGAATTCGGCAGAATAATAGATACTTTAAATGGGCATGAAGATGCTATCTCCTGTTTGGCATGGTGTCCCTCTCGACAAATGATAATATCGGGTTCATGGGATTGTACTGCGAAAATCTGGCGAAGTTATATCTCAGGACCGAAAATTAAACCTGCCAAGTGCCTTGTCGCGCAGTTGGACCATGATTCTAAAGTAACTTGCATCGATATATCAAAGTACAACATCCAAATCCAGTTCAATATCATTTACTAAGTAGTATAGCATTGGTATTTACGATATTCCATGCTTTTCAGGAATGATGATACGTTGTTAGTATCAGGAACAGAGGATGGTGAACTTTTTTTGTGGAATATGGACACATATAATCTTCTGCTTACTGTAAAAAGTACCTAAAGAAATACGAGGCTCACTTAATTTTATAATTCGTCCATTTAATACATCAAGAGCTTTTAACTTACAGGTCACTTGTCCAAAGTAAACGCTGTCATTTTTGATGACGAAAGCAAGAGTATAATTTCGTGCGCGGAAGACAAAGTCTTAAATGTTACTGATATCCACACTAGCACGCAGATCTATTCTACAGTTGTTGAACATGAACCTCTTACGCTAGCATGGTGGAAATCATTATTACTGATAGGGGATGCCAATGGAAATATTATTGTGTGGAATTGGAGGGGTGCCACTTTCGTTTCGCAAGTTCATTGTCACGATGGTAAAGTACATGCAAGGTTGATTTTGCAGTTTTACCCCAGTAATTCATAAAGTAACAAATGATCGTTTCTAGGGGCAATCAATGCACTAGCTGTGTCTTTAGAAAATAAGATTGTTATAAGTGGTGGGAAAGATAGAAAAATACTTGTATGGAATTGCGAGGAACTGTGATAATATGTGACATCGCTGTAGCACTTCAACTCATGAACTGAGGAAATAAATTAACATAGAAATCGAAGTATTCAAACGGGTGATGAATAAAATATTAAACATTTCGTTATTTCGTCAATGTTGTAAAGAGGAATTTGGCCTAATACTGCGTTCACTGGTTTGTATGCGAACTTTATCACTATTTTAATAAAACGTGTTCCAATCATGTCTGTTAATAACTGAAATTTCGTCCCTCACCAAATGCTATCTAATTTTTGTAATCATTCATCTTTTGTACGAAATATTCTCCAGGAATAATACCTACGCGGTAGGGAGAATATATGAATGATTTCAATACTTAACATAGTAAATGAAGAACTCTGCGTAGGACGAATAAAGTTTTAAATACTACACGTTAAAGATCCCATGGAGGTAAAAAATAAAGTAGGAGGATACGAGGTAAGTTTAACGTTATCAGAACCGCGAACCTGGTGGGGTGACCGCGCTGGCTCTGTGCAATAAAATCTTAGTTCTGACTAGTTTTGTTTAAAGTTCCGCAAATAACTTCTTAATTGCTAAACTTTCATTCGATACTTTGTGTTTATAAGCGTCAATACTTTCAATGACCATTGCATGGTATTACTACAACTTAATGAGATACAGTACCTGAGTTTCTATACAGCTTCTTTTGCAATGAACATTCTCCGAAACATTCAGATCTCATAAGCGGACGAATCATAAGTTCTGCACAATCGAGATTATTCTCTATCGACTATAGTCTTGCACGCGTATTTTTTCACATACACGCAGATACATACTGCAAGGCTTTCACGCCACTCACTTGAATACTTTCATATTTCCTTTGACAGCAGTCATAGGTGATTCAGCTGCTTCAACTGTTCATATGTGATAAAGAAAATAATGTTCCATGGACCCATTCTGAACCAAGTTGGTACAAAACCTTTGTACAGTGCGAAGAATCCCTCGTTCTTAAAAGTCTGTTAATTAACACATTCCATAGATTATTCCCTGCATACTAGTAACATATTTCCATATGTGAATTGGTGAAATACCTGAAGGAGGCAGTCAACACTGCCAGTGTATATATGTGGCTGGATTGTATCAGGCACAACTCGGACAGTTCTTTGATTCATTAAACGTGTCTATGAAAAATATGATTGGCTTTTACAACATGTCTTATTTATGAAATAGTCATAAAAAGATACTTACCCTTATAACATCTATCGGTGTGGAAGCAATTGCACTTCCCATGCTAGCAATAAAGCTGGATCTGAAATGCACACATAACTGTGTATGTGTATTATGTCCAGAAAATATGTACACAAGATATTCGCGTTTGAGAAGATCATAAAAAATGTGAAGCAAGTTTTTTGAAGTATCATAATTGGAACCCTTATCCAGGCATTTTGAACAGCATTTAATGCATAGGTTTGTGATGTCTGCAATGATTTATGAAACACCCACACAAGAAAACATACAAGGATAAAATAATGAAAGCAATTATAGTATGCAAAACAAAGCAAATGGATTGCAATCCATAAAGCGGATACAAAAATTCTCAATGATTTTGAAACTTAAGGAAGTCTAAGATGCATGAATGCTGACCAACAAATATTCATGAGGTGATTCTCTCTCTTAAATCTCTGTAGTCATCTCAATTCCCAAGTGGTACATGTGTCCAGATACACAAGAGTGTCATTGGACCTGGAAATAAAATGTTTAAAAACACCTTCATAAGAAACATTAATACATGCCATTATAATATAGTCATAATACAATGTGATTCTAATATCACAATTAATTTCAATATTACAAAGAATGCATTAAATTGTTAAATTAAAAAAATATCACATAAACACATATCTACATTTTTGTTAGTGGCATAGTATGATTGATTACATGGGAACAAAATTAGGGCTTTTACACGACATCACAGTTTTGTGTTAAAAAAAAATAAATGTAAAAGTATATCTTGCCTAGATAAGGGTTAATGTCTACTAAATAATGATACGCCAATAATGTTCAATATGTGCGATTTGCAATACGATATGCCTTGCTGGCAACTGAATAAATGGTACTTACAAAAAATGGTTACTAACACTGTTCCCCAATAAAGGCATAAAACTACTCTTACTATAATCATATATTGGTAGCTCTACAGCAGCAATAATTGCTGCTCTTTGAGCAGTGGGCCCAACACCCTGTACAAAAACAAAGGGAAATATCAACCTGATCTTATTATTAAAAACTTTCAAATAACATCATAAATCCTTACCTTCCATAAGCCTCTTATGCCTTCATACTTGTATACTTCTTTGAAATATTGAAACAGGGAAACATTTGAATCCCCACCAGTTACTTGCATTCTGACTTTCACTACATCAGTAGGATTAGCTATTGCACTTGAGATAGCGCCAGCCAATACAGCACATACAATATTGATAGCCACCAAGTCATCCGTACCCCACTTGTCAGTGGCTGCTTGTTTAAGTGAGTAGTAAGTCCCAAATTTAATTGTCCCATAGGTAGCCTGTCTCAGGATAGCTGAACTAATCCTAATTCATAAAAAGTTAGAGCATGAAATTCCAGTTATATATCAGTCATTAAATAATGTTATTCTCGTTAATATTTTTATGTAATTTACCCGGAATACAAAGCTCTAAACCCTTCTTGTTTCGATATCTGAACCAGAGCGTCTGTCATACCAGAATATTTTAGGTGGGCATATTTCAAGTCCAGTTTTTGACCCTGAATTTGTAATCTCGTTTTCGTAGTATCCAACGGAAAAGTGCCTGGGAAAAAGTCATGAGTACGCTTAAAGTCAAACCAAACGATCGATCTAATGCGAGCAACTTATTATCGTAAATTGGCAATAATATCTATCCTCTCCTAACTGCAGATAGATCTGGACTCATTTGTTTTTATCAGAATAAAGACTTACCTAATTCCGCAACAATTGAAGCTAGGCCTCCGTACACAAAGGGTCGCCAGTCCCTCCAATTTCTTTCTCCCATTACCACCTTCAGTTATTAATGTGCAGAAAGTTCCGTCTAAATCGGAAAAATTAGCTGAGACTCTAATCACTGGCACGTGAGTAGGATCAGTTGTTACATAGTTCTTTTGCCGACAGAATTCGCAAAAGATAAGCGTACGGAGGAAACTACGATAGTAACGTAAAGGTTAACACTTTATCGGCACTTGCACTAAAGTCTTAGTCGATAAATAATTTTAAGTCCATTCGTCACACATGTACGCTATCTGCACGTGCTTGCTTCTTTCTGCGAGCACACCATACGATATTTTCGTACCACAATTAATATGATCGGCGTTTTCAGCCCTATTACAGTCAGTACTAGTTTACATTCGAACTATTACCAGTGAATCCACAGATACAATATGGATTTATGTTGCAACAATGTGAATAAACTGCGACTACGAAAATCGTATTTTATTTCATCGAAAGTAATTCATTTGTAAGAGAACGCCAAGCTGAAAATGCCAATTGTCGGGACCGTGATGTGTTAGTCGCGAATCACATTCACATCGAAGCACATCTACATGGTAACATGCTTAGACATGGCCAACATAACGTTAGTATTGCGTGCCGCGCGTTGAAATGTACGTAATTTATACTATAGTGGCATATCAATTTTTTATTAAGGAATATCGAAGAAGGGAATATGAAGAAAGAAGTACACACATATAAATTATCACATTAAAAGAGGTATTATTGCGAAGTATCAGTATGTACATGAAAAGTTAGAAAGATCAACGAAGATTAATTAGACTTCGGAAAATACTTTTTGTACAAATTTTACATGGAACACTGAAACAATCGAAGGAACAATCATACATACACATTTTGAAAATTGTCCGTGTTTACATTTTGCGCGATATCGATCACTCATTCATATAATAGACTGTATACTCATAGAAAAATATTTTGAATGACTGATATATGTATACCAGGTGACACTTTGCACCGACAGTGTCAAAGAGTAAAAAATCTCATATGCTAAAGAGTATCTAATCAGGATTTAATCGGCCCTTGGTGGTACTCTGGTACTAGAGGTACTTTGATAGATGTAAACTTGTGCCAGAATGGCAACGTCAATCAAGACCTGTAGGATTCCACATATCTGGAATTGTATGGGAGCCTCCCTCAGAATAAAATAACATGTTTTAAATGCATCTCCTAGTGTCCACATAGCAACCATAGCTATGCTAAAATAGAATAACAAAGTATTTTTCATTGGAGATCATTTAATAGATTCATATTTTGTTAATATCGCATATGTTGTAATTCTCTCTACCTCATGCCACTGGTAGATTTGTTATAAAAATTGCGGAAAAATTGGGGCACTCCTAACATGGCTTCTGTGAGAACTGCCAATAATCCTATTACTTCCACAAATATCGGTATGTCCACAAGAATATATGTGAGCAGTCCCCCAATGCTGGCAAACAAGATCATAAAGCCCAAGTAAGATCGAAAGTTTGTCCATTTCCAGAAAAAGCTGGTATCCAAGTCTGCGTTCAAATGCAACATTAACATGTACTTAAAGATTCAAGTGAATACATAGATTGTACATTAGTATGGCCATACTTTCTAAATGGGCTGGCTTAACAGCGGCAAGTCTTTGAGGTTGAACTTTACCGTGTAACTCAGATTCATGTTTCCTCCCAGGGAAGGTAGACTTACCGGTAAAGGCTCTATCTTTGGCTTTAATTATTTGATTTTGATTTTTTATTTTAACACAAAGATTGATCATCATGAACATGGTCAGTATCATGCAAATACTCTGCAGTAAGAGAGGAATTTCGTAGTGTTTGCCAAACCTATAGAGGGAAAGTACAGATGGTGGATTTTTCTAGTGGAATAACAAGCGTGTATATCAGACTTACGATATGTTTTACGAACCAAAATAAAATGCGCAATGTATTGGCTATGAGAAGTGCCAGACAAACATAAAGGGAGAAGCCTTCGGCATCTTCCTTTTTTTTAATTTCCCTATATTGCGGTACATATGGAATGATTCCGCCGAATATTATAGCTCCAGCGGCAGCCCAGTTCGCGATATCTTTTATAGTCAGCTGTTCGTCGAAATCGCTCATTGTAAGCAAGATTTCTAGGCCTCATATCACCCGCACCTAGCCTCGTTACAACACGCGTTCTTTTGCCAAATTGAACGCAACTACTTCACTCTAGGTTATATCTCCGCGATTGTATTTGATCATCGTATCGCCAGTGATTCACGTTCATTAAACAAACCCGCAGACTCGCAGTGACAAAGACGTTCTGTATTCAGATTCATTGGAATACATTGCGCGCACGGAAGCAGCTGATTACGAGGACAACTCCTCTACCTCCCACTCACTCAGCTGGGAAAATGACTATTGTCCACTAGCAACAATCCAGCCAACGTTAGTTCAAATCTTAATATTTTTCCAACATTGTTCCAATATTCCTAAATCGCTTATAAATTGATTGTTTGAGTTCCAAAACGGATAGAAAACATAGAATCAGTGGCGTAAGTGCCGGAATTATATCGAAAACAGGTGAAAAGAGCCTCCTGATTAACTGATTTCATCTGGTTTAGGCAGGTTTTCCCCATGTTTTCCATACTTCCCGACAGTTTCCGGGGCTGAAATTTGGTGGGGAATGTTTTCTTCCATCAAGCAAGAAGTGGTATAAATTCCAGAGCCCTGGCTCAAAATTCATTTTTTCGCAAATTTTTCCATATGTACCCCTTCACAAATTTTCGATTTTTCGAAGGTTCTGGGACTTGGACGAACGCTTGATATTTCGATTGTTTGAGTATCAAAACGGATAGAAAACATAAAACCAGTGGCAGAAATGCCGGAATTGTACCGAAAACACATGGAAAACCAATCTTGAAAATTTCATTTTCGTGGTTTTTTCCATGTTTTTTATACTTTCCGACATTTTCCGGGGCTGAAATTTGGTGGGGAATGTTTTCTTGCATCAAGGAAGAAGTGATATAAATTCCAGACCCCTAGCTCAAAATTCATTTTTTCGCAAATTTTTGTGGGTATACCCCTTGACGAATTTTTGGGCCAAAAAATGAACTTTGACCTGGGGTTTTGGAATTTATACCACTGTTTCCTAGCTAAATACTGAATCACTGCACGAAATACCAGACTCTGAAACGGTCAGGAAGGGTGGTTCAGAAATTTTCGATTTTTCTAAGATTTTCGAACTTTCCCGAATTGTTCATAAATCAATATGCGAATACGAATTTGCACCCCTTATATATATACCATACGTGCACACAGACAGGGTCTTAAGTATATGTATAAGGATTAAATGGGGATCTATTGCTTAGCAACGCTTTACGAAAACACAAAACCTCTATGGTTTTTCGTTAAGAAAAATGGCTAACCTTCATTCAATCGAGGGGTAGAAAATCCCGTTGGTGGATGCAGTCACTATAAATCCGATCCGAAATTCTTAGTGGACAATATGTCTCTTATTCACTTCGTATTGTACTGAGCTGACCTGGGTCATCATTATTGCATTCAGCACAAATAAATTCGCGAACGACATAGAATAAATCTGATCACTTGCGACATGACAAAATGTAGTAAAAATGAGGGTAATCGCAAGAGCACCGGTATGTCAAAAATGCAATCTATAATTTGATAGTATAAATAAGTTATTGTGAAAGTGAATAAGAGTCAGTAAAAAGTATTCTCCATCTACAACAGTTTACAACCAAAATGGGGAAAACTACTTCGAACAAGTATCAGCATACAATTCGATGTGTGCACATCTTCGTCGATTGCTGCTTGCGAAGCATGTCGTCGACACCAAGAATACAAATTACATGGCCAAAAAGAATCAACGGAATCATAAAACAGTCGATTATAAGCCCCGATTTATAAGAGAAGATCTGAGCGATTCTACAATTGACAGATTGGCAGTTGGCGTCTATCAATATCCTACGGTAAACATATCCACGTTTTAACCACGTTATAACTTCATAGTTATAACATTTTAAATGTGAAAACCTAGCAGATGATCCAGAGAAAAGTAGAGTACAATGTCAAGCAAGACTCGAGTCCTTGGAAATATTGTACCGAATGTTACAAGAATTGTCAATCCTCCGGTTTTGAAGATAATGACATGTCCGTTGACAGTCAAAGTCGAGCATCATCATCGAGCGCGAGAACGCGGCTACGATCACCCAGTACGCGGACGAAACAGAGAAACCCGCTATTGGAAATCAATATAAAAACAACCGGGAGTAAATTGGTAGTCGGAAAAGCTTTTTCGAAAGGAGGCTACACATTTTTTAATCAGCGGTGAGAATTATTAAATGATTGGTGAAAAAATATTGGGAATTCGGGCTATCTTTGAATAAGGATCTCTGCTCGGTACAGATTCGAAGATGACACATTATCATCCCCATCAGTTTCCAATGTTGAGATTCCAACACGCTCATCTAATCATTTGTCTGTGTTGTCCGGTCTTACAAAATGGCAACAGAATTATGAATCAAATCAGAAAGAGCAGAGAATGATTGCGACAAGGGCAGGATTTGAGAAGGATGAGAAAGAAAAGTATGCTAAATTCGTGTACAATATCACACGGGATATAATGGAGAATGGCCGCTTCAGTGATGCAGATCTTCACGAAGTTTTCAAGAAGCATATCAGCCTAAATAAGGGAAAACTAAATATGGTCAGATAAAGAACATTATGGCTAATGCAGGATTATAGTAACATTAGGAATAGGTGTGATAATTCTGCCTTTTTTAACAGTCCAAAATGCTCTTTGAGGTCTATCAATTGAAAGTTTCTTTAAACATGGTCGATGACTCTGAGTTGGCTCAGGACCTTGAGGATTTCGGACATAAACAACAATTGATGAATATTCCTGACATTCGATCCCCTAATTCACCGAAGGTGACGGAAGATAAAGTATCACAGAAGCTCGTATCTTATCGAGCATTGCCAAACGTACAACAAAAATCTTCCGGCGAGAAAGCCGTTGTTCCAATCAACTTGAATTCAGAATTGCTTGTCACTGAGAAAGATATTCTCCTCTCATTAATGGATGCCGGTATCGAGCCAAAAGTGGCACAAAGGATTTGCAAAAGTCTGTATTGCAAGAGTCGAAGCCCATCTCTGACTGATTCGGTAGGAATATGTAGAACCACTGAATAAAACTTAATAGCTAACAACAAATTTTAATTACTGGCACTAAATTATAGAATCGGTTGGACATCGATCATGTAGCTGTAGAGGCGGACGAAATACAATCGCCCAACTCCCATTATTTAAATGGGGAGTCAACACCTTATGCATTCGACACCACGCGTAAGTCTTCATCGAAAGAAAATAAAGACACGCAAATTAATTGGCTAACATCAAATTGAAGTATACCTGTTCTACAATCGGAGCGTTGAATTTTATCATTGAGTTAAGGGTTGGTGCAGAAGTTTTTTACTAGCCCAATATATAGCTTGAACGGTTTATTAATCGAAATAAGTTGCTCTTTTTTACATATGTTTCATTCGTATCCATCGCGATAGTTCATTGAATTTCAACAGAGAGAATATAGCTGGAGTGGAAAAATATATATGCCATACACTCACATGTGTAAATACATTGCATATGTGGTATCTGTACATTCCTCGGTGTATACAAATATATATATTTGTACATGTGTACAACATAAGATATACTCCCAGTATTCCCGCACTAACTTAAACTCTTAATAAGTGATAAAAAAAACATTAACCTTTTTTGTGTGCTATTGAGACCAGTTCTTATTTATATATATATATATATGCGCTGTACAGACATCGAACATTTTGTACATCTGAACCATTCCCTCCCGAGGCACACAGCTTTCCCTCCGCAAGTTTTTAAATATAACACTTGCTTCTCACACAATATATCTACGTAAAAGTCACATTTTACAGAGCAACAACTAAAGCGCCCAGGAAGACGGGATAGTTTTCATTAGAGGCATCAGTAATTGCCGTTCGTTTGTAAGCACTCCTGAAGTGCTACTAATTCTCTACGTAGAATCACAGAAGTATTACACTCTAGTTGTTGAATTATGTTCTATAAAGCATGCTTATTAGCCTGCAAGTTTGAGAAAAAATTGATATTGATTAGCGTGCAGTTTGGATGACAGAATAAAGACAAAAGTAGATTGAATTTCCTTTCTGATCAACTCCCATCGGACGCATTCGAGCAAGAATCTTCGAGTTCGGGATCATGAGATCTGTGTAAAATGTGTCGAAGATCAGTTATACGTTTTATGGTAAATCTTGGTTGCGGATCATTTTTTGATAAGCTGGGCTTTTCTGCGGTCGGTATCCACACCGTTGCATGCAGACCAGCTTCTATGCCACCTGTATAAAAGTAGTATTCATTTAGTTCTTTCTTTCGAATCAATATTTGCCTATTGTTAAATTAATATATCGTCTTTAAAAATTGCAGTACCCAAAATATCGGTTTCCAGCTTGTCACCGACCATTATACAGTTATCCGGCTTGACGTTCAAATACTGGCACGCCTCCCAAAATATTCTCTTGTCTGGTTTCTCCCAACGTAAATCGCCGGACACAAGTATAATATCAAAATAGTCTTTCAGAGACAATTTTTGCACCTTCTCCCATTGCGCATCCGATGGACCATTTGTAATTAAGCCCAGTACGTATTTCCCTCTGAGTTCACGGAGTACAAATTCTACATCGTCCGGAAGCGATAGATATTGGTATCTTAGGCTCAACCATCGCCGATAAATACATTTTGCTAAATAGGAATACTTGGAGCCTAGAGCTTTACTCCAAAGTAAGATACGCCAAGCATCCAATGTGCAGGTATCATTGCCAGGGCACTTTCTGAAGTGCTTCAAGTAAGATGAAGTTATCTTTGCAGATTGATCCTCGGGTATTCCATATTCTTGCGTTATTTCATCGGTTAACTGTGGTAAAGGTGCAACATAAAGATTCTATTAGTTTTCTGTGCGTGTATGAATATAAGGGGATACTGAAAAATAATGATTAGAGGATCGATAGTACAGAAGTATAATGAAACGTATCTCGACATAAATGTAGCGATAGGTAATCTCTGTTGCGCATGAATAATTGATAAAGAAATTGTGAGGGATATGCTAAAGCTGAGTCAAATAAAAAGTACTTTTTGAAATGAGAGACAGCCGCTAGTGAATGTCGACCCCAGCCGCTTCGCCAAGGCTTTGGAACGATCACAGTGGAAATGTAATTCTCACTTTACTCATTTTAATGATTACCTAGAAAATGCAGTATCGGCTCGAGCCGATTAGTGGACACATCGAGTGGCACCCGCGGACGCTGCTGCAATCACAACAAAATGAGTTGTGCCAACAACAGACTAAACTCACTTCAACCCTACAAACTTGAGTTGAAAGATTCCTGGATATTAATAACTTTAATCGTATATGATACAATCTATATATTTCACGTAATGTTCAAAATTTGTGCAGACATAATAGAACTCGGGCTCATATCCAGCAGTCTTTCTGTATTCAGTCATAGCAATAAGTTCATAATAGAACGATAGAAAAATGAAGTGGGCAGTGATGAGAAAAGAAGTTGTCTTAGAAAATGGATCGATTTAATAGAAAGACGATTCGCTACTTTACAAAAGATTAGCGGATACGTATAAACAGACATTTCAATATGTACCACTACAGACAGACAAACAGGCGCTGGAAACAAATTCTGCATAAAACCTCAATGAGTATGACACTCGAGCATTTATGCTTTTAAAAATATATGTTCGATGTATGTTTCTCAACGATTTCCGCTGCCAGAAAACTATTTGCAGTCATGATGCCACCTAAATTTACAATTTGCCTACACTCCTACATTATTCCACTGAGTCACAATTTCACAGATTGCGCATTAAGGCACGATCGTGGGTATCCTTTGCAAATTTACTGTACAATATATAATAATCATTTGACCTATAGCAATCTACATTTCCTGGCTGCTGACTGTCGAAAAATAAACAGGTTTATTCGCATACTGTTATTATACGAAGGCGCGTGTATATTTTAATTAAGCAATTAAGAGTGTAAAGTCAACAAAACAATGAGTCGTATTGCCGGTTTTAATCGCCAAAAAGATTTTTCCCCAGTTCCATCATACGGTGATTCCTGCATACAGTCAATGCTCCGGCTTTCTTTACAACATCACCGACGGCCGGATCGGCTTTGACAAGATGGCACAGTAAATCTTCGAAAGCAGATTTTACATTTGGTTCCAATCCCCCTATCTTGACTTTCTTCAGTGTTTCAATGATTTCTTCTGCCCATCCCGATTCTATGGTAAATTGCGAGAGCCACGGTATCACTTGTAATACCCCGGCCATAGTTTGCATTCCAAGGAACCAAAGCTCCATAAGTTCCATCCATCTTTCCTTGTATGAAATGGAAACAACCATCTCTGTTGGATCGTTACTTTCATCTATTATATATGCATCCCACAAAAATCTTATAGTAGCTTGTATATATCTGCATATAGAGAAGTCATTCTTCTTGATTCTCTTCGCTTGTTGTTTCATTAATAAGAGACCCAGTATTGCCAAATGCCCATGTAACACTAGGTTCTCTGGAATTTGTTTGAGTTCTGGGAGGTTGCTAAAGATGAACTTCAGCAATGAAATAAATGTTGGTGACTCTGCCACCAACTTAGCTTCTAGGACTGTGATATTCATTAATACATTACAGACTGATACCATAGCTGTTCTGGAATCTTTCATTGCATCCAAGACATGTTGATCCAATTCTTCTGCCTTATCTCCCTCTTGCAGAACCTTCAATCGTTCTGCCCTTGGGACTGGTGGCTTTTTGTAGTGTACCATAGTCCAGTGGTAAGATAGGCATTCGAATAATACTTCTTCCTGCTTATGCTGAAGTAAGATTTTCCGTGCATCCTCCTCCACTGCCAAGTGACAAAGGCCTGGTAGCATAAGCCTCAATATATCTACTTCAGTTAATGGATCATGGATTGCTTGATCTACTACAGATAATCCATCATCAGGTTTTCCTTTGGCATTGGCCTTAGCCCTTTCCGCTAGTTTTCTGTTTCTATGTGCGTAAAATGTGTCATTGGCCACTGTCAGCACATATGGTAATATAGCGTATACTTGGGTTCTCATGACACTTGTTTCCTGTGCCAACCATGCTGCTAGAACTCTCACCACCCCACATATAAAAACACGTTCTTTAATGTCTGTCACTTCTTTCATCTTGGAGACTAAGGATATTAATCCTATTGTTGCTGCAAAGGCACCCTTTAATGCAGTGTACAGGGATTGTTTCTCCTTTTGCTCCAAATCCAGCTGGTCACTTGCTATATATTCCAATGAGATTTCCAGAACCATAAAGCAGGATGTGACTAACTCTGCATTAGGAATCACTGACTTCAACTGTTTTCCCTCTAGTTGCATTCTGACCTCGATACATGCTAACTGAATCAGTAAAAGGAAAAATTGCTTTGGCTTTTCTGTATCAGTCAAAGCCCATTCTGCTCCAAGCAATTCCATCATTGCAGATGCAAGTTTCAATGCAGGATCTCTTTGGTTCTTGCCAATTTTTGAACCTAATATGTCAGATAATCCTTTGTGGATACTAGTAGGCCAAGATTCATCTTTTGCAGTTTCACCTACCATGTCCTTCCTGCAAGACATTATTAGTGCTTGCAATATAGAGCACAGCTCAAACTTTCTTTCTGTGTGATCTGTTTCAAAATCAAGAGCAATTTTTGACACAATTGTATGGAAAGGAATAGTGTCAGAGGGGTCCCAAGCATCAGGGCCAAATCTGCTGGCCAATGTTACCAGGATATTTAGGGCTTCATCAGTTTGAAAATTTTTCTCTGCATATATTTCACACATTTGTGAAATGGCCTTTTGTTCTAACAGAGCTTTTTGTCCAGGTGGATATTGTGAGATACTTTGCAAGCATCTATATGCTTCACTAACAATAATTAGCATATCATCTGGTGCATCCTCATCTACCTCGGAAACAATCTCCAACAATGCGGGTACATTTCCAACCATATCCGGATGAGCTGCCAGTTCAGGATCTCCACAGAAAGCAGATAATATCGAAAGTGCCACAGACTTGTAGACTTGTTGCGGACAATCAAGAGATTGGCTGGATAATAGTTTCTTCATGAATTTGGCTCCGATTGCTTCGAACAACAATTTTTTTGCCGCTGTATTGCAATCCTTTCCATCCACCAGTTTGGTGACCATAAACAAAGCAGCAAACTTTTCTGAATCTGTATTCACAGATCTCAGAATAGCCACACATTTTTTCACACCCTCCGGGATGCTCATGATTGCAGCTGATTAGTTCTTGTTCTACAATTTCTATTACTGTCTATTCCGCGTCGCGGTGTACGCCTGTCGCGAACGAAATCTTCTTCTAACGTTTGCGGAAGACTCGCAGACGATCGCGTCTTCTACCCCGCTCTCTAAGAAGCCAACTGGCAATGCTCCCGGAGGCAAGTCAAGTCCCACGGTACTAGCCTTGCCCTTTGACACACTCACTTGGAAGTGCTGAAAATAACTTTTGACTACTACAAGCTCTACACCACTAACTAATGGTATACATTACTTCGGGAATAAACCGACTTTGAAGTATATTAGGATTTAAATCTATAAGAACTAGCATGACGCACTGCCTTTTGCTGGCATTAACAAGTCAATAATATCGTACTTTGGTTAAAATCGGATACATTAATCATACATTCACACAATGTCGTTGTTGTAAGCCGCGGGATGTAGCAATGCGTACGAATTAACCTAGGTGACTGTGAATGATTAGAAGGTTCCCGCGTTACCGAGATAGATCAGCAGATAACAAAAACTGACTTAAGTAGATTAACTTCCACTTGTTTTAGAGCTCATTAAAGGTTTGAAACTGTCTTAGAGTTTCTAACATGCGTCTTTTCTCAAATTCAGTGAGGCGCTGGGGAAACGATCTAGTCATCTTACTCTCCTTTACGGAAGTAGTTTTGGTTTGGTTATGGTTCTCCATGTTTGTCGTCTGAGTAGCGGATAGTTTAAGCGGCTGGTATCTTAGGCTTTTGAAAACCGTGAGATACGTGCTCGCATGCTTTTTCTACGTCGTGCCACACAGGCAGGGCTACAGCCTGGGCCTGGACGCAGGACGTAGCATCGCTCGAAAATAGCTACCGGAGAGAAAGCGCTATATCGGGTGATGCGGCTCGAGTTACAGTGACGCTTCTATTTTCGTACGATCCGTGAGTCCAGAGGGATAGAGAAACGTCGAGTTGTACACACGCGTGCAGAACGGAAAACGGCGAACGCTTACAAGTTAGAGGTGTTTGTTAGGAGCTACGTTCGCGCGCGTTTTCTACGACTGCGACAACGACAAAACACAACCCGCCCATGCACTGGCATGAACCGACAATTACGAGCTCTAATGCGCTCGGCAATTTTCCAAAATTCAATCAGCCCACTATCGGAATTGCACCTGTTAATACATATGATGCGCCTTCGTAGAATTCAGAACGCAAGCGTGTACTTTGCTCTATCGGATAAATGAAAATCGCAATCTCTCATGGAACATTCACAAAGAGAGGAAAAGATAGAGGCACTGGCATGGGGAGGAGTAGGAGGGGGAGGAGGGGATAGAGGGAGAAATTTAATAAATGGACATGGTCGTACCTTGCTGCATGCCTGACTGTCGGCTCTTCTCGTCTCGATGAGCGTGTTGTCCAGATCGAAAAAGATAGCACGTATAGATTTACCCAGTGGACAGGTGCAATACGCATTGCAAGTAGCCATTGTCGTTAGAAGGGTATTTATACGAGGAGAGGAATGTGTGCTTCCGTCAGAACAGGCACACGGACGACGGACTCAATTGGACAAACGCGCATGTAAATATCCGATGTTCATGCAATCGGTGGGCCACGCTCTGCTCACTTCGGGTAGGGGAAAGCAATTATCGGGTCAACCGAGACGTCACCGTGGTATGGACCCGGTGAAGCTCAGGAGGTGGTGGGCATCGTGGGCAGTTGGGCACCGTCGGACCAACACGCTGTCCACTCTTCGATCCAATTTCCCCCCAGTGGACTCTCAATCACTCAATTCGTTTCGTTTACTTTTCTTGTTTCTGTGTTCCTTTACATGTTCCGTATGTTTCATCTCTATCCTGCTCTGCCGCACCTTTTCCTTGTTCTGCTTTTTCTCGATATAGCCACCTAGGGGCATCTGTCGCCATCCTGGCTAACTCACCACATCATATCTGTCGTTGATAAATCGCTGTCAATCGAAACTCTGTTTCCAGAGGAAATGTGTGTAGCATTAGGTCTAACCGCACACAACTCTGCTGTTGTTAGAAGGAGATGATACGGCAAGCATCGGCATGTGTCGCGTGTGGTTTGAATTTTCATAAAAATCATCAACATCCAGAGGCAAAAGCATTTTAGTATTGAAATGTATCGTCTTATTCAACTGTAGTACACGAGGTATACGTCATTTGATGTAGGAAATGTGTGTACGACTATTTACGAATTATAACCAATTATGACACGAACTAGGTAGCGTCTTTGTTCGACTTGTGTTGTTTACCGTTGATCACCTCCGACGCGGAGAACACAGTGATCATTTCGGGGAGATTTGTTTTGCGCTTTTCCCCATACGGATTTTATGTGATTAATTGGAGGGACAATACCCGAAATGGCTGAGACAGCTACAACAGCCTCTATACAGGGCGACGAAGATTTTGAAGAGTACACTCCTCAAGCGAAATTGATAAATATTATTGAAGTAAGTTATCCCCTAGAATGAATGGTTATGTTAATGGATTACCATCAATTATTAAAATGTATTGAGAACATCTGATGAATATCTCTATTTCCTTGACAGCGCAATGGTATTACTGCAGGAGATATAAAAAAACTGCAAGATGCAGGATACTACACAGTGGAATCAGTGGCATATACGCCAAAGAAACACCTAGTAGCCATAAAGGGTTTGAGCGAAGCAAAAGTTGAGAAAATATTAATGGAAGCATCAAAACTAGTTGTGATGGGTTTTAAAAGTGCCACTGAGATTCATCAAACAAGAACCAACATAGTTTATGTTACCACAGGCTCAGCAGAGTTAGATAGACTGTTGGGTGGTGGTATAGAGACAGGTTCCATCACAGAAATATTTGGGGAATTCAGAACAGGAAAGAGTCAATTATGCCATACACTTGCTGTGAATTGTCAATTACCAATAGACATGGGTGGAGCAGAAGGGAAATGTTTATACATAGACACAGAGAACAGCTTTAGACCAGAGAGACTAATAGCAGTTGCAGAAAGATACAAAATTAGTGGTGATTCTGTCTTAAATAATGTTGCTTGTGCCAGAGCATTTAATACAGATCATCAGACTCAATTGTTGGTACATGCAGGTGCCATGATGACAGAGTGTAGATACGCATTGTTGATTGTTGACAGTGCAACAAGCTTATATAGAACCGACTACAATGGCAGAGGCGAATTAAGTGATAGGCAAAGGCATCTTGGCAAATTTCTTAGGATGCTATTAAGGCTTGCAGATGAGTTTGGTATAGCTGTGGTTATAACAAATCAAGTGGTTGCTCAGGTTGATGGTGCAGCTAGTATGTTTGGAGGAGATCAGAAGAAACCCATTGGTGGTCACATTCTTGCACATTCCAGTACTACAAGATTGTATTTGAGAAAGGGTAGGGGCGAGACTAGAATATGCAAAATATACGACTCTCCCTGTTTACCAGAGGCAGAGGCTATGTTTGCAATCAATGCAGATGGGATTGGTGATGTTAAAGAATAAAAAAATAGTACTAATGTTCCTTTGCAATAATATATATATGTATATCAAAACACGCATCTGTGGAGGAGTGCCTTATGCTATGAATGCTCTATGTATTATATTTTTTCTATACATGATATTGTACACATTTTGTGTTCCAAACTAAGTTAAGAAAATATCAGTCGATAATAAGTTAAAAATAATTTGAGAGAGTACTCGTGTATTATATGAATGTATCATACCGAAAGACAAGTATCTATGCATTTTGTACTGGTTTTTTTCCGATATGTATGTGCAGAATAAAGTATTATATTTTTGATAGTCAGTGCCGAGCACTTAATTGCAATCGAATTCTTCATAATCGCAATTTGAATAAGATAAGCCGAGGTAGCGAGATAAGGGAAGTGGTTAAAATATATTGCAATCTGACATGACATGCTCAGTCACGTTTGCGCGCGCAAGTCAGTCGGCAAATCAGCAGGAAACTCCGGCAAACGGTTAAGTTGTACCACTGCCTCCTAAATAACACGGTAAGACTTCGATTCATCTAGAAAGAACAAGTGTTTTCGGCAAAGTTCTTTTCTCGCAATTAAAATCTACATATTACTGCTTAGTGAAGGAACTTCCGGTATTTTAGATTAGGCCAATTGACTAATCATCGGCGTAGGATGTTCAAATTATATTCGACCGTTTTCTGTCAAAGGACATTTCCCCCAAAGAAACTTTTGCGACATTATTCTCGTGCACTTTCGTTCCAAAGAATTTATCGAGAAAAGAGTGTCGAAACGCTTGTATTACCACTGACTCGAAAAATTGAAAACAATTTTGCTTATGGGTGGGTTATACGTTTTTTTGATACATGTATTCCGTTTGCCATGATAACAGCCCAATATTAACTGCTTGTCGTGAGCACTCGATGATTGCAGTAATGTTAACCTTCGCATAGTTCATATCCTGATCCATATCAGTTGTCCACTCTTTCATTTACCAGTTACATACCTCACTGCTGCATGAGTGATTCCAAGCACCATATTGCAAGTACCCCAATTCAAGTAATTTTCTAATTTTCAGTCACAAACTGTTTTCTACAAAAATGAGTGACACCAATTCCCGATATACATTACCAAACACTCAGCCAGTTGTAGCATTGGAATGTGAAACAGCATTCAGTGCTTTAACTGACAATGAAAAGTTATATGCTCATTATCTGAGTAAAGCTGCATGGAATGGTGGACTAATAGTCTTCATACAGACTTCACCAGAGTCTCCTTTAATATTCGCTCTGTTACATAAAATCTTTTTATCTGAGGGATTAGACCAGTTGAAACAATCTGCTTTAGATGCCGGTATTACAGAGGATGAGTTTACTGTAAGTCTTAAATATTTTCTTTGAAGCTAATTCTCTTGATAGTAATACAGACTTTCTATAAAATGAACTAATACTCTTGCAGGCATTCTTAGTGTATTCCTGTGGAGTACTTGGAAATGCTGGGAACTATAAAGCACTTGGAGACAGCAAAGTCATTCCAAAGTTACCACAGGATAAATTTGAGACAATAGTAAAGGCTTCAAAGGCACATGCAGAAAATGCAGAGTACATTGATAAGATCTGGGACAAAATCAAGAATGTAATGTTCTCCATAGAAGGAAACTTAAAATCTTTGGGCTTTGGGGAGAAAGGTATTACTACATACTTTTCTGCCAACTGTTCTGAGCAAGATGCAGCACTTGTGAATGAATTTATGCAGTCGCAAGGTTTAGAACAATATAATGCAAGATGTTTTAAAACTCGAAATGGAGATGTAGATAGCTATGAAATCAGATTAGCATCAATTGAAACAGGGGATGGTACTAGTGTAACATTGCCAGAGCAGAGTTTTAAGGGTGCAACCTTTAAAATAACACGGGGCGATTATCGCGAACTTTTGGTTCCTGTTGTTGAAAATCTCAAGAAAGCAAAGGAGTATGCGGCTAATGAGACAGAAAAGAGTATGCTCAGTAAATATATTGAACATTTTACTACTGGCTCCCTAGAAGCCCACAAAGATGGCTCTCGTTTTTGGATCAAGGATAAAGGTCCTGTAATTGAAACATACATAGGTTTCATTGAGACATATAGAGATCCTGCAGGACAAAGAGGAGAATTTGAAGGTTTTGTTGCTATGGTGAACAAAGAAGTATCTAAAAAGTTTGCAACTTTAGTTGAAAGTGCTGAGAAGTTCATTTCCAGGCTGCCTTGGGGTAGTGATTTCGAGAAGGATAGTTTCCTTAGACCCGATTTTACGTCACTAGATGTTTTAACTTTCTCGGGATCAATGATCCCTCATGGAATTAATATTCCAAACTACGATGAGATTCGAGAGACAGAAGGCTTTAAGAACGTTTCCCTAGGAAACGTGATCCCTGCAAATATGAAGCAGGATGCAATTCCATTCCTGTCTGACAAGGATCAAGAATTAATGCATAATTATCGCATTCTTAGCTTTGATGTGCAAGTTGGTTTGCATGAACTCCTTGGTCATGGAACAGGAAAACTACTCAGACAAACAGGTCCAGACACATATAATTTTGATCGAGAGGCTGTAAAAAATCCATTGACTGGTGGCCCAATAGAGAAATTTTTCTTGCCTGGTGAAACATATGACTCGAAGTTTGGATCAATGGGTTCGTCGTGTGAGGAATGTCGAGCAGAAGCAGTTGGCCTTTACTTGTGCTTACATAAGGACATCGTCAGTATATTTGGCCACAGTGGTCCTAAAGCTGATGATATCATTTATGTAAATTGGTTGTCCCTCCTTTGGTATGGCTGTGGTAAAGCTTTAGAAATGTATGAACCATCCACAAAGAAGTGGCTGCAAGCTCATGCTCAGGCACGCTTTGTTCTCCTTCAAGTTTGTATGGAGGCTGGCCAAGATTTTGTAAATGTTGTTGAAACCGAGCCATCTAAGAACTTGCGACTTACAGTCGACAGAACTAAGATTGAAACAGTTGGTAAAAAAGCGATTGGAGACTTTTTAACTAAGTTGCAAGTGTACAAGAGTATGGGTGATTTCGAGAGTATGAAAACTATGTATGATAAGTACAGTGAGGTTTCGGAATCAGGATCACATCCTTGGGCTCGTTGGAGGGACATAGTACTTGCTCATAAGCAACCTCAGAAACTTTTTGTACAGTCGAATACATCTGTTGACGGTTCGTATCTAAATCCCTCAAGGTTCCATCAATAGATATGTAAATCTAATTAATTTCTCTTTTTCGATAGGTCAAACCGTAAAAGTAACAAATTATGAAGCAACATTCGCGGGATTCATTCAATCATGGATTGAAAGATTCCCATCTGCTGAAACCTCACAAACGCTTGTGGATCTATATGAGAAGGACAAGCAGCATTTTTCACTGTGATGGAATTAATAAAATATTTCGTTTATAATTAACTGTATAACACTGTGGCTTTAGCCATCATTATTAAAAGAGTATTTCCACTTTTTATAAATGTACGTGAAAATAAGGCCTCCTCAGCAATGCCAAAGTTCCTTTTATATATACCGAGAATTGTTTATACTGCTTAATTTCAATAAACTGTGGCAACATTTACACAAATGTGTATGAAAGTATTTTTACTGTGTTCATAATTCAAATATTGTAAAAAAACCGCGAAGAAATGAATATCGACCGCCATATTGAATATCCGTATTCATACATCGTTTCCCCTCTGAGTTTTGGCGCGAAGACTGTGCTGTCGGCAGCAAGATGGTGTCCAGAGAAACTTTGGTGTCTTATTTCGTAAATCTCGGTTGTGTTTTTCAAGATGAAGGTGTCATTAAAAAATGTACGTACTCGTTATATTACCATATAACTTATTGCAGTGTTCAAAATCTTGTTCTCTCTGGTATGTGTGCAACAAGTGTTTTCCATGCAATGTCGAGCCTGTCACAAAAGATGAGCATAGAAAGTTTAAGATTATTGTCAATTGTACATGTTAAACAATGCGATCGTAGTGTACTGACAAATGTGCTGACCATCACTTATTCGGATTTCACCCTTTACTTTAGGAAATTATATGCTTTATTTTCTTGCTGGATAACCTCCTTTGCAAAAGCTTGACTAACACGAGACTTCTTCTTCAAAAACCTGTATTCATTTCATGAGACTGATCTTTAGTCTTTGCAATTCTCGGTATCTTACAGCTCTTGAATTATGTGAAACCTATGGGATGGACGAAGAAATATTCGTTGAATTATGGGTGGCATATAGTGTACCCAATTTCTTGGTGTTCGAGCCTACTGTAGAGACTCTCACACAAATGGAAAATGCTAAGCTCAAGAATAAGAAAAAGAAACCGTTCAAAGAAAAGACTGTAGACACTCCACGACACGTGTGTGAACTTAGTCCAGAAGATGTGGAAGATCTTTTGGGTGATTTCGATGCTGTCAGACCAAGCACATCAGCGGTAAGCCATGTACAGACATTCTTATGCCCCTGTGTGCGTTTAAACTTGTATTAGTCTGAGAGAGATAAACTCAGGATTGAAGAATTGCTATCAATCAATATCCATAAAATGTGCGGTTCTGATACGTCGTTACATAAAATGATTTTCTTTATGGTCGATGTGTAAGCTAAAAATAGTAGTGTTGTACGTTGTTGAAGTGTGATTCTGTAGCTTCCTGCTTTGTTTGGACAATTCGAAAGCGATAAGCTAGGGTCACTGTCAGGGTAGAGTGAAGAATCGGGTATTTTCCGTTAGACGAAGCGTTGGTTGGCTGACAATGAGAGCAGCGCTGATTCAGGGGGTAGCGAGTAAAATATCCGAGCCGATTTCCCGGCAGGTGGTTTCTCGTTCCGAGTTCCAAGCTGTATCGAGGCAAGTCATCGTTACAAGGTCTTGTGCGGAGGGACCGTAATTCCCGCCACAAAAATCGGCCAGGTAGATTGCCGCCATTATCCCTGCCCAGCTTACCGTCTCCCACAAAGGAGCGTGAGCCGTTCGGGTGGGAGGCGAGGGGAGGGGCGGTTGAAGACGCGGAAGAGAAGAGGGGCGGCAGGAGAGATCGGTTGGTCGGGCTTTATACCTGCGTGAAAAAGAAAGAGGGAAGACTTCGCATTGTGGCTGGAGGAGGGGTCCTCTCTCCATCCGAGCGCGCTGGCCAGATTTCTTCAAAGGGCACGATTTCAGTTTTCAAGGACCCAGACTCCATCATCGTCCTGACGCGCGCGCTTCTCCGGGACAAAGCCTCGTCTTTCTTTCTCCTCGCGCAGTCGTACAAGCTGTTGGCCGTTGCGATTTCCAACGCGATATCATCCGAGCGCGCTGGGATTCGAGCAGTGAGCGTTCCTCTCGCCAGCGCGTTTCTTGCAATCGGCCGCTTTTTCAGAAAAATCGGTATCGCCGGTCAAATGTGTGTCGATGGCGTCGTGTCCATTCGACGCCATCGAGAGCGTCTGACATTGCGCGTCTCACCGAGAAACGTGGGAACGCGAGTGAAGCCGGCATCCAGTTCCCAAGCCGTACTTGGTTGCCGGTGATATTTTATTCGAGTGTGCATACAAGCGGCCCCGGTGAGTTCCACCGCTTTGTAGCGAAGCGAGCGAGAGTGCGGATAGTGCATTACATCGGAAAACGGTTGGGGCCCCGCGTGTCGGCCATCATGGAATTCGGTCGCAGTGAAATTCATACACGAAAGTCGTTTCGCCAATCGCATAGCGCCCCGCGTCACGGAGACCTGTTGCTTCTTCGGTTTTACTTGCTTCGTACCGCTATACGTTTCCACGATCGCTTTTTCCCACAGGTCAACCCCATTCCATTTCTAATTAGATCTCTATCGGCTGGAAGGAATTGTAGGGAATTGCATCGGAAGGACAGACGCCTGGCTTGGCTGTTCTCTTAATTCACATGGGATTCACGGGCTTCGCGGCATGGCCGGCGACTGCCTCTCACTCACGCACGAGTTATCAGTCATCAGCCGTTGCTCTAAAAGAGAGCATGCGATAAACCTATCGATTCGTACTATTAGCAATTTGCGGATAACCTTGCTTTCTTGAATGCGCGTCCGTGTGAGGATGTATGAGTGCCCTGTCTCTTGCGCGCGTCTTTTCTTACCGTACTCGTCTGCGTAGTATATTCTCCTCCGTACCCTAGTGGAACGTACGCGCGCGTCGCACGCAATGTAGGGGAGGTAGCGCTCAGAGAAAGGGGAGAGAGGAAAGAAAAGGAAGGAATGTACTTATGTGTGTGTAAGAGTGTGCGCGAGGGAGCAAGAGAGTGTATGTGTGAGAGGGAGAGAGAGAAACAAGCCACGCGTATTTGTGTGCGCGCATGCGAATGTCGTCGACCGTTCGACGAGTCCGAGCTCTGAGCGTCGCGTCGGTACAACCTGTTGCTGCGACGATATCGCGTGCTTTTCGCTCGAACTTTCCCAATACCTCATAAAGTAACACTTCCAATGCAGTCCCCGGGATCTAGTAAGTAAAGCCATTATTCTAGACGCATCGGACAAATGTCCATCATATTTGAACTACTTGAACTCTTATTTTTTTGTCTAAATGTTACGTCTGCGATACACCTGTGAATTACGAATGACTGGATCATAGTGCGTAGCTGAGACTTGTTCACCGACCCACGTACACTTTGACGATCTTCTGTTTGATCTTGTAATTCGAGTGTATCCGCATTCCCAGATTTTATGTGTTGGAAATCGCAAATGCATTCTACGTACGAAACAACGGAAGTGGTATGAGGCTATAGTTCTGCGACATGTGTTGCAGTGCCTCATTATTGGCCCATTGTTTCGCACAGTGTTGTACTTCGGATTCTCAGTACTGCACGAAAGTGTGGAATGCAATTCGAGAACGTATCGTTTGCCTTTATTGCGCGTGGAACTTCCCTATGGATGTGTAGACGGAGATAATTCGAAAACAGGAAAATCGGCGAGCAATCTCTGTAGAAGTGGTTTCGTGCATTCTGCTTTTATTTCGATTTTCTTGGGAGATGCTTGAAAGGCTGGTTCCTTAGGGACTCGGGTAGCATCCACCAATTAAGTGCAATTGACCAACAACTGACTGCCCAATCTCTTTCTCTCCGTTCTCGCGTGTTGCCGACCGGCGACGTTCTTCCTTCAACTTTTGCATCCGTCGAGCTGTGCTTGGTAATCCATCAAGAAAAAATCAATAGCCATCCATAACAGAATTGAATACCAGCCAGTCGTATCCCGGCCGCGCCGATACAAGAGCCGCTGGTAAAAGTTGTATGTTATTTCCCACGGTATTCCGATGTGAATAGAGAGAGAGTGGGGCGAAAGATTGCCAGGGGCAGAATAGTTTGTGGCGAGAGGGATAGAAAGAGAAAGATGGTCTAGTCTCTGCACTCGTGTGTATTCACCGGTCCTGAGAGGGAAGGACGATCGGGCATGGTCCATCGGCTCTTGGAGGAAGGGGAGCAACAGGGAGAGCGACCCACAGCTTTTCATGATCTGGAACACTGAAGATCGCACGTATACTAGTTCTTCCAGACAACTACCTCGAACCAGTTGAGTGCTGCGGAACTGAGAGCGGAATATTCTCACTGTGCTTAACTGAAATAATAGTTGGCTTCTGGGAAAAGCACCCTGGATTTGCCGAATGGGTGATGGTCTAGTGCACAGGTGATCTAAATGTGACTAGATCCACACTCATTAAGCACGTTCAGGTGAAATCATCGAAACATCAAGAACTACTACAAATATATATTGTGTTGGATAGCCTTTCCCACAGTATTTAATACGCCAGGAAATCTGTAGATAGCATTGTTTAGAAATTTGGCAGGTTTGAGATTCATGATAGAATAAAACAACGCTACTAGGGGTATGCAAAACGATACTATAGACGAGTATGAATGTGGTGCACGTTTCCGATACGTCGTGACTAGATACATACTCGTCTACGGTAATCTGTTTTGGTAATGTAACATGCACGACCATAAAGAAATGATCCCACTCCATTCGCGACCGAATCAGGCATGTCCTCCATTTCTTTTTCACTTGAAAATAGGGCAAGAGGCCGAGAAGTCCGGAAGCCGAGGTGGAGCAGAAAAGTTCCAAGGTGCGTGCGGTTGAACCTGCTCCTGTACCTTCAACTAGTGGCTTTGCCCTGTAAGTTATCTACAATACCCTCGAAATAAGTCAAACATAAACACCTGATTCCTTGATTAATTCATAGAAATAAACCGAGTCGTGTTCCCGCCACTGTTGAAAAGAAAGTCTCGCAATTCAGATCACGATCTACAAATTCACGAGGCGAAGTGGCCGTGACTAGTTTAGAAGTTAATAAGTACGACACACCGCACGTTCCCAAAGATGTATTGTACATGTTCGAAACATTGTCCAAACAAGGTCGCCTTCTAACACTCTCGTGTCAAACGTTCGGAGAGAAACTCTGCGAGGCATGGCACACCAAGGAGAATACTTCTCTCTTGTATCTTAGGAATGTGAGATGCGTGGGCAAAAGCAAGTACCGAACTTTTGGCAAAATCTCTATAATACGATCTAAGAAGACTAATGCGAAAACAGTATTGTTGGAGGGCACAAAAAGAATGAAGCGTGGCCGAAGTGCTGCTATAGTTACCTTGGATTTGAGCCAGGTGAAACAGTACTCGATATTTCCTGGGCAAATAGTTGGAGTTGAAGGCATTATGTATAATGACAATGTTCTCGTTGCAAATGCATTATTTTCTTATGGATATCCTACTATACCAAAAAGTCTAACTTTGACTAAGGGGCTAAGAGTGTATGTTGCGGCTGGTCCGTACACAACATACCATTCGCCGGATTATCAACCACTATGGAATCTTATAGACTGTGTAAAAAAAGAAATTCCTGATATACTAATATTAATTGGGCCCATGGTTGATGCTAAGCATTCTGGGTTTCTTAAAAACTTTGAATACACTTTCCAAGAAGTTTTCGATCGAACTGTAACGCGGGTTATAAAAGCATTAGAAGGGTAAGCGATTGTTTCCATGATGAGATTAATTTTTACCCATAAACAGCAAGGTAATTAATCAATATAAATATTTTCGTCTGTACAGTATCCCAACGAAACTTGTTTTTGTACCTTCGCATCGCGATGCACACCATGAACCGGTTTATCCAACAATAGAATACATTATGCCTGAAGGCAACAAATTGAACAGTAGCACCAACTTTTGTGCATTGCCAGATCCTTGCATATTTACAGTGGAAGAATTACTTATAGGAATAACTGCTGTGGACGTCATTAAAGATCTTTCGCATTCCGAAATCACGTATGTACTTTTGCAGTACTTGTATGGTGCGAAAGTTTGTCGGTAATATAATTGAATAAAAACTTTGAATTTTACAGAAACATGACTCCCAAGGATAGACTGGGTCGTTTAGCAAACCATGTGTTATCGCAGTGTACTTTCTACCCAGTCTACCCTGCACCTGCTGGTTCTTTAAACATTGATACTACTAATTGGCGCAAGTATACCTCGCTCGAGCCACAGCCGCATATGCTAATCTTGCCTTCAGATATAAAACAATTCTCGAAGGTAATCAATGGCTGTCTTGTGTTGAATCCTGGGAGACTATTTAAGGGCATATTCTCCAAGTTGGAGGTGCCAGTCGTCGAGAAAGGAGTATGGAGTGGAGATCAGATTATTTGCGAAATAGAAAAGTTTCTGTAGTTTATACTTCCATTGTACCTTGATGCAGAATTTTTCATCTAATAAAGAGTGAGATTCTTTTTGTAGGTGTATGATATTTTGTGTTTTGGCTATTTCTAAAAATTTACACTTGTCGATAGCAGGGAGATGGTGATCCTAACGGCTGAGACTTGAACAAGTTTTTTCTCATCCGGCAGAGAGTAGCACCGGCTGAATTTGAATCTGTAACTCACGTCTGCGTCGTAGACGTGTGATGGCGCCAGGCGCACAATAAGCCGCGCCATCCTCGGGTTTTCTGCTTCTCGTGTGTCGTGGAATCGGCCATTACTCCAATATTTCACCCGTAAACGACGAGACCCGACACGCCATGGAGAAACAAAGGAACCCAGGACGGTTCGGGTAAGATTATTTATCTGTTGTCCATTGTTACGTTGCGATGTGCTTGCGCGCGCCATCGCATGCCGCTTTCGAGGCAACGGCATCGACAATCTGCCAAATCTCCTTCCGCCATCTTTGTTACGATTTCGTTTACATTTTACTGTGTACACTACTGTAATTTCTGTGATTATCTCGCATCCAACCACGCGCTTTCCACTTGCCTCCCTCGTGTGCGAGCCGTACGGCTTACGTGACAGGCGAGATTTCGTGGTTCCATTTGGGCTCCATCCACTTTTCAACCTTGAAATTCGCCGCGCTGGTTTCACAACTGCTGCTCCGACGGCCTTGATTTTTTTCGGTCAGAAAAACACGCGTTATGAAATCAGGGGGTGAAGCAGCCGCGATAAATACGGAATTGTCTTACACGCTCTCCCGCCTCCTTTATCGCCATTCTCTTGACTCAGGCCGGATTTGTGTACTGCGTACTCTCTTATTTTTAAATACATATTATGTACCAAGTTGGAGTGCCTGCCTTAATCAGTGAAGCATGGAACCGGTTCTATCGATGAAAACTTGCATGAATCTGCGTTTGTGTTATTCGTCATAGTAAACTTTAAAGATTTGTTCGAGCCACTCATTGGAGTGATTTTCATGTGATACCGGCGGATAGCGAAGGAATTCATTCGCACTTACCGACTGCTTCTCCCACTTGAAACTCAAACCACTTAAATTATGATCCAGATCTCTTCTGTCGTAAACATTTTGTTTATCGCAATTATGACAAGTTACGTTTTGATGACGATAACAAGTATTATGTTAAGATTTCTTCCTTTGCTAACATTTTGAGTGTTAGGTACTACAATTGCCATTCGTGTATTCATTCTTGCTATCGAATACTATGAAAGACTTAATGTGAGCACTTAATGGGTGCGCCAGTATTGCATTTCCGTGCAGTGGGGATTATAAGTTGCGAGTGCAGCGTCATGTTTGGCTTCTTCGTGACGTATCGGGCAGTATGTGCAAAATGTAAATATGTATGTACGGCGCGCACTCGCAATTCTAAGCAGTGAGAGCCAATTCACGGAGGGGGTCGACGTTGTTTTGCGCGTGCTGCTGTGTCTTCCATACCATATAGATACAGCACAGTTCTAGATATGTATATACGTATATTGGGAGCATGAGAAAGCGAGAGTGCTATATCGATCCAGTGTTCGCTCGTAGTCTGCCTACCTCAACCCGGGCTATACTTTTGCCGGATGATCCCACTGGCATGGCCTGTGGTTTTTTTCGTCGGCGAGCTTTCGAGGCCGCGACTCTGTTGTCGGTACACATCCTTTTTCTTAAATTAGCAGCAGCTTCTTTCCATTTTCCTCTCACACACCTTGCCCAAGAAAACTAGAACTCTTTATACCCTGCCTTTCTACAGTATACAGTTTAATATTTTATCTTTACATTAACCACCGATCAATATATCGGTGTGCGCAAACTTCATCGGTAGACGTGGCTCTTCATAAACTGTTCGCATTTTTAATTACTAAAGGAAACAGTATCGTGGGCAAATCTTACTGGCGATGCTTCACGCGTATCTGTTTATCCATTCAGAACACGAGATTTTCCTCGTAAAGATTGTCACAACCGTTTTCAAATGAACGCTTATATTTGAACGGTGCAGTCCTACATCTGGTCGGAGATGAATCACCATGCATGCATGGATTACTGGTGCTGCAGTAAGAAGTGGCACGTGTCGGGTCTATCTCTGTCCGCGTATAGTGCACTATGCGATTGATTGCCATACGTGAATGAACACTAATTGTGTTTGCACAGTGCGGCCAGAAGCGTACTTCAGTGCTGGTCTCTGGCAGACCATCTGCCAATTGTAGTGAGAAGTCGCTGGTTACTGTAATAGGAAATGAACACTAATTTCCAATGTGAAGGGTCTCGTTTTAGCAAAGTCTCAATGAAATTTCGTTGCCAGGGATGATTGGGCCTGGCGCGGTATTGCCAGCATCGACGCTAAACGAAAAGTTCTCCGTTTCTACGCCGGTGGGCTGTTTTGGGCGGGCGACGGCTGTGCGCAAAAACGGCGGCAGTCAAGTTCAAGGCCATCGGTTGCCTCCTACTCTTGTACTCCTCCTCCTCGCTCTGCCTACCGCCCGCCAGTCCTTGTTCTTCCACCTCCAGTAGCCTTGCCGCCGCCGTCGTCATTGTCATCGTCGCCGTCACAGCCTACCAGCGCAGCCCTCCACTTCACTTTCGCCCCTCGTTTCCCATCATTTCTCTCCTTGTTATCAATATTTTCTTAACTAGCATTTCCTAAGGAACTGCATGACCCTGACCATGTTCTGCGCAATGTACGATAGTTTAGACTCTAAGCGAATAGGCGAAGGAGAGCGGCATATCCGTTTGTGAGGCGGATGCCCTCGCCAGTCATCTATTCATGACTTCATTGTCCATATACTGAGAGAATATGCATTAGAAGAGACGTGGTATAGTGTTAGATAGGTGAAGGTTCGCAATGAAAGCCGTCGCGAACGGCAGGGGTGAAGGGAGTTTGCGTCGATCGATCTACCAGTCCTACCTATGGCCGAAAATTCAATTGGTTCTTCTGCGTACGTAGCTGATACTGCGTAATCGGCGTAGCAACCCCTCGGGCCTCACTTCGCCCCCAACAGCCCCAGCTCCCTCGCATTTTACACGAACCCTTCTACCACCGGTTTGTTCGAGGATTTTAGATATTATGCGCCGGCGACAAGGCGCGTCGTGACCGTCTATTTTGTGAAAGGATTACTTTCTTCCGAACGAGACTACCACACGAGCCCTTACATGGGTTTGCTGCTGGAAGGACAACGAGGATGTCGTCGTCGTTTTTCCCCAAATCAATAGGGATTCTCGTCGACAGTATTGCGTCGAGTCGCGATGACGATGTAACATTTTATTCGCTCACTCGCAGTAAAAATTCAGCCTGGCATCAAGTACAGCGTTCTTGCCTTATAGTATATACGATTAGTCATATGCAGAGCAGCTGGATTTGGCGCAAAAGACGGAATACTAGCTGCGAAAACGATACTCCAATTGTGGCACGACTGATAAAGCCTCGGTTAATTCAAGGTGATTGTTGGCCGGTGTTAATGACCGATTTGCGGTACTCCCGATCTTATCCGAAATGATATTTCACTTTTTATTTGTACCAAGGGGCAACGTTTGTGTTGTTAGATTGGGATCGCTGTTGATTTTATCAGCGATAGCTTTCTTTCTCTTCCCTCCTCTTTCACCGATAAAGCCTAACTTCGACTGCCGGCGGCTTTTAATGCATCGCAGTGCAAAATATTTTGGAAAAACGTATGCGAAAATACATACTATATATTCCGTCCGCATTGGTCGCACCCATTACGGGGCTACTAGAGGCCCAGTGCGGAGTGGTACGATAGCAAAAATACCAGGAAAGTTTATTTACTCCTTGGTTTTTCGGGATAATCCCGCTTACTCCTCGACCAGACTGTCTAGGAATGATTAATATCGTTATCTCGTCGATTTTATTCGTGACTTGCTTAAATTAGGAAATCTTGCAATTCCCGTCAGTCGTAGTGAGTAATATTTAAAAATGTGCGCGAACCTGGATTAATATCGAGAACATGGTGAATATTGGTAAAGCAAAAAATATATAGAACTAATGAAGGGTTTGCCATGGTATATTGGTATAGCTATAAGTAAAGAGAAAGAGAGTACATGTATTGGCTATCGAGTTTGGCTGTTGTATTACCGCATCGTGAAGTATCGGTCTCTGAGCGTTGCTCGTTGCTCGGCGTGTGCTAAGTGTTGAGATTGAGAAGAGTAGGGCCGGGGCCGGAGCCGGAGCCGGGGCCGGACGTTTGGGTGTTGGTAAGGAGCGCGGGGGCTGTGGTGGTGGTTGTGTGGCGTTGGCGGGTGGCGGGTGAGGCAAGGCAAAGCAGGCGGTGTGTCGTAGAGTGGTGCGCTCGTTGGCCGTGGTCGTCGCCGTCGGCGAAGAGGCAGTCGCGCACGGCCCGCCGCGCCGCAAAGGTCGCATACTCTCTTCACTCAGGTTCGGGCTATCGCGCAGCCACGCTTCTCTGCCATCATCCGCACCGATCCTCCAATCACACCCATAAGTTTGTTTCCCGCGAAAAAGTGTTTGAACTGCTCTCGAGTACAGTGACACGGTGTCCCCCTGAAACACGGAATACGATCATGGATGCCTGGATGTATGATGTGGTACGTCTGATCGCCATAACCTCGCTCTTTCCATCACGATCTCGTGGCTTTGTTTACGTCCGCCCAGTCTGCCGCCCCCGCACGCTTCTCCAGCTGATATTATTGACCAACGCTGTCCACACATTTTTCAATCCACTTTGCCCTCCAATTCCTCAATCTTCTCTCGAATGCTTGTCTTTTTAAAGTGCTCCCTGCAAGTATTTTATAGTGATACCATTCCAATTTTTTCTGTCCCGTTATTGATGTTTATAAAGTGCGGCCTTTTCATCGTGCAATTACCTTTTCAAGCGTTTATCAGGGCGGACGTGCTTTTCTCCGGTATTGTATTTTTGTAAAGCTTCCGTAACCTGGCTAGGAATCGTTTGTCTCGATGTAGAATGTCTGGCTTCAGCTGGTGGCTGTGTAGGGAAGCATTACATGTAGATATGTATCATCGTTGCCAGTAGTGGCAGTCACTTTTAACGATACCTCGGTATTATTACGTTACCTCATGTCTGACTGTTAGGTAATCCATTCTAGACGCTGCCGACAATTTTTCCACACCGGTCAAGAGGAAAAATTGGTCCGCGTCGATATCTTTATGTGTGTATACTTTGATGAATGTTTCGGGTGCATATCATTCTCGCAGGTATTGTAATAGTTGCCCGGGCACGCAAAACCCGGATGATTGAAATATTTTATGTTTACATCTAGTACTGTTGGCGGTGGCGTGTTATGAAGAACTTGCGGGTTTTTATAGCAGCGCGGTAGCTAACTACGTCTGAGTCCACGTCAAAGATCTTTCGCCAAATACTTTTTTGCCATTTGCTCTTTTAATGCTCGTTGAGGTAAGCAGAATTGACGGGGAAACCCTCTTTCACATAGTGTAACTCGGCGAAAGAAAACGAAAGGAGATCGTGGGACGATTTGCACGCCAGCTGCGATACGCGAGAGAGTGTAGGTCGGTTATCTGCAGCCCATCTGTAATAATTTCAAGTGGCCCTCTTGATAAGCTGATTTTTTCATATCGCGTGACTCAAAAGATGCAGACTTCCCGTGGCATTCCTGTACTTTCCCAATTTTATATAGTTTCGGCGAATCGAATTTGCCATAGGACCACAAAGGGTTAACACGCGGCCGAGCGATAACAGTAGCGATATTGCGGTAATACTGATCTTTGCTCCAAGTTGGGGAAGAGTTCCTCCACAGATTTTCCCACTTGATTCGACGATTTGCCCACAGTTGGGGGCCGATAAGCATTCGGCGACAGTCCAAAGCAACACGCTTAATTATTAACTGAGGCCGCGGAGTTTCTCAGCATTGGCTACGTTTTTTCATTGAGGCTGGCCTGTTCGGGTATATTTTAAAATTAGATAACCCTCCACCTTGAGATTGCTGGTAAACGATGCTCTCGTCGTCTCTTCGTCTCGCCCGTGAGTTGCGAGGGCGCTCGTGTGTGCGTAAAGTGTGGCTACATGGAATGTCGCATTGGTGCGATCTCTTTTTCTCCCAGACTCCAGTCCTCAGTACTCGCCGTCCAGTTAGCCACACGCATCTACATACGTACTGCTACGCCTACGCAATCGGGACCTTACGCAATTCCACGTGCGTACGGCGCAGAGGAACGTGGAATCGCGTCCACGATATCGGCGAGTATTATTCAACGCGCGCGACGCCCTGAGCCTGCGCCCGCTCTGCGCGCGCGCTCCTTCTCCTTCTCGCTCTCGTTTTTTCTCGCTGGAAGAGTGGAAGAAAGAATTTTATTGGCACGCTTGAACTCTGTCGATGCCACTGACGATATTCTCCCTCCTTGCTTCAGCAAATGCAGCCCAACATGGTTCTTTGTCGCCGTGCTACATACATCATTATCTGATCGGCTCCCGCCGAAGTTCACAGTGGGCGCGTATTGAATGAACCGCTGCGAATTCGAGGTGGCTCATATGCATCGGCCTCGACGACATATAAAACTGTTGTTGACTTAGCTTAGAGGACTGCCAATGAGAAAAAGAGAGGGCGAGAATGTTGGGGGAGGCCGATAGAAAAATATTCATCGACCGACTACGCCGCGTCAGGCTGTATTTCTGGAGCACCGATTTTTCACTCTGGTCCCTCGAACTTCCGCAGGCTTTACGCCCGATGAAATCTCGACGGAAGGCCGTGTATGCACTTAGCTATGCTCTGCTCAACGTGTAAGTGCGTACACTTGGAGCGAAGGTCTCACTCCTCTTTAATCCCCTCTTGACATATCTCTCGGGTCCCCCGACTCCTGCAGCATCTTGGACATCACCTAGCGTATAATATTTCCAATTGACATAGAAATTTTTAAAAACTGTAGGACTGTTTAATACGAATCATATATATTTCCGTATATTATAAGATTGTAAATCCCTTAATGTACTAGTTGTATGAGAGCTCGGTTATGGTCCTGGACGGAAAAGTTGAGGTGTTGTTTAGGTAGTCATCGATATCGAACGATGGTACGTCGCGCTGTAATAATTAGCTGTCAAGAAGGTTGGTCGGCTTCTTATCGAAGAGGAGCAGTGGGGTGTTCGATGATGTGATAGAACGGTTCACTTTCCTGAGGGTGAGGTAGGAGGGCAAGAGGGTTGTCTCTCGCTTTGCGTCTCGTGCGTCTGGCTGCGTGAGCACTCCTGGTGGGGACCACGGTAATCATCGGCTTTCGGTGGAATCGAGTGGGGAGTCAAGTTTGAGGCCACGAGACGTCGGTGACGTCAGTGGAGTGCCGGGCCAGCCCTAACCTTGGACAATACGTGAAACAGGCCAAATCCTCTTACATAGGAATTTTTGCTGCGCCGTATCGAGCGCGCGCGAAATAACATCTCTTTCACGATGGATTACTCCTCTCGGCAGCTTCTCCTCAATTCGATCCTCACTTTTATTATATGCTTGTATATTAACGCGTATTTTCCATCCGTCTGTTGCTAGCGAGACATTTTTTTCACACTTTAATACACTATATTTTACTATGATATAAAAGTATTTTTTCGACATTTTTCCAACTTTCCAGAATCGTTCTTAAATTCATGGTTTTTGTATCGAAACGGATAGAAAACAAAGAATCAGTGGCGAAAGTGCCGAATTTGTACCGAAAACACTTGGAAACAGCCCCCCGAATAATCGAGGTCTCCTAATTTGGGCGATATTTTCCATGTTTTTTAATCTTCCCGACCTTTTCCGGGGCTGAAATTCGGTGGAGAATGTTTTCTTGCATCAAGGAAGAAGTGATATAAATTCCAGAGCCCTAGGTCAAAATTCATTTTTTTGCAAATTTTTGTGGGTATACCCCTTGACGAATTTTTCGACCAAAAAATGAACTTTGACCTGGGGTTCTGGAATTTATACCACTGTTTCCTAGCTAAATACTGAATCACTGCACGAAATACCAGACCCTGAAACGGTCGGGAAGGGTGGTTCAGAAATTTTCGATTTTTCGAAGATTTTCTAACTTTCCCGAATTGTTCATAAATCAATTCATGAAATTAAGGAAACTGTGGCTTGGCCTGTTCTTGAACAAGACGTGCAGACATTCAGACACATGAGGCGTCAGGTGGCAAAAATAGTGTTATCTCTCGGCAGCGTCAATTTGCTTTCCTTTCGAAAGGAGATTGGAGATAAAGAAAACGGGCGGTGGTCGCGCGACGACGAAAGTGCATTCCTTACCAAGCTTGGCCTGCTGTTACGTCGCGTATTACATACATCGGCTGGTTATCACGCTATTTTTATTGGATAAACCTGATGCGAAATCGGAGCGCGCTTCTCTCAGAGACTTGAGCGGTTGGGGGCGGCCGGCGGCAGAGGCAGTGGCGGCAGCCAACGCGGCCTTGACCGCGACCCAGGGTCTTCATCCTCGGGGAATCGATTTATTCCACCTACTTCTAATTCCGTAGCCGCCCACCTATACCTACTACTGTCTTCTAACTTTGCCGCTTATAATAATTCAAAGAGTAAGAGAGAGAGAGGGTGCTAGCCTAGGTGATAGTTAGTTGGACTTCTTGCGAAAGAGTCCACTCCGCACTCGAGAATTCTCAAGGGTTTCAATTCATTGCCGTGTGGCCGATCTCAATATTGATTATTTTAATTTGAATGACTTTCACATTTTTCCTCATTTATTAAAGACTACGTGCTTCTAAATTCTAGAAAAATCGATGGATGCTTATCACAAAGTCTCCCCTATCTACCCTCTACGCACGTATACGCGTAAGCACTCTCCTCGCCGTGGATATACGCATTCGCAACAACGCAGTTGGAGGGAACCTATCGACCAGCTTGTACCGTCTCGTTCCTCTTTGTCTTTCGGCAGAAATATACCCTCTTCCTCACACGTCAGATACACCGGGATTCTCCCATTTTTTTTTCATTCGGGCTACACACTGCATCACGATTTTGGCCCGTTGTATAATGAGCCCTTACGCCTCACGAAAGGTATTTTTATACCTGTGCGAACTTTCCGACAGCTTCTCTCTTTATACGTTCCGTATACGGTTTTGTATAGATTCAGCCGAGGGTGAATCATTAGCTAAGCGTACTTTCAATTGACGAGGTACCTCCAAAGGGTGATGATCCATCGAATTACACGAGTTGTACATTATTTCGTGATATCGCGCCTGGCAACTGGCAACAGATAACGAGAGTCGCACGCTCCTGCGATTCATGATACACCGACATTTTTTTCCATTCTGACTCTCGCAATTCGTTAGCGCCTCGAATATTTACGTTCATTTGGACTTCCCACTTGCTCTACGCTGGTAGTACCAGTAGCCGTTTCCCACTTCTATATCACTCTTCAAGTATACCCTTACCCGCATTCTTAAAGAGATTAATTTTGCCAATCCCCTTTGGCATAAGGATTAGCATGTAATTGGTTCTCATGAAAAGAAAAGTATAGCGTAAAATTCGGCTGTTAGGTGAAGTAATACAAGCCCCTCTACCGGTGTAAGTTATATCTGTATCCGAGCATAGTCCTCCACGTCATACTCCCAAGTTCACCGAGGGGGAAAAATTGAGGACGCCCCGCCCGTCGGCGAAAAGCCCGAGCCGAGCGTGTCTGCTATCAGAAAAATACGAGTAAACACTCAGCTGGCCTCGGATCGAATATTCGTCGAAGCATTGAGTGCTTTTCATCCAGGAAAATCGTTAAGACGCACATCGCGATAATTAGCCTACGCGTTATCGCTGTATAAATACGATTACGTGTGAGCGATGCAATCGATATTTGGGTCGCAGTCTGTCGATTGCCGGGATACATTTATAGAAAGTAAATAACGGCTGGTTGGAACTCTGTCTTTCCAGTTTCCATTCTCACCTTCGTGCCACTTGGCAATACTTGGATTCTCGGGGCAAATCTATACCCGCTACGGGTAAGATTTCCATCGAATCGCTCGGTTCTACCATTGAAACCTGTTTCACCCAGACAGAGCTGGGTCCTCACTTCCTCTTCCGTTGGTCGCGAAAACAACGGTGCCGCTATCAGAAGCGATGTTACCCAGGATTTACGGCAGAGAACCCGTGCCTTTGCGATCGCTAGGTGATGGGAGTGCAAGTGAACTTGATGGAAAAAGATAAACGGCAGGGCGGGGAGTGTATGCTGTGTGCGTGTGTGTATGTATGTGTGTGTGTGAGAGAGAGAGAGAGAGAGTGAGTGCGAGAGTGCGTGGAAGCAGAAGAGGGTGCGAAAGAAAGAGGCAGGTGGTCGGGTGTGCAAACCGAGAGAGTCGGTAGAAGTGAGATGAGGCGAATTGTGGATGAGGGACGGAATCAGTGACGGAGGGAGCCAAGGTCGTCGGCGTCGGCTCTTTCCGGCGGCATTCGGCGTCTAAAATTGTGATATGGCGTGGCGGTAGTGTCGGCGGCGGCGGCGGCGGCGGCGGCGGCAGCTCTCCGGTGCGGCCTTCACGAACGCGGCCGCCTCTCCCGCAGAAAAGTCAAGTTCAAGGCTAACCGGATAGTCCGATATGTATACCTCTCCTTCTCTCATTGTTAGTCTCATCGAGCTTCTATCCCTCTCTTGCCTTTGGCGATCCTAACCGGGCCAGGAAGGAGGACTATCGGGGTTGCCCGAATCGAGGAATTAACGATCTCGCTTATGCAACACTCCTCTCTCTCTCTCTATACTATGCTTTCGCTCTCTTCGCTTTTACTTTCCTCCCGGGTCCTTGAGATCGATCTTATAGTCTCTTTGGGCAAGATTTGGACGAAGTAGCTGGAATTGAGTACCAGTGGCGTGGCAGTAACGGCGACATTACTATCTCATTGGGAGCGTTAGTTTCTACGCTTTTTTTTTCATTGTGGCAGGTCGAACGTGGGAGACTAATGTGGCAAGCATTTCGCACGAGTGGTCAAGTTCGAGGCTAACCAGATAGAGACTGACGCGGCACTGATCGTCCTCTCCTTTTTTCTTTCTCGTCTTCCCGTCGCGTCCGACTCTGCAACTACTAGCCGCAGTTCAGCTGCATTTGGTTGCCTTTCATCTTCTCTCGTATTATTCCTTTAGCTACCAGGTGACGCGATTCGATGCCAACACCTCTTGCTAACGAGGGTACTATCGCCTAAAATCAGAATAAACAGATGTCTGCTTGCGTGGTGGCCTCTTCGTTATTACTTTCATCTCGATGACACGGGTTTATCGGACGCCGGCGCACTCTGTTTGCTCTGCTGCTCTGTATATATAAAGTGCACGCAGCGCTGTCGCACCAGGGAATTCACGATCAAGTTCGAGGACAGCTAGATAGAGAGAGGCTCTGCTGGCGTGCTTTTTTCTGTCGTTGACTTAGTTTGTTCCATGGCAAACATCATTCTCGTTTATTCCATAGTCGATCGTGAATAAGGGATGCGAGCTTACGCAACTCACAATTCTCTGCTTTCATTTTTTCTTTCAATCTCTTTTACTTTGAATTTGTATTCTTTTGGAGCGAGTTTCTTGTGTGGTGCGTAGTTGCATGGGCGACTTAACCATCGCAATATTTACATATACGATGAATCAATTAGACTTCGCTACAGCTGTAAGTACAGGTACACCCTTACGTAACTACTTGCTTGCATACCCGAGAAGTTGTACCGGTAATTGGAGGATGCGTTTGCTCGATCTAGTTGCTGCAAGGAACCTGTCGCATTGAATCGACTTTACTATCACCAGTTAGAGTCTATTTTTTTTTTCTCGGATGGTTATAATAGAGATGATATGGAAAGAATGTTGTTGGTGGGAGGGTAGAATGCAAGGAAACGCAGGGTCTGATGTTTAAGTGAGCTGTAAAGGAATTTGCAGGTCGGGATACATTCTATAAATTCAGGCAGTCGATTCAAGATTTTCAGTGTCACACGAATGAACCGTCGCTCGACCACATCTGAGAAAAGTCAAGTTCAAGGCCAGCCAGACATTCCGCGCCCCGTCCTCTTCCCTGCTCTCCTCGTCTATCTGTCCCCTTGCTGCTCAGCTCAGCATACTCAGCTTCAGCTTCTTCTCTCTTCCCTCCTTCTTTCCCGTTCCTTCGTTGACTGGCTCCCTTCTCCAGTTTACTCCGTCTCCCTTCCGCCCGATCGTATTTAACATACGTTCTCGTGAAGAGGACGACCGAGAGGGAGAGGCTTACGCAATCCTTTCACCGTTGCTTTGTTCAGCTTCGCCCTACCTATTTAGGACTCGGTCGAAGGTTCTCCCAAGAGCTCGCAACGCGGAAACACTTTTTTCTACGCGATTCGCGCCGCGAGATTTCGTTTGCAAGGTATTAAGAAAAATTGAAGTTCGAGGTCGACCGCTTCATAGGTTCTTCTTTCTTTTGTTCCTCGATTTTATGACGCCCGGTGGGAGTAGTATGACCACTCTAGTGGTTTTCCTCGATCCCACCTGGCATTTTCTTTATCACCATTGGAAAATCGATCTTCTCCTCGCCAGCTTAAGCGAAGGCTGCTGTAGCAAAAGAAAAGAGAGCAAATGGTTGGTGTAAGCTTGAAAGTGAGCTTCATAGCAACGCTGGCGAACAAAGTCGGCAGGATATTTTTGGAAAGTTTGACTTAGCATACTCCTCGTCGATCGTCAAAGCGACAATAGAGGCCCCTCGGTGGGACAGGATAAACGCAAAACAGATTCACTGATGGTGGCATTACCAGCAACCGCGGAGTCACCGCGTGTGCATCCTGTCTTCATTCACTATTCGAACCGTATATTGTAATGTAATACCCAACACTTCCCTATGCTCCCTTCCACATTAGAAAGGCAGGATTTCAACCGATTGTATTCGCCGCTGTAAAATTCCGTGATTCCCCAGTCTTGTCCACTGTGGATCATCAATTTCTCTGTCTAAGACTAGATTATAACTGGTAGATTAGACGTGACGCGAAGACATTGCTGCAATCATCAATTTAACGCATAGACATTATTCACATTATTCGCGCAGAAAGAACGTGGACGAGAGGCATGTACCGCGAATCCTCTGAAGTCAAATCTAAAAATGTACTCGGCGTTGGTCTCGCTTAAAAATAGAGTTCCGAAAAAAATGCAACCGAGTGCAAAGCGGATGGTGGGTGGTGCGTGCCGCTCTGTTTTTTCGACGTCAGTCGGCACTGCTCGAGGATGCGTACACTGAAGTACATCTTGAGCTAGGTCTAAATTCTCAAGGAGAACCCACGGAGCAACGGCGATCTTGCCGCAAATTTCAAATGATCAAATTTCTTTCACTGACAAAGTCTTCTTACATGCTTTTTTCAGGTTTGCATGATGTCTGGTGGCGCCACCGAAAATATGATCGGAAACAATAGGACTATGGCAAACATTAAGCAGGAAGTCGAGAATCCCAGCACGCCAACGCAGAATTACCAAGTCTGTTCACCCACTACGACTCTCCAGCATCAGGAGGTACCCCACGTAAAACACTCGCGGTCGTAGAAAGAAAACTTCACTTTCTTGTACGATAATGAGAGACTCGCGATATCAAAGGGATTAAACATAAGCGATAAACGGGCAGGATCGTACTATATTCCTGCTTTAAGCGTTCACGATTACACGTCCCTTTAGGCGATGTGCACGAAGATGGATATACCGCCAGATTATGGTGGAGGTGGTGGGGGAAGTCCTGGCAGTCCAGAAATGCAGCATTGTTCCTCAACCACACAGCCTCTAGGAACACCAGAGGTATATTCGCTTGTCTATTGGTCTGTTACATATATTTCAGTCAAACTAAAGAACTGCCAGTGTTACTATAAATTTCACTTTCGGATTCAGGAAGGTGTCAAAGAGGAGGATATGATACCCAGAAGACTATGTCTCGTTTGTGGAGACGTAGCCAGCGGATTTCATTACGGTGTCGCGTCCTGCGAGGCATGCAAGGCTTTTTTCAAAAGAACGATACAAGGTAACAGGAACTTCCCGCTATTTGTGAATTCTGTTTCAGACAGGCTTTGCCAGGTAGCATCAAATCTCAGCCGTGCGACGACCTATACACATCCAGTTATTCTTATTTGTATTAAAATTCCATTGGTGCTACCTGGATTAAGATCATACATATTACGATAAAATAGCGAGTAATTTCACAGGCAATATTGAGTATACCTGCCCTGCAAATGGGGAGTGTGAGATAAACAAACGTAGAAGAAAAGCTTGCCAGGCGTGTAGGTTTCAAAAATGCCTACGCCAAGGCATGCTCAAAGAAGGAGTACGGCTAGACCGCGTGCGAGGTGGTCGTCAAAAATACAGGAGATCTACCGATCCATACACACCTGTAAAACCAGCCCCACTAGAAGGTAAGACACAATTGCCTTTTATACGTGTATTGCCGCGCGATATTCTTATCAGCAAGCATTTGTCAAATCGACATGCCAGGCTATATAGGAATATTTCAATGTTTCAAGCAAACGTAGCACCAGGAGGCTCTACTGAAATAATAAGTAAGCTTCTTTAGATTCGAAAATTAATTTATACGTGATCATCGGGAACAGGGAATGTTTATGTCAAAAACATGCTATTGCTTTCATTCATATTATTTTGTTTCTCAGTCCAAAGGTACAATCGAATATGTCAAATAATGTAATTTGAACCTTTTGTCATTAGATAATAAAATGCTGGAAGCCCTCGCCGCCTGTGAGCCTGATATGCTTCAGGTATCCAACCTTTCCCACACTCTGGATACAGACCAGAGAGTGCTTGGACAGCTGTCGGATCTGTATGATCGTGAATTGGTCGGAATAATTGGTAACTAATTTTTTTTATGGGTACAGATATTTTAAAAAATGAGCAATAGTCGTAATATTACTCATTATTTTACAGGGTGGGCCAAGCAAATTCCAGGATTCAGTAGTCTGGCACTAAATGACCAAATGCGACTCCTGCAGAGCACGTGGGCGGAAATTTTAACGTTTAGTCTAGCATGGAGAAGCATGCTAAATAACGGTAGATTAAGGTTCGCTCAGGATTTCATTTTAGATGAGCGGCTTGCGAGGGAGTGTCATTGTACAGAATTGTATACACATGTGGGTATCTCCAGTGATAGCTTTATATTGTGATTAATTCTTGGTCCAATAGTAAGGTGTATGATCTTTTTGTTCCACAGTGCATCCAGATCGTTGAGAGGCTTCAACGGTTGGGTTTGACGCGGGAGGAATATTACATATTGAAGGCCTTGATCCTGGCGAACAGTGATGCTAGATCGGACGAACCACAAGCCCTTTATCGTTTTCGAGATTCAATCTTAAACTCGTTGTCGGACTGTGTCGCGGCAGTAAGACCAGGACAGGCGCTTCGAGCTACTCAGAACATGTTCCTAGTGTTACCCAGTCTGAGACAGGTGGATGGAATTGTGAGGCGATTTTGGTCTAGTATCTATCGAACGGGGAAAGTACCGATGAATAAGCTCTTTGTAGAAATGTTAGAAGCTGCTTATTACCGATGAGATACTTTAAACTTGCTTCTGTCAAAATCGGGACCGAAAGCACGTTAGAATCGCCGTTATTTGCTGCAATATATCAGTGTGATAGCTGTTGCACATTGACAGTAGGTAGGACGCACCATGTCGCGTCTTCGGGGAGTGGTAACAAACGATAGTGCGTGATAGCCAGAATGAACGATAGACTGAGAGATAAGGAGAATGGGAGAAAGAAGGATTGTAGGAGAGAACGCAAGACAGAAAGAATGTAAGACAGTGCACTTGTATTTTTCAGTTTTTTTTTATAAGCTTGTGAGTGAAAGGTCTTCGACTTCGAAAATATAAGAGCACTTAAGTGTGGAGCTTTGGCCAGTGATACCAACAATCGTGAAAAAACTCGAGGAATATCTTAGGATAGCAGGCACACTCTTTGTTCAAAGTATCCGAACTTTCCTTTTAAGGTACCCCTTTTACAGGTACAAGAGATGCGTTCTTTGAGGATAGAACACGCAGTACAAGGTAGGAGAAGCTTTTCCCGGAGCTCTCACTTTAGGCTAGTGTTCGAAGGCCTGTCGATGGGCAGGAGGTTTACCAAATAAATCGAGTGTTTTCGTTTACACAGTGATCGTGAATGCTCGCGATACCAAGCCAGGTGATTATAGAAATCAAATACAAATGTTCTAACTGTGGGTGTTTGACGTTGTAAGTATAGTTAGCATCGTGTTACCACTGTTACTAAGTGAATCAAAATTGCGTAAACATACACACACACACACACACACACACATGCAGTCCGAATGTTGTTTTACTCGCGCATTTCCTCGGGAGTTCAGTCAATTCGTCTAGATAAACGTAAACACTATATTTTTCATAGCCTGTACAAGGTGCGTGTTATTTTATATAGACTAACAGCACATTTTAAAGTTGTCGTAACTCTAAAGTAACTTTAAAAGAGGGGTCGATGACGTAAATCGATGTGACGTACTGCATTGAACATCCATAGTTATAGTCCTTTGAACTCTAGTATGAGTTGTCGTACAAAAGGAACCAGTTATGCAACTAGAGCTGGCCAGTATAAAATGGGAAAGAAAACAAAAGAATGGCTGGATCGTTCTCCAATTAAGGCCATGCTGTTGTTCACGAGGCGCCGAGTGGAGAGTATGTTTCGAGGACGAACCTTTGGCCAGGTTGCCAAGTTCACGAACGAGGGAGTGAGCAGACAGATTTAATCGGTTGTTAAAGTGACTGCGACATGTTATTCGCGCGTGCCACACACACAGAGTAGGAGAATATATATATTATATAATATTCTATTATATTATATTGTATTGTATGTATTCAGGGATCTTTATTATCTAGTTATTACTGTTACGCGGCCCGTGCGCGATGCGACGCATAATACCGCTTTTCTGGAAGCGAATTCTTAACGCCTCCTTCAATATTATCAGGCACACGTGAATATTTATTTCAGCAGAGAAACAGCACGGTACTATGCTTTCATTATCTTTTCGTTATTGTGTTTCGCGACGAGCTGTGGGGTTTGATCCGATTTAGAGATGACTTTATTTCTGCGATCCATTATGTATTTTTCATTATGCAGTCGAATGTAGGGAAAAGGCAATTGTTTAAAGAAATTTTTGACGAAGATATAATTATTGATAAATGTTGGAAGTTCTGAGGTTCGGAAGTACGAGTGGCTTTTTTAAAGTGCAATAAAGTCAGGACAGGCGATTATACGTTTTTTCGACAGAAAGTTCGCGCTGTGCTTTCGAGGCCCTTTTATTTGTCTTTCTTACAGTCCAAGGGAAATTTTGTTAAATTCTCCTGCATTTATACATGATACAGCGAGTAGCGTAGAGCACCTGACGTATAACATGTTCATTAGGTTCTCTCCATTATATTTCATGATTCATACCTCACTGCAGAGTATGCGACGTAACGAAGTAAACTAATAGGGCGACTATTGTGCCACGGTGAATGTTTCGTTAATGAGTTTATCGAGCTTTTCGTTTCGGTCTTGTAGCATATATATACGTGTTAGCACTGTGCTCGACCGCGATCATGTTTTTTCTCTTACTGCCCATCGGAGCGGGATTTGTGCAGGAGATTGTGTGGTCGGTAGCGATCCGTCGAAGAATTTTAGAATGTTGGTGAGAGAGCGAGAGAGTGATTGTTTTCGAGAAATTTATCGAGAGTCGTAACTTGTTCGGATGTATAGTATGCGAATGTATTGAACGTTGGAATTTGATTGAATGTTGGAGTGTATACCCTGGCGAGAAAGAGAGGAGAGGTCTTGGAAAACGGATATAAGAGCTTGGATTTCAATGTACAATGTCAAAATCACGGGCTCCGCTATTCTTTTCTTTTTCTTTCAGCACGCACGAGGCCGCAAGGCTTCTCCATCGAACTGTGATATACGCGTTACTCGGCGCACCAAGTCTACACACCTTATCGTCCTTATACTTGAATTCACTTGTAGCACACGTTCCGTTCACCCATGCTTGGCCCACACCCGCGCGTCATTCGGGAAGTCGCTGTTTTCGCCCGGCGAATCTTGCCGGATATCCCTTTCGTATAAGCGACGCCTCAAGATGAACTTTCGTTTAGAGAGCATACCGTAGACCGCCGCCCTCCGTATCTTGGCTCATTTCTTGGCTGATCTCTGGTGTTCAAGGAAAAACTCTCACGTCGTTTAACCGTGCAAGAGACCAGATATTTTTGTGAAATTAAAAGTTGTCGTGTCGATACGGATCCCTCGGGTTCCCGCGAGCATTATCTTCGTACATACACGCATACACATACGTACTCATCGATTCACCGTGGCGGTAGAATCGTAGTCTCAGGGTTGCAAACAAATAAAAGGAACAAGCGAGATACATGTATAGATAAAAATAAAAACATAACACAAGAATAGAGAAGCCAGGATATAAGAGTACACAATACAAAGAGTCTAGAGACATACGAGTAACTAAGAGCGCGACTATATTTGTGGAGCAAACGTTGTAATAGGAGTAATACTGATAACGACGACGATGATAATACGCAAGTAACAGTAATAATAATAGAAATAACAATAATATTACTATTAACATTAATAACACATGATAAATACCATTACAGAGTAATAACATTAATTGTAATTGTAACATTGACGCTGCTGCATTGACGATGATAATGGCCATGGCGATGAGGGGGGACATCGATGACGAAAGGGTAGGGTAGGGCAGGGCAGGGAAGGGCAAAACAGGGCAAGGCAGGGCAGGGCAGGGAGGCGTGGTTACCTGTTACCCGTAGGTATTTAGTCTGTCATACGGGCTTCAGGGATAAACGTGATCAATGACAACAGTCAGTCTCTATCTAGTAGACCAGCAATGTGTACCGGTCGATTTTCCTCTCTCTCCGAGGCTTGCCTCGACTTTTTTGATTTTGCGACGCGGTAACGCAGTGAACTACTTTTCATCTACATTCAGTCCACTGAACAAACTATATTGATAATGGGCCGCGCATATTTCTTCCTCAAAGGCGAGCCATGCTGGTGAAGCGAAGCGATTTATCGTTCAATCAAAAAAGTCGAGATTGCGTCGCCTGGCGAGGACAAGCGCTCTCTCTCGCAAAGAGTTACCATTGAGCGGCGAATTTCTTTGCCGGTTCACCCCGGCAAAAAAATTTGGAGAAACTTTTGTTACCGGTCCAGACCAACCCTGTGGGCGAGCTCCATCCCGAAAAAAATGGGCGCGTGTTACCAAAGTGCAAGCGACATGAGGATCGCGGTGGTTTTGACACTTGTTTACCGCAGCATGCACTCTCCATCGAGGCCTGTTCGGAACCGCTAAACCTCGTGAACATTGTTCCTTTTGATCTAAAAAGATTTTTCGTAAGACCTCACTAATAGAATACCAGCGGCCGAGCTCGCCTCCCGGAATTGCGCCCGCTCGGAAAGGAGAACGGATGCTTCTGTGACGATGATTATACATACTGTACGTAGCCACTTTGTATCTGTATCATAGTAGGCTCTATGTATAATTTTTATATGTACGCGTACACACGAGGAAGAGGAGGATTGTATCGAATACTGATTAATCGAGGAAGCAGGCACATTATCGTGTGGTTGAAATTGGGAAATTGAGTCCGAATGAAAAGATGGGTGTTGTTAGACGATGAGGTGTCCGTTGCAATTGTCAGGAATAAACGAGAGATCGTTGTACGAAATTCTATAAAATTCTTTGCCTTTATGTCTTTGGTTGGAGTGCGTTCCCATCCCGAGAACTACTTATCCTCCCCCACTCGCGACCCAAAAGAATTCGCCAACATTCGCACTGGGGAATTTGCCGATTCCTGCGAAATCAAATCTAAGAGAGTCCCCACTTAGTCAGTTGGCATTATAATCATGTCTCGCGTGGTGTGTCCGTTCTTGCTCCAACTGTTAGTCCTCTTCATTGCTCATCGTAAGTCAGTTAGTAGATCTAGAAATAGTTGAGTGTCTTCATTCATTACCCTTTGTAGAAGTGATTTCGGCAGTCACCTTGGAGGACTGCAAGGATTTCGATGTCTTAGAATTGGAAAGCTACTTGAGCCGATTGAACTTGCGTGATGTTCCTAGTGTCAGGTCAATGACCGGTGGTTTCAAATGTCCTATAAATGCTCTGCCTTTTGGTGCTCTTAAATCCGATTGGGCCAGACTCTTGCTATTGCAGGATGCACAACCGAAAGAATCCACTCTTCGGCCCAAATTAGATCAGTTATTTAGAATTTTAGCAGTGGCATATTATCAGATGGAAGAGAAATTTGATATCGTTTTCGATCGGGTAATATCAAAGGATTTTACTGAGAATCCATACAAGAGTACTGAAGAACATGGAGGAAGCCGTATCGAGACTAGCACAGAAAATATCGTACTAACGAAGAAAGAATATCCATTGGATGGACTCGGTCAGATTGTGTGGAGGAAGTCAAACGTAACAGTGGCGGAGAAACAAGAGGATTTGGAATCTTCTATATTCCCAGGGGGAAGTTCGACGATCGCCACTTCTTATCGTGATCCAATGGAGAAAATGCGACGACCGCAGATATCGAGAAAGCCACCAACGGGAATGAACGAATTTTGGAACTACGTCCTGATTCCAAAGAGAGTGGTATCTCCTGCCACTTTAGCATCTATCGGGCCACTTTCCGCTTCTGGCCGAGGAGACGAAGTTACCGTACTCCGGGGGGATGATATCACTTCCGCTACACACGCCAACTTAAACAGCAATGCGCAAAAAATTTTCCGCTGGTTTTATAATCCTGATCGAGGAATTGGCTTCGAGTAAGAGTACTTATTTATAAAAAGTTAATCAATAATTGTTTCAAATCATACACGTTATTATTTCTCATGTTTCAGTAATGAGCTGATAACGAAAAGTGAAAAGGAAGCAGGTTGCCGAACTGGGAGGAAGGGTGAGTTCTGTTGCAGCTAGTTCTGGTGGATCGATGATGAATTGGCTGTGATCGTGGGACGCATAAGTATCTGAAATTAGCTCTGGTATCCCAACTACCGAATACGGGGCGGCAACACACCGGGTATTTGGCGATTCTTATCGGACATATCGCCAGCCAGTTCATAAATTCATAGCCGGCGCGTACTGACGGATATTTACGAGGTTCGCAGCCGGTCCAGCACGGCGTTCATACTTTACGAGAGGTCGCAAACGAATCGCCTTATTATTCCGCTGTGCTCACACCCGCGCACACGTCCCCTACCTTACCCTTCTTTACGATCTGCTTATGAGCCCAGAAACCCTCGGGAAATGTATGGGGAAGCTCGAATTACAAACGAGTCAATAATAAATATTGTAGTATTATTTATTTTCCAAGAAGTACATTTAGTTGTTGGTTTGCTTGTTGAATCGATTAACCGTTGATAGTCTTCGGCATCCCATTGCAGGCTTCCTTCTTCTAGACGGTCATTGTTTTTCCAACAATGGTATCGTCGCGGGTGGAACACGAGTTCCGTGTCGCTGCCATGGCTAATAATAGAAATTAATTAAAGATCCCTCTGTAATTCAAATCCGCGGCTGCCGAAAGTTCCTCCTTCAGCGGATCGTCGAGTCAACACCTTATCTGACTTCCAGAGATCGCTCCTTAGCATATAATTAGGAGCGATTCTATCCTCTGCAGTCGTTTTCTCCTTCTCTTTCACGAAGAGAGTGCAGGTGGTGAAACCCCTCGCTCTCAATGCCATATACATATTTCTCAACTGACTTTTGCAATTAAGCCACTAATTAATGAAGATCGAAGTGTTGATTTCACGCTCCTCCCCAACCACTATCTCCACATTTTAATTCTTTTGTTCATTACAATACATTTTTAGCTAGATATTCGCGAGCAACTACTCCGTAAAAAAAAAGGTTCCAAGAAGATAGTTGGAGGGGGTGCGAATCGAGCGGTGAAAAGTTTGGAGATGAAGTTCTCAGATTAGATAGGAGTACTTTCCGACAAAGTGATCAGTTCTGTGGAGGCGGGTTGCGGTAGTCCTGGCGCTTTGTTTTCGCGGGGGTTGGCGATGTACGGGTGTACTTTAGAATTGAAGGGTGCTAGTGCTAGTGCTGGTGGTGAAGGCGGCAGCGGGTTTTGGGGGGCGGGGGTATCCTCTGACCCGAGTATCCGTAACAAAGCACCGGGCATTTATTCGAGTCAACAATTCCGCTCGCTGCGGAACGGATTAGTGGTACATCGCTCTCCTCGTAAGGAAACAAATTACCCGCTTCGCCAAGACGCGCGCACGGCTGCTTCAGCGTGGAGAGAGCTGCCCAGGCGTTGAGGGCGCTCTCTCTCTCTCTCTTCTCTTCTCTCTCGTACACACCCTCCCCCCTCCCCCCTCCATTTCTCACGTCCACTTCGTCGCGCTCCACCGACCCTCTCGCACCCCCTTTGACGGAACATCCGCATTTACATTAATTACCATGAAGTCGCACTCTTTTTAACCTGCTATCTCCTCGCCAGCAGACGCCATCCCCGAAGGGATTGCGGGCCTGCAATCGTGATTTAAGATTTCCCTTTGCTTGGAAAAATATCCCACCCCTGACAGGAGTGGGCCCCTCCTGACGCTCCAACACTCCACCAACTTGACGTCGAAATCCTCTAGTGTACATAGCAAGGGTCCAAATGGAAAGGGGAAGGAGTAGGAGGAGGATATGTAAAAGTAGGGAAGAAATGTTGCAGATAAATTCGAGAGCGTTACTTATCATATCTCTGTAATTGCCGGGCTCTCCGGATTAGCTGTACACCCTTTCTCGGCCGTAGCCCTGGAACAAATTACCTGCTTCACCGAGACACCACTTGGTGGGGCGGGGGTGGAAGATTCCTAGCGGGTACACGCTGGTATCCCTCGCGTTTCCAACTACCTCGTGTTGGCAATCCTTACTTGCCTGACCGTTCGTCAGGATTACCTCGCCCCTCTCAAGCTGGAGAGCGAAGAGGGCGTCGAATCCAGCTGGAGGAAGCAAGCAGCAACAGTGTCCTTCGAAGAAGAAGAAGGAGAAGAAGAAGGAAGGAGAGAAGATGTGAGAGGAGGAAGAAGAAGAAGAAGAAGAAGAAGAAGAAGGGAAAGCGTGCTAAGGAGTAGGGGAACACGAGTAGCTTCGGCGGCAGCAGAAAGCTCACGGAAATCATTTAGCTAGGCAAGGGGCTTCGGGCTGGCTGAGGAGAGGAGCTCGGTAATTATTTTAGAGGCGGAGGAGTAAAGGGGGCCTCAGGGAATGCAACTGACTCTTTCTCTCTCGCTGTCTCTCGCTCTCTCTCTCTCTCTCTCTCTCTCTCTCCCTTTCGAGCATGTCCCATTGCAGTGGGGCTCGATGCTAATTCTTACTAATTGGTTGCATTACTCTCATTTCATTCACCTGCAGTGGTTACTTCCTTTCCTCCGAGGCGCTCGCCTCCGGGCCTCGATTACTCCTTGTCCTTTCTTCCTTCTCTCGCGGACTCCATTCCCGTGGATGCTGCTACCCATTAATTAGGAGTCTCTCCCGTCTTCCCAATCCCTTCCTTGCATCGTCTTCTTCACGGGCCCTTGCGCTATCGTCTTTCAATTATCTTTGCACGTTGCCCTTTCATCGCGATCTACAATCCCAGCTACCCTGTCGTGATTTTACTTCTGCTTCCTTGCCCTTCTTATTCTACCGTTAACTGTACAGTTGTATCAGTCCCGTCGACTTTGACCGCTTCCAACTCACAACTTTTCCCACTGGTTGAATACTTTCCGCTTAGATGGAAAGTTCGTTAATGGAAAAAAGGCTTTAATCACTCGCCGAATGATCTTGTCCTCGTTTCTACTATATTGCGGCTAAAGAGACAGAATGCGGAATGGCATTTCGCGAGAAGTAGAGTAACTAGGAGAGGGCAGAGCTGTTAAAGCGATAATACAGTGGCTTAGCTAGTAACAGCGAATTCCCGTCCTCTGCTCTGAGAAGCGGATCGCTGGATAAAGGAGAGAGAGAGAGAGAGAGAGAGAGAGAAAGGAAGGCTTGAATTATTGCGAAATAAAATAATACCACATCCAGAGCGAGGCAAAAGAAGAGAAGACAGGCGCCGTAAATAGGCGGGGGTGGCCTTTTGTACGCGGCAACATGCTTCGCAACAATAAAAATCTCTCGCCAAACCGTAGGTCCTTGCTTGAGCCCAAGCCCCACTGCCCTTTATGGCAGTTAGCCAGTTCAAGGATTAAAGATGCTCCCGACACTGGAATTGCCTCTTTGTCCCCCTATTTTTGCGCTTGGTTGAAAAGCAGCACCGTACTGCTCGGCTTCTCTCCCACAAGCGGATCCCTCTTGACACACAAGCAGAGATAGTAGAGGCTTGCAAGTCGCAAGGAAGACTGCTGCTCTTACGAGAACTTCTCTCAAACTAGAACGGAAGAGTAAGAATATCATGGTAGGGATGCGTGTGAAATTGTTGGCAGGGCTTTCGCGTGGTTGTAATCATCTTTCATCGCTCGGATTCATTGTAATTTCTCAGGGAAGAAGAGACGGTGGTGGCGGCGCGGCGGCGATCGTAGCCTCGCTCTAGATTATCTCAGCCGCACTTGGGCGGGGGGGGGGGGGATGAGAAGCACGCGGCGCGTTTACGCTTGCACTCGGGAAATTCCCAAGTCCTCTCGCGCTCGGTCTCGACGCGTCGCTTCTGGGCCACTCAAACTCCGGCCGAGTTGCATTCGTCTTGTTTGCACGTTCCCTTTCGAGTTCGAGTTCTCAGTGTTCGTCTCCCTTCTCTCTTTCTCTCTCTCTCTCTCTCTCTCTCTCGTTGGCGCGCGCGCTCGTGCGCCCTCGTGGGAAATGTAATTAAGGTGAGGTGGCGGCGAAGTGTGCGTTGTATGTACGCGGTTGATGCTGCTGCGCTGTTGTAAGCGAGGCGATGCGCGAGCAGAAATTTGCAGGCGATTCTCCAACGATGCGCGTTCCCAGTGCCGACGCCGCGGCGCCGCGGCGCGGCGCGGCTGGTGTCACGAGCCTCGCGAGAAACGATTATAAATGGTCGAGTTTCCTCGCCCGGCGAACGAATTAATCTTCCTCGATGTCATTATTTAAGCGAGAAATTGATGTCTTCGGGTTAACGACGCTCGCGGGTTACAAAACAATTTCCTCCACCCTTCTCACCCTACCGCATCTCCACCATCCTCTCTCGCTCTCCTTCAAGCTCCTCCTCTCTGCCACACTCTGGCGGCTCTTTGGTCCGTAACTGCACTTGCTCGTTCTCCCCACTGCTCTGGATGGCTTCGCCTCACTTCGTCCTGAGAGTTACCTGACTCCTTCAGGGTGCGGAGCCCTTCCATCGCACTCTCTGCTCAGGGAACGACCTAGTGCCTGGTTAATTGGAAGCAGTCCCAAACTTCGCGACCCCTTACTCCTAAGGACGCCTTCTTGAAATTGCACAGCCCTTACTCCCGCTTCTCACTGCTCTCTTCCTTCTTCCACCGTGAGAATGTACCGGTTTAAGTGAATGCAATCATTTCTTTTCTTAAGCCACGCGTGTACCATTGTACTTTTAAATACGACGAATCGGGTTTCATTCTCACGCTCTTCATTCTGTCGGGCCACACGTTCACTATTATCCTTGTAGGAGTTTCGTCTCTTTTTATTGTCACACGCTCATCACCGTTACGGGAATTAGTCTGGCGAGAGAACTGTGACATTTATTCCTCTAGTGAAAATGAGGTCGAGAAGACTCGGTGATGTCCAGTGTGGAAGTAGCCGTAGCAGGAGTAGGATGGTGGTTGGTTTGGTTGGTTGCACCGGTGATCGAGTCTGCTGGCGGTTTTCCCATTGCAGAGGTTCTTTTTTCCCGAAGTTCTCGTAGCTTCAGAGAGGGCAATGCTCAGGCAGCCAGCAGCCTCTGTGCAAGGTACATACATACATAGATGCGTGCCGAGCAGTTGTCGCCTCCTAACGAAAACCTACTTTCCGCCCTCGTAATTTACGGCCAGCGCGGCGGAAATGTAAAAAGGAGGAGCTGTTCGCGCCCGACCGCTTACCCGCCGCGGTATAATAGTCTCGTAAAACAAAAGGAATTTTTATCGCCTCGTTCGTTACAACGATTCGGCCGAGCCATCCCTTCAACCACCCCCCCCCCCCCCCTTTCCTCCCACAATGTTTTTTCCCCCCTTTACTTGTGGCGAACATAACGATTTCATAGCCCCCGACACCTTGTTCTCCGGTAGCATCTTCCCATTGCCGAATTTTTGTTGGTCCATCTATAAATTTCAACTGCAAGAAAAGAACTTTTTACTTGGCTCAAAAGGATAAAAGCAGGGTTGGCCATCATTGGCTTGCTTTTTCGTAGTACCAAACGTTGGCGTGGCAGCGAGATTCCAGCGGTAAAGACGCCAGATAAATCAAGGGTTATTGGCGTAGTTCCGAGAGATAGTAAGGATGATTATTGCCGTCGGTGTAATTGGAGGGAGTGCACGACTAGCGAGAGTCCTCTTAGCATCACGCCTTAGAACCATGCTCTTGCTTCCTAGCTCTCTGGTCGATGGTGAGAGCGCGCGCGCGCGACATTACGTAGTAACTTCCAACTATTCGAAACGCTTTGCCGCTTGATTTGCATAGCGATACCTACGCTAGAGAAGCAAGCCCTACATTTAGACATGGCCAGACAGACGAAAGCCTTGCCGATCTCACTGGCACCAGAGAGTTTAGCCTTCCTGCTTTCCCTGTAGAGAACTTGGATGCATCTTGCCGAGTATGTCTTCCGGTACGTAGTGCGCTGTTGAGAGAGGAGCTGGCTTCACCTGTGCGAGAACACGAGAACACCGGGTCATTTCGATTCAGTGGGCGAGCTTCTCTCGTGCTAGTCGTCTCGAGCTCCTCCACGCCCTTAATTAACGATTCTCCTAATCCTGGTGCCCTGGTGATTAGCTCTGGTACTTGGTACGCCTCCTCAGGATCCTGGCAACACTCGGCTCGGTGAGATCGTGGGATATATTCTTTTGCGGCGACGAGCACGGGGCTACGTGCCGAAAATTGGCGGCTAATTCCCGGCGGGAAATGCGCGGAATTAATTATACCTCGTTCGTGAGAAAGGTCTGCAGTAGGTAGAAGCAGTGGTAATAGGAGAAGCAACGTGGTTGTGGCTAGCTGAGAGAATCTCCATTGAAGTGGAGCGATCGATCGGAAGGATATAGACTGGAGAGAGTGACGGCACGCGGGCACAGTGTAGCCCAGGCTCATCTTAATCACCGATTCATCACTCGCCATTGCTTCGAGAGGCAATCGCGCGTGAATGTAACCAGATAGACGATATACATAGATCGTTCGAGCCTCTGCTTGAAGTCGACCAGTTTCTACGGATTTCGGATGGAACAAGTGTTTCAGCTTCCCCTTGAAAAGCTATATGGTTGTGCTTGGGGAAAACGAAAGCTTCGCTCGAAGAAGGAGGCTGACTGGGCTTAAGGTCGCCTCGGGACACAACTTCCCCCATGAACCAGGTCCGAATTGATACGGACATTCTCGCTGACGCGGACCCGCAGCCCCGTTTACCGATAACAGCCCTTAAATCATTGCCAAAGGGGGAGTTGGGAGTGGTGGACGCGCGCGCGCGCGGGGGAAATCGTTCACGGTGGAGAGACGCGTCATTATAGTCGATCGGTACACCCTTTTTACGTTGGCTGGCCAATGAAACCCACCGTGAAATCGAACGGTAGGTTGGACCTCTTTCCACGAGATTTTTCTCTCCTCTAGATGTTAGGTTCTCCCTCGATCTTACTCACAGCTCGACGAATCTCTCGCAACAAGCCTTGAGAGAGGTGAAAACCTGTTCGCTTGGATATAGCTGGTCCGCTAGCTAGTCTGATCGAGCGTGGACGGTTGGTGTGTCGGAGGTTAGAGCCTGTCGGACGGGTTGCTCGAGGGGTGCGCGAGATGCGGGCGTGGATGGAAGCTGCGAGCTGGATGCTGGGCTAGGTGGGATCAGCAACTCTTCCAGGAAGGGATGCGTTCGTCCGTGAACTCACCGATAACGCAGAATTATAGTCCCACTAGTGGCAGGATCACCCTTTTACGCTCGCTCCACCTGACTTCGGCTAGAAAAGGCCTGTCAGCTTCACTCTTACGAGCAACGAGTACTTTTGCATTTCATACGCATTCTTATTCATTCTAAACACTAAGTTTTCATAAGGAACTCGAATGTATATATTTCTTCTTTCCATCGATGTTTACTTTTCAGATGATAGGGCATGAAATCATAACGTAAAAACTCGGAACATCTTTCCGCCTAGCATCGCTGATAGCTCCGATGTTGGGAATTATCGATTTTGTTCTCGACCACACCGAGAAGATGCTGCTAACGCGGTGAGCTCGTAAAATTGAATGGGAAACATTCTGACGCCCAGCCATACCCGTTTACTCCACACTCGTAATTGGTACAGAGAGTACCCCTGTGCATGTGAATAGATGCTACTTTCGTATTTTGCACCGCACGAAACTCGAGATACTCTTATGGCTCACGATCAGCCGGGCAAGCTACGCTCCAATCAAGTGAATAAGAAGTCCCTGCAAGGATAGCATCAGCATTTTTACGTGCTTTCTTATTCCGATCCTCCAACTCCTATTTGGTTACAAGGGAGGATTCCGCCTTACAGGCGAAGTTGAAAACTCACTCTCTCATCATACAAACTCTAGGAATATGCTGGCGAATATGATGCCAGTAATTACTATCGGACCATTTGTAGAAACCAATTCCCTGGAAAATTTAATGGGGAGGAGAGAGTGAGCTAGCAGTTGGTGCAAAACCTGGATGGGGTATACTCTGATACTCTCTCTCCGGATAGCATCATATGCATTTTACTCGGACTAGTTTTAGCGTGGCTGGCGAGCGGGGACGGGTTTCGCGCGCGCGGCTGTGGGAGCTACAGATAGGATCTCCGTGCAAATACGAACGTGACGTTTTCAGAGGAAATTAAATGGAGAGGGCGCCGACCCCATGAAATCCGGGGCGGCGCGCGCGCGGCTTGCCAAATAACAGCAGCCATAATTACTTTAATTTAGGAGGAAACTCATTTAGCGGGTTTTAAGAAGTTTCCTAACGCGATCCGTGCCATCTCCAGTGTCGTTGGGCGTTGCCACTATCGTCAATAGCACTCCTCTACCAATGCTGTACGTTCGCCGATAAAAAGCGTCGTTATAAGCAGCCAAGCATATTATGTCAGGATATTTATCGTGCTTTGCACACTTGCACTTCACACGAAGGAGAGCGGCAAACTTTAAAGGAAAAGGTGGGCCCGATTGATCGGGAAAAGATCACCGCTAAAAGTTGTCTTTATCAAGCATGTGGACGACGAAGGAGGTCTGGTAATTCGGGGGTAGATGAAGAGGAGGTCGAGCTGAACTAGAGCGAACCACCTAATAATTTTCTTTCCCGAATCTTTTGCCGCGACAGCAGCTCATGTATATCCTTCCATGTATATCCTTCGCGCACCGAGAAACTCTTGCTGGGAATTATCGGCTTCTTCCTTCCTTCCCTCCTGTCGATGCTGCCATCGATGATTAAGCACGGCGCGCGCGCGCGGGACTTGCTGCTTCCTTGATTTTCTAGGCAAAGCCAATATCACGAAGGTGACGAGACTACCGCCTCACCGATGCCTGCTTTTCTTATCGATGTATACGTGACTCTAAAATGTTATGTTTCTCATCTCACAATATGCTTCCGATACTTTCCCAATATAGAAATTGTTTCTAAATTTGAACACTGTCCTGTCTCAGTCTCGAATCAATGAATTCCTATATTAGCGTAAAGTCAGATAGCTAAAGGTAACAAGTGAATGAAACAGACTGGATTTCAGTGACGAAAGAATAGAAGGTATCGATCAGTGGCAGTTTTCGCTCGGCTATTCTTATCGGCTCTTTAGCCTTCTTCCGTTTCATTACATTTCGTCGGAGTCCATTATCGGCTTGGAGGTCCATTCCGAAAGTTCATCCCAATCGAGCGCAACGGATTCGGAACGGGTGATCCCCACCTTCATCTTCTACAGTGTGAGAGAGAGAGAGAGAGAGAGAGAGAGAGAGAGAGAAAGAGAGACTATGTGAAAGTATCGAGAGCGCAAAAGGCACTTTGCAAATTACTATTCGCTTTGTTTCACTACGATCATTCTTGCCAACTGGACAGCTGCTAATTTCTTTTACTATTCTCAGTGAGAAACAGTTGAATGTTCCATTTACTTAAGCTAATTATAGAAATAAGACTCTACCTTTTCTCGGATTGGAATTATAGCTATTCCAATCACAAGGTGCTCGAGTCGAGAGTTTAACCGCTCGATTTTGGAGCGGTAGCACAGTGATTCGAGCTAGGAAAATTAGTCCTCTCGTAGGTTGGTGGTGGAAGGCTGGCCTTTTTAGCAAGTCTGTTTCCATCCGCGAGGAAAAACACGTCGTCGAGTGGGGCGAGTGTGTCAGTGACATGAGAGAATCGGCTGCGACTGTAATTCAAGGGTCGACGTGGAAACGGTGGTGGTGGGTCGCCAGTACCGTTCTCTACTCTACGGGATGGGTTACACGAGCGGGAGAGGCTCACAGCCCTTTTCTACCCGTATGGGTTCGCACTCGCCTGCATTTGCTCAGCGAATTAGAGGAGTGTAAAGTCGACGAGCTCTTTTGCCTCTAATTAGACCGCTATTGACTTCGGGAAATCCACTCGGTGAGATTCGCGTGGAGCAGCAGCTCTCTCCCTCGTATATATATGTTGGATGCTACCAGCCACGAGAGGAGATGGCCCAACTTTTTCTGGCCCTCTGCTTGTTTTCCACTTATCGCCAGTGCGCGGGTGTCAACTGCGTGTGGTCGGATTTTTCACGCCACTTTCTCTTTTGATAACGCTTAATAATCCAGACACGAGTACCGGCTTCATATCTCTTGGAACCCTCTCCCCGCAAGCTCATTCCTATTAGAAGGAATGCATTTGAAATATCAGGCGCGATGCTGCTCTCCGTCACCGAGTACTACTGCTTTGCTCCTTGACAATCCAATTTCAAACTAATGGCCGCGTGTCTCCGCCTACTTTAATATTTTCGGTCTGACTTGCCGTTGTGCCCCCTGTGAAAAGGGGCTGTTGCACTTAGCGGCCGCGCCTCAAGGAAACTCGAATCTCTCTCTCTCTCTCTCTCTCTCTCTCTCTCTCTCTCTCTCTCTCTCTCTCTCTTTCTCCTGCACCGTATGCCTCAGCCGTTCCTCTATCTCATCCGTTGGATCAGCGGTAAGGAAATCCTTAAAAGGTAGAAGGTAAACACGAACGAGATGGATTCCTTTGACGATGGCAGCCCTTTGTATTCGTCTCTCTGCACTGGCAAGAGAGAGTGAAGGGGCTCGGAGAAAAGAAGGGGGAGTCCATGCCAATCCCTTGCGCCCTTTTCTTTCTACGCGCGCCGCCGATTGAGAGCGTTGCTTAATATCCCGAACGATATAAATGCGAATGTCGCCTTAAAGAGATTGCAGGAGACGCGCGCGACTCTCCTTATTCTCTCGGTTCTCGTACCCGTGGGAGGCTGCGTCTTGCATTCCTTGGATGAGGAGAAGGAAATTTAGAGCCCCGACAGTACTTAACGATCTCTCACTGGCGAAAGAAAAAACGAAGGAACAAACGAGCAAAGAAGGTTTCATCCTCTTCTTCCTTGTTGTGTTATTCGCATGCATCGTCAACTCGTACTCGTCTTTTAATTAATAGCAATACTTCTCTTGGGATGTTAAGTGGAGATACTTTTGCTTTAGTGATTCTCAAGATTCAAAGTAGCGTGGAAAGCAACAGTGAATGCAAGATGTATAAAGTATTGCTATATACAAGCGCCTACTTAGAATTTTGTGACAGTGTTAGCGAGGGTTTGGAACCACCGATACAGTGCTATACAAGGACAAAGCCCACTCAAGATATTAGCACCCGGTATACTTGCGTTCGCGCTCCGCTATCCAAGGATATCTCGAGATGGGCGGATATGAAATTTTTATTCACTCTCGCAACGTCAGTACTGGAGGAGCTTAGCGCGCGCGAGCGAGCGGGGCAAGTTCCGGCGACGGGATTCCAAAGGTTTTGCGCCTGTTCGACTGTACGCTTCTCGGTAGAAGGGGTTGCCAGGAGGAAGGGGTGGGGCTTTTGTTATATTACACTCGAGTGTACCTCGTCCGGTCCTTTTATTTCGGTTAATGGGCGTAATCCGCGCGGTTCTTACCTCGCGAAAACAAAGGCAGTCGCATAAATCTCGTTCCGCAATCTCCGAGGCCGGCCAGCGCGGGACGCGCTCGATTCTATTTTTAATTTCTTTTCCTTTTCCTTTTTCTTTTTTTCCCCTTTTCGCCACAATCCCCACTCCAAGCTCATCCTCCCACTCTTTCTGACACTGCTGTTTCTTTTTCTCTCGTTGATTTTCATCGCATATTATAGAAGGAGCGTGTCGTTAGCGGGTTCGCTTATAGCGGAGCTCTCCTACTCCACCTTGACGAGATGGAAATCGGCCGCGCCTCGAATGCGCTACCCACCGAGGGAACGAGCGCTCTCTCGTTCTGGCTATTAACCGTAACTCTTAAACGAATGGAAAGCGACGCGGTTACCTGCCCTTTAAAAGCGGATTCATTATCGAGAGAAGCTGAGAGGAAGAGAGAGAGAGAGAGAGAGAGAGAGTGAAACGAGAAGATGAGTGTCGTTCAGTGGGCAAAAAAAATCTCTGGGTGTATCGTCGCCGGATCGTCGTTGCTCGAGCGTGTGTTCTCTGACTTTTAAGCGCGGCTTACACGCACGCGGTGCAGCCAATCGTCCGCAAATTCGAGTAGTGCCCGTCGACGCTGAATAAACGGCTCAATGATATATCGGCTGTATATCTGTTCGGCCATAGCGCGCATCTGGATATATATATATATATATATATATATACCAGGGAATATCCAACCCCCACCCCCTCTTCACCATAGAACATCCCTGCCGTCCTCGATCCTCCCTCACGCATGGATAAATTCTACCCACAAATATAATAATCGGCTACGGGCAATTCGCCGCTATTTTCAGGAGTGACACTGACATTCCTAAAGGGAACTGTGTGCGAGAGTGATGGTGCGTCCCAGCTACGAGTGATAAAGTAAAAAAGAAGCGCACGCGGCTTCAGTTAATCAGAGCGAAGCAAATGCTCTCCCAGCTCTTGGTAATAGACGGCCGTGCGGCTGACTAAACGTCGAGCATGACTACTGGCCCCGTTCTATCCAGACTTTCTTTTCTCGCCTCGCCACTCTCGCGCTCTACCGCTTCACTCTCCCACACTACCACCTCCTCTTCCTCCCACTCTATTAATTCGTTCCTCTTAATTGCACGCGGTAACTTTCTCGCCCGTTGTTCCGCGCGGGTCCATCCTCCAGTTAAGCCGGATTTAATCATTATTATCGACTTATATTTAAAGCTGAATATTCAGTGGGTTCGCGACAGATATTGCCGAGAGAACGTTCACGCCTCGTTGTAGTCTCTCATCGAGGAGTGAAAGCGTTCATAAAATTCACCAAGGTATTATTAGAAATCTATTTCGATTTTATTGTAGTTCTCAGTAATTATTTCAATATAGTTACTCTACTTCGATTGCCTAGCCATGGGAAAGTTTGTGTTGAATAATTGCAATGCCTAGTCACTCGAGGAATTACGATCAAAAGTGATAGAGAATACTTCGGCGAAAGCCGCGGGTTGGTGCAATTAGTCAGGTAGAGCTCCCGAGAGTGTGGTCAAAGCAGTATGGAACTCCGAAAATGAATGGGTCGAAGAAGAGCGTGGCTAACATTCGTATCCACCACCCCAAACCCATAACCTCGGTGAATTTCTGGAATTCGACTGGTCGGCATTCCAAGGAAATTACTTGAAAGAGAAATTTCCAGTCCACGCCTACCGGAAGACCGGACATCTCCAGATTTCCGTTGTAGCAAGATACACTATAATTAAATATCCCTGAACCAATGTGTCCCATCTGTTTCCTCCCAACCTGTTCCAACCCGCGTGCCAGTACTGGTTCAGAATTCAGAGGGGAAAAAAAGTAATGAAACAGTTGGCAATTAACGAGGGTGTCAATTATCGTAGCGCGTATTAGCAGTCGCACACTTTCGCTTCTAATTAGCCAGGCGTTTGGAGCAACCCCACCTCCAGAGAGTCTGGCCAATGGATTAATTATCCTGATCTCTTTTTGCCCTCAGGGGCCTACTAGAACGGGTGATCGGGTGGCCTACGAAAATTTTCAATTACGCCCGTTTTGGCTGGTGCAGCCGGCGTTAACCGACGCGTGACACCTCTCTCGATTTAGGCTATGGTAGATGGTACGTGCGCGGAGTGTGTGGATGCTGGCTGTACCAAGCGAGACCTGGCCAGGCCAGTTTTGGTGGCTCGGCATCGCCAGTGAGGCGAAGGTCCGGCCAAACTGGCTGTAGGTGGACATAGGGTGGCGGTTGGGGGTGGGTAAAGGTATGTGTGTGTGTGTGTGTGCGGGGGATGCTGTCAGAGGGCGAGAGGGCGAGAGTGGCCAAGAGCAGTGGGCGCAGCTTGCTGCAGGCACCAGCCAGAGTAAGGGAAGGGGTCCAGTGCTTTCGGGAAGGGTGTGAGTCCGGCGTAGAGACAATAGTAGGCGGACAAAAGCGTGATATACGGCGGAGTCCGGGGGCACTGGTATTAAAATCATATTTTTAAGCTCTCCATCCTCTGGCTCTCGGGGGCGAAAGAGAGAGGATGAGAGAGAGAGAGAGAGAGAGAAGCAGGGAGAGCCTGAGAGAGAGGGAGAGAGAGAGTAAGAGAGAGAGAGAGTGCTGGCCCAGAGCTCCAGAGCGCTCCACTCTCCGGCCACCAGCCAGGCACAAGAGCTGTCCCCTCGATTCATGCTCGACCACAAAATGCCCTAGCTCGCCCTCTGTCTTCGCGCCACTCACGATGCTTTGGATTTAATTGGATTCGTTCCCTGTAATTAATGCAACTCCCGGGTCGCGCGACGAAAGCCGGCTACTTTGCCCTTCTAGGTTTCCAGCCTCCCACATCTACTCTTACCCTTCTGCAATCTCTTTCTCTCACACGCTTCTTTCCTGGTATTTCAACATATTTACTCGCCAAGGTAAAAGCATAGACTTTTGATATGGTTTTTGGATGGAATAAATGATGAAAATGATGGGCTTATTTCTGGCAAGTATTGGTACATCAATGGTAGAGATATAATCGAGATGGGCTTTGAAAAGAAAGAGTGAATAAGTCTATCAATGGTGGTGTGGGAAAGGTGACTTCATCGATAGATTGAGAAGTACATTTTCGTTTGAAATTCGGCAACGGCCGAGGCGATCCCCTCCCCTGGGAGGAACCTCGAGGTTATTCAGCCCCTATATTCCCGATTTAAAGTCCTTCGAATGGGATGATATACGGCTCTCCGACTGTGCCTTCGCATTTACACGCAGGCACGCGTGAAATGAATATCTTCTACCTCGTGTACCAGCGAGCGACGAGACGCGTAGATATTTCACGGCGATATCATTATTCCCGTAGCGAGAGAGTCGACTTGATTTCGAAGGGATGATGCCGTCGCCGCCGCCGCCGCCGCCCTTCTGGATATGCGAGAGACCGGCGCCGGTCTCTCACTTTGTCCGGGAATAAGCTTGCCGTGCGCGAGCTATCCACCTCACACTGCCCGCTGCGTAACTGGATTTCTATAGGAGCAAGTGAGCAGTCGCTGACACGCACAAAGGGCGCAAAGTTCATTAATTAGCTTATTCGCCAACAAAAGTAGAAGGTCACTCTTCGGTGTCAGACGGGAAAGAGCGAGTGGCATCTGGTGGTAGGTGGCGCGTTGGTCAAATGATAGGATGGCTCGTGTTATTTTCGCCGGAGCTTTTTACGTATTAATTGGGTGGCTGTGTTGGATGTTCCATGGCGGAACTGCGACGAAAATAATGGGCCGGCCTTGAAACACTTACGCACAGGTAGGTCGTGTCCCGGGTGCAGTTCATTAGAACTTTTAAATCTGGTTTCGCCGCCGGCGAGACTAACGCGCCTGAAACGCCCGAGTTTCGCAACAACGACATGAATTTGCTGGTCCCTTGAACGTCGTTATACGGGCCGCGAGTTTCGCCGCGCGCGCTCTCGCATGGTTTCTCGCCTAAGTGTTCCGCAGCCCGAGAGCATTTATTTCTCGCTTTATCATTACCAGCCATTTTATACCGGTGAGTTTCTCGACGCCCTTGCCTTCCGCTCTACCGCCGCGTTGCCAGCGAGCACGCCGCTTAACGATCCCGACTTTTATAGCCCCGGCTCATTTTCATCCGCATTACCCCGCGTGTCTCTTACGCATTTTCTTTTATTGCCTGTCTTATAAACGCCCCTAATCAAAATGAACCGTTGCATAATTTAACGGGCAACGCCAAAAACATCCGATGAAACAACTGCTTCTCTATTAAACTGTCCGACCGATTTCTCGTTCTCAAGTGGTCTTCCAAATTCCCTATTGAATATTCCCACCCAACCCCCTCACAACCCTCTCCTGCTCTGAATCTAATAGCTTCTGGGATATACGAACAGCTGCCCCCCTCTCCACCCCGAATCCACCCTCGGATCACCGGAATGACTATGGGCTCTAGCGTAACGCGAGGTCGTTAAATTTATCTGGGAACGAGTGAAACTACCCGGGACATCGCGACGATCGTAAAGAGATCTATTTGGTACGGTGGTATGTTTGTTTGTTTCTGCGGATGAGGCGGAAAGCAGAGATTCAGTGGGGCTTTCAGCAGTGCTGGTTGGATGACTGGCTTAAGATAGTTCTACGAAAAAACAGCTTCAGACGCTGAAATTTGGTGGAGAGTGTTTTCTTCCATCAAGGAAGAAGTGGTATAAATTTCAGAGCCCTAGCTCAAAATTGATTTTTTCGTAAATTTTTGTGAGTATACCCCTTCAAAAATTTTCGATTTTTTGATGGTTCTGGGACTTTGACGAATGCTTGATAATTCGATTGTTTGAGTATCAAAACGGATAGAAAACATGAAACCAGTGGCTGAAATGCCGGAATTGTACCGAAAACACATGGAAAACCGATCCTGAATAATTCATTTTCGTCTAATTCTGATGGTTTTTCCCAAGTTTTTTATACTTCCCGACATTTTCCGGGGCTGAAATTCATTGGGGAATGTTTTCTTGCATCAAGGAAGAAGTGATATAAATTCCAGGGCCCTAGCTCAAAATTCATTTTTTCGCAAATTTTTGTGGGTATACCCCTTGACGAATTTTTGGCCCAAAAAATGAACTTTGACCTGGGGTTCTGGAATTTATACCATTGTTTCCTAGCTAAATACTGAATCACTGCCTGAAATACCAGACCCTGAAACGATCGGGAAGGGTGTTTCAAAAATTTTTATTTTTTCCACGGTTTTCTTACTTTGGCGATCACTTGATAAATCGATTATTTTAGTATAAAAACGGATAGAAAACATAAAACCAGTGGCCAAACTGCCGGAATTGTATCGAAAACACTTGGAAACAGCCTCCTAAATAATTGATTTCATTTAATTTGGACGGTATTTACCATGTTTTTTGATCTTCCGGACCTTTTCCGGGGTTGAAATTTGGTGGAGAATGTTTTCTTGTATCAAGAAAGAAGTGATATAAATTCCAGAGCCTTAGCTCAAAATTTCTTTTTTCACAAATTTCTGAAGAGGACACACGATACAACTACCTTGAGAAACGAATGCCTTTGGGGAGAAGTCTCTGACGCCTGCTGAGGGAGATCGAGCCACACCACGGAAGCGTGAGCTACAAGATTTTAATGTCGCCCTGAAACCGGCCAACCTGAAACTGGAGCTGGGACGACTAACAATGCCGAGGCAGCTCTCCCTTGATTTCTTTGTTAATTATTCTCGCGCTTTCTTAGCATGGTAATCGTCGCCGCTGGACCACCAGTCGTGGATGCTGCATAGCTTCTTTCAACGAGCTGCGCGCACCGGGAACACCGGCTATTACAGAAATTATCTCGCTGCAAGCCGTCTACCTTTATCTCTCTACATTGCCGTCGCCTGAATTGCGGCAGATTTCCACAGATGATGGTCGCGCGTCATACTTCCTTTTTCGACATGACAAACCTTTATGTAAGTACGACTTTTATTAGATAGGAAAGTTAGTCATAAATGAATTCAAAGAGTTACGATTCAATTGGATTAATTTTCTTTCTATACCTGACCATGGGAAGGTGAAGGTATATAAAGGGATAGGTATCCGAGGACTATTTCATTTTGAAGTCAAAACATTGTCTAGTCGGAACATCCTAAGAGGGTTGCTCCACTATTATAACTTTGTAATGGCCTACAAGCGTGTACTTTGTCCCGAATATTGCCTTAAAGGGTACCACCGTTCTCTCCCTGGCATTCTCTCCCCCTTTCTCTGACCTGGGTTAAATTCGAGTTTCCAACTAACGCGTACTGTCGTCAACACTCAACACTATCCAGCTCTTTAGCTAGCCATCTACCCTATGGGGAGAACATGGTTTTCCGATATCTGGCATTGAGTTCGCGCTTTATGATATAGTCTTGAAAAGAGAGATTTGCTAAGGAAGACTCATGGTCACTCTACCGATGGAATGAGCGATCTGAGAAGGATTGCAAGAATGAATCTAGATTGGAGGAGCGCGTGGTAGGAAGTCAGGGGGTAGGAGGATCCTGGGGATATTCCGGTAATCCAAATTTACGGGATCGCTGCAAATCATAGGCTTGTCAGGGAGGCCTCTCCGCGTGCAACTTATTGCCTCGGCATCGACTGGTTCGATCCCTGGATTACGGGGTTGGACCGAAGTGCGGCATTAGCCGTACTCCGAGGCTGCGCCCGCTAGAACTCTCGCTGCTCTTCTCCCTGGCGTACCTATAGTATAACCCATTCGACATCGGCCGCTTTCCGCCTACTCCACGACGAATTGATCCTCGTTCGAATTTTATGGGCTAACCATACCGCGATCCATCTATCGCAGCCTCTGCTCCAGAATGCTGGAATACTACGCGAAACAAGGCTACGAATGTTACCTCATATATTTATCTCCATGGAATATACAGCATGGATTTCAAAATTGTGGATATCCAGTAGAGGAACTATTCAATATCGAATATAGAATGGATATGTATCAGGAAGCCGATTCCTCCAGTGGGCCAAAGCTCTTTTTGGCAGGCAGTGGCGCATGAAAGGGGAACGCGAATCAATTACGATATAATTTGGCGGTGGACTATGCGGGGGAAAAAGGCCTCCTCATCAGTGACTAGTGTTCCGCGAATTTATCGATTCGTGGCTCCTTTCTCATGAAATTCCCAGCGCTAGTGGGAAACTACGGATTCCTGGAATGAAGCCAGAAGGCCAACCATTCGTCCAGGTGGAACGGGAGTGTTGCAAGGAGGGTCTCGAGGTGGTTCGACGAAAAAACGCACGGTGCAAAGAAGAAGGAAGGAAGAAGGAAGGAAAAAGGAAGGAAGGAAGGAAGGAAGGGAGGAAGGAAGGAAGGAAGCCGAAGTAAGGAAGGAAAAATGGAGAGAGGCTAGCTGGAGCAGCGCAGCAGCCGAAAGGCTGCAGGGGATGCAGGAGGAGCCAATAGAAGTGTGTGGGTGTAGAAGTCTGGTGGTATACTAGTATATAACGTTAGAGGAATAGCACGAAATATTTGTCAATCGCAAGGCCAGGAAGATCGCTCGGGAAAGTCGATTTAACGCCCGTTAAGGAAGCAATTCCTTTAAGAAGGACGGGTAGGAGCGGGTGCTGGTGTGGGAGCGCGGACGCCGGCGTTTGGCCAGGGATCCTCGACCTTCCCGGACTTACGACCTTTCAGCGGGGGAATCGCTTCCGTCCGCCATTATCGGCGGACGAATGGAACATCAATAACCAATTTCGTAAGACTAATATCGCGAAAATTAGTTTCCTGAGGTCCCTTTTCCCTCATCCTTCCTTCCTTACTAGCTACACCTTCGTTAAAAGGTCTACGACCCACTCAGGGCTCTGGCTCTGCCACCATCTCCGCCTTCGCTTTTCTTAATGTCCACCTATCGAACGGAAACGATCGTGAATCTCCTTTTATCGTCGCGCAATAGTCGTTTCGCCGAGTATTTTCCTTTTTTATCGCACGGACCTACCACCACCATCCACCTTACTCGAAGCCTTCCGATAATATAAATTTTAATCCGCGAGCTGCCCAGATTTTTCCGGCTAACTACGACCGTTGCACTGCATTCTCCTGATCCTTGCCGTTGCTTTTTCTTCTCCTCACAATCTCCAATAAAACCCACTGTCTTACCTTCGTATACCATCAGTGGAATGAGAACATTGAATCCTTTCTCCACTGTGAGTCGACCAATTCCTTTCCTTTCGGGACTTCTGGCCCACTTAATTCCATTCGGAGAGCGAGCTGCTACACGTTGGATCTCTAATTAAAACAAATTCCCGGTGATACACTGGCTTAGCTATCTAGTAGTTGCTGCCGGCGCATTTACTCGAATTTATCTTCCGGTGGGTTGGCTCGGAGCGGCTGGTCTCTCTTCTCGGGAGCCGCAGAATTTTTGCCGGTGTGCGCGCGCGAGTGCCTTTATCTGCGGGGCTTGGCTGCTCCGGTTCGAGTTGGGGGGGTGGCAGAGGAGGAAGAGGAAGAGGAAGAGGAGGAGGGGCGATGCTCGCGGCCTCGAACACCTCGAATCATTTCAATTAGCCCGGTGCGATTCAATTTTCTTGCTCGAGAGACTCGAAAAAGAGGGGCGAGCGAGCGAGCGATTCCGGCTGCGAGCAGAGTAGGTCCCGGTAGATTCGCAACCCGCCGCCGCCGCCGCCGCCGCGTGGCTTTCTCCCGTGCATTCGCCCATCAATTAGCCATTCATTTTCAGCCACGCCGTCGGGAGATCTGCTAGAAGGGCGAGGCACACCACCTGCCGGGTTATTCGGCAGGGAAAGAGAGCGAGATTCAGAGATGTAAAAGGGAAGAAGGGCTAGTAAAAAGATGGCCTCCGAGGGACCATTCTCAATTTTTCCCTGGAGGCTCCGTTGCAAACGATATTGCTTGACTTACGACGCCTCTTAATTATAAATTAATTATTCCGCGAGTTATGGCCCCGATTGTCGGGGACCCCCTTTCCGTCTGTAATTACCATGTCTTCAGAAGCTTGGAAATCCCAAGCTCAACCCCCCCCTTCTCACCCTCTTCCATCCTTCATTCCGTCATCCCTCTTCGTACTCCTCGCATATTACAGCATCTTCCCGCGCCGTGCACTAGATCCTTTCGAGAGAGGCTTCGTCACGCTAGGCAAGAGAGGCAGCCTTGTATAAAGGGAAAATTTCCACGTGAAAGCTAGGGTAAATTTGAGCCGAGCAGATTTTTTCCCACGCTCGAAACGGAACAGGTATGCGGCAGCGAGCGAGAGAGTTCGGCAAATTCGGCGTGTTATTCATCAAACCTATATACCGACAAAATGTCGATCGGTTTTTGCGTTAACCGAGCGGATCCGCTGCTAGGAGGACGAGCGGTGTTCGGCCGGCTTGATTTATTAGGGCGTGCTGTATCGCGTTATCGATCTTCGAGGAATATCTACATTTACTCATAGCCGATAAGCGGCTACAGATACATTACGAACCGTGCGACGAGCCGTTTCGGTTCTTTGGTTTCAAGCCCATTGTCGTAGATCGTGCAAGCATCTTTTTTATCTCGCACGCCAGATTCGCTCTGCTCGTTCCCGAGGGCGACACGCCTGCTCCTGCTGCTACTCCTACCTTCCACCCAGTCATATTTCTCGCTGGGTTCTAAGGGCACCGGGTGTCTATTAATAAGCATACGTATCGGAGTACTGGCATCTCGCGATAAAAATGATGTATGCCCTACGGATCGAGCCCCTCGCCGCTCGATACTCACTTGCGGCTACCACCCACTTTTACTCCCTCTTCCTCCAGCAAATTCCATAGCGCACCCCATTTACCACCTACCAACCAGTCACCGATCGAGCCAACACTCACCACCACTTCGTCGATTTTTTTGATTAGCCTTATTCATTGCGCAAATCCAACTATAAATCTCACCGTCTAATATTTATTACCCGATTGGCGACTTTTGATCGGACCAATTATTTCTCACCTCATACAAAATTGCGACCTATAGCTGTTGCTCTTCTTCGAAAATTCCACCTCTCAGGAACTTACATGTTTAAAGGACTTTTTCCCTAGTGCACCACTCTTGTAGTTTTATGAGATGTAGTTTCAGTCGGCGATGAAAGCACGAGAGCATTGGAAAAGTGACGGGGAAGTTTGTGATGAAAATTAAATAGAGCAATGGTCAAGCGGTGAAGTAGTCTCTCTATCTATCTGGTGAGTAAGGTGAGCAAAGAGGGCGGTGGGGTCGACGGGCATTTAGCGAGGGACCAAGCTATCCGCATGAAGCATGTACGAGCGTGTCGGATGCAAATTTTACGAGTTTTTCCAATGGCGTTGATGAATAAGGAAACCCAGTGCGCGCGGTTGCAACTCTCGCCCCTAGGAGAGCAGGCCTCGTTGGAAACTCGCTTCGTTTCATCAAGTTCTCTTTCACTCTTCCAACTACCCTAGCAATCTCTCTCTCTCTCTCCCACTCTTTCTCTCTCGTTCTCGTTCTACCTTCGTTCTTGGAGTCTTCAAGCTATCCTTGTACGCCGGCCGCGTAATCTCGACTCCTTTATATCTTTCTCCTTATCAGAGGTCGACTTGAAATCGTCCGGTGCACGTGGATTTCGCCAGCGAAACTTGACGGAGTGCTCACCATATGTTATTCTTCTCTTAGCTTTTCCGTGCAGACCCGCATACAACCGACGAGATCTACGATGAATCGCTACTACGAATCTCTGTACAAGTGTTCTGAGTGAACTAGTCATGAATGATAATAGTGTGAATGTGAGAAGTACGCTTACATAGTGAATAAAAGACAGATGATTAATTGCTGACTTCGATTCAAACACAAAATTCTTACTATTTCGCCGCAGCATCCATTTACGATGTAAAAGAAAAATTATAGTGGGAAGATTGTCGAAACATTTCTTTAATAATTGGGAATTCGAGGGACCAGGAGTGCCAGAGACATCGATCGAATATTGCATACATTTTTACATCCACAACTCACGCAGTGTGGGACGAGTTCCGATTACACGAGTGACAGGTTATCGAATAGGAAAGAAGGAGAAATAATAAAAGGGCCAAATTGAAAGTGCAAGGGTCTGGCGGCTCGAGAGTCTGGGAGTATCGGTGGCCCGTGACTCGTGAAAAATTCAAACCTCCCAGAAGATTGCGCGACGGGGGTGAAAGGGAGAGATCGGGGCTGATCCAGCATTTAATTTTCGTGCTTGATAGAGGAACGAAGCCTTATCGAAAACCGTTTGATGTTTAACTTCCCATCTTCCACGGGATAATTCCTCATCTGGCTGAAATATCGGGGAGGAAAAAAGGCGAGAGGGTGGAGGAGGAAGAGGAGGAAGAGAGAAGAGCGGTAGGCAAGCGGGGACACATCTGCGGGCTTTTGATGCTGGAAGGTGGACGCATCGCGAGAGCCAACCAGTTGAGAAGAGCAAAATGAAGCGAGGATCGAACTGTATCATCCGGACGATCAACCTCACAGATCCATGGACTTGCACGAGACCAAAAGCTATCCAGAAGTTTGTAAAGCTCAACGTGAAGGAGCCTTGTCCGAAATTCCAAGCGGTGGTGCACTCACCCTACGTGAGTCCTCAACCAGTTGCCATCAGGGTTTGCACGTGGAAGGACGTGCAGAGGGTTTGTCCACGTAAGGTAAGCAAAGTTTCAGCAAAGTTCCAACTTGTATGTTGTTACCTTTTGTTGTGGAATCTTGGTAGCATCGAGGTGGAAAGAAGAGACGCGCATGTTTACCACAGCTTTACTTGGTGCAGTCTTCGTTGGTGGGTCAAACCAACCAAGGGTTAAGCTTCCACTTGTCTTTGCGCGATATTGACAAGATAGACAAGTGGATGATGGTATTCTAGCACCTGTACGGAATTGGTTGGTCGATATGTAGCTGCGTTTACCTGGAATTAGCTTGACAGTTCGTGTACACAGGACATAGCGACGTCGATAGCTCTCTAATGGAGGAGGACAGTTCCGAGTTCCTGTACTTGTTAGGGACACGTATGTACGTGACCTCTCGATCTCTTGCTATGCCCCCAGTGAGTCTCGGGATGCTGCAGATTCGATGGACTGCCAATAGTCAATGGGAATTCCATGTCTATCATACATACACTGCTCATTTATACCAATTAAGATTTTTTACTATCTAACTATCAAATTTATTCCTGTTTCAGCCTTGTAACTGGGAACCACCTGTTCGCCAGAAGACTATGGGAGATAGAATCAAGGCCATTCTATTTCTTACCTTCAAGGGCAGTATGATGTTAGCTGTTCTTTATACCATCAAATCCAGTCTCCTATGGAGAGAGGGTAGCATTTACGAACTGTATTTTCAAGCAATGCATGTGACTGTACCATCCGCCAACGATCAACTGGATTCCAATGATGTGAATAAACATATCAATTATCATCTTAGAGGAAATAATTCTTTTTTTCAGCTTGCGCCATAGCACTGACCATTCGCAGGTGATGAAATTGAAGGACAGATTGATCCGAGCATACAATCAAGCGGTCCTTAATACTATGGGTTTGGTAGCCGCGCTACCTTTGAAATTAGATAAGGAGCTTCGTAATCTCTTTCATGGAAGGACAGAGCGCAGAAAGAAAGCTACAAGTCCAACGTTGGAATCTGATGTAGGAGAACGGGGAGAGAGTAGGGAGACGTAAACATAGTCCAGCCAGAAATCCATCCTGATGAAGCAATAAAAAGGCGCTTGACATTTAGTCCTTTCTGTACCCGGCACCGGTCCCTTCTCCTTTATTAAGGGTAAATGAAAGCCCGGGGCAAAGTGCAGACAAACGTGCCTGAGGTTAATCGTGTTTACAGTGGAATCGATCGATGGCAATTGCCTTGCTCTCGCTAAAGATAGTTGGAGGGTGTTTGTCTCGTGGCTGTGGGGCTGGTAGGTCGAGGCGTTGCACCATGCGAAATATATAAGCCGATCGCCGTGTCGTACTGGTGGTATTAAAATTCCTCGCGTGCTCTGCTTTCATTTTTTTCAGCCACAGCATACGCCCGAGGGCACACCAGGGATTTCTCACGACGCCTCGAGGCGCCTCGCATCTTAAGCGATTTTTATGGCGTGCGTCTTTCCATCGCTGTAAAACTTGGAGGCCCGCGCGATATTTCAACGCGCCACCGCGAATTTATTTCTCGCGCTGGGCACATCCGTTTCAGAGAGCTATCGCTTCACGCCGGCTTGTCGATTAATGGCACTCGACTCGTGACAAAACCTTGAACCCTCCCCCGGTCCCGGACGAACCACCACCTCCTGATACTCGGAAACCTCGATTACATCGGATAAAAATGACTCCTCTTTCCCGGAGATTTTCCTCGTTACGGATCTGGTAAGCGGATCGCTGGATTCCAGTAATTGAGGCGGATCAGCCCCCGAGAATTTTGGCAAATCTAATCCACTCGATCCTCATGCTAACCCCCCGCCATCCCTTGGCCGCCTAACTTTCCTTCTGGATTTCCCACAGCCCAGATACCTGGCGCGCCATTTTTTATGAATTTCGCCTTATCCCAAATGACAGTTTAACAGGCCCGGAGTATCCTGTCAGGATGATCCGCTCTCGACTGCCGTGCATACGCTCTCTTCTTCCCGCTTGAAGAGAGAAACTCTTCCACAACTTTCTACCCCTGGGTAGGTAATTCAAAAATTTCACGGGAACGAAAAAAGATTTCTACGATGTCTACTGGACAATTTATCGTGTTAGTTAATCTTCGCTTTATTACGCTCCATTGGTTAGGCGTGCCATGACCGTTGAGTCGTTACCGAGAGCGATAGTTTCGGTAGCCGCTCTAACGACCAAGCCCGTACTCCTATTTAGAGTCGATTAATGTCGATTAATCACTGGTCCTGATGATTTATACCGGCGTGCGACTTCTCGAATTTCACCTGCCGTAGGAAGATACTTGCCTGAATTCAATTTCATTCGAGATTACTGTTATCCCCGCTGTTTTTCAATATGTTTCGCCAGTGAAAGAGAATAGGCATAAACGCGGTGCAACAAGCATTCGTCGGACAAAGCCATTCTTAAAGCTGAATTGTCCCTTTTACCGTTTGTCAGTGAATGCGTGCATTCTCTATGAGCACATTTTACGTCCCGAATGGCCCATTGTCCCGAGACTTTTATTAATTGCACTCGCACCGGGCACGCATTGATACCAACATAAATATCCGTTTTTAGGCATTATAAACTGTGCATTATTCCAGCGTATTTGCCGGGCACGGTGTTTTCAACGGATGACGTGGGAGTAAAAAGTACGCAATGGAGACTTATGATCGGGAATGTGCGCGATGCGCTGTGTTAGGCTCGGGAACAGTTTTGTGGGATGGTAAAGTTAGTTGAGGCATTAGTCGGATTGGACAGTTAAACAGTTTATTCGAATTCGAAACATTATGTAGTATATACATACGAGTTAATAGACGATATGGAGGTTCTGATATGAAATCACCTATACAGTGAACTTAAATTACGGTTCTCCATTTACACGCACTCCATTTACTGCACTGCGCCCTCGGCTCTGCTTATGTACACACTTATTAATCTCTAACTTCGTCCTCGATCTCTCTCGGCCAGCACTTCCGTCGATCGCTCTTCCTTTCCTATTCAATTGTCGCGTACCTTTGAGAATCTAGTGCTGGAATCCAGTGATCCCATTCCCTTCGCCCTTTCCTTTCTCGATGTAGCCATTGATCGCTTGAGAGGGCCGAACCCCTCTCTCTCTCTTTCGATAGTGAACTTTGAACTGTGAACTTTGAGCTAACGGGAGAACTTGCGGAGATTCTCACGGTTTTGTGCGTGAGGACATAGAGAAACACTGTGCTCAAGCACTGAATGTTCTTTCGTCAAGTTAGAATGAAGAAATGTACAGGAGTATCAGTGTCCGACGATCAATAAAAAGGGTAACCAGATGGGGCGAGATCTCGGGCTATCATCGTGTCGGAAAAAACCACAAACCGGAACGCCGCTCTCTTCCCCCCCTTCCAACCTTTTTCAACCAACAACGCTGTCCGCTGTTACTTCTGGCAACGCTTTCACGTGTTCACGATCCTTTGATCAGTGCGAAACTGAAAGCTGAAGGTAGAGGAAGAAATAGAGTGCGTTCTGTGTCCTGTCACGATTCAAGTGCGACCTTTAGACCCCGCGAAATTCCTTCGACGATACATCATATGTTATGTACAACGATACGACATTAGCTAACGAGCAACGATTTGAATATCCTTTTTTTGGAGTCCTTTTATTTTTTACATCGAAAGGAACGCTCGACTTGCTCGCCTCGATAGTTACAGTGAGTACCTTTTAAGTCAGATCTACGATCAGTCGGCGTTCACGCTCTCGTTTCCTAAATTCATTTTTACATTTAAAATAATGTGTCACCTTGAGCGAGAGATACTCGAATGGACTTCGCACCGCTTGCTTCCCCTTAGGAATACACTTTCCTCAAACTTTCTTTTTACTTCCGTGGTGCCGTCGAGCTTCACGACTCCTGCTCGAGGTGTACCTGTGTCTCTGTCTTCGTGTGTCACGTGGAAGCCCAGTTTTTGTGACCGTATAAGTTGAATATTTCACAGGACTATAAAGGCCCTCCCGCCGCATTTCCGCACTCCTCTTTCTCTTCACCTACGTTCCCCCCAAGGAAAATTGAGTAGAGTTACATGGGCAATCGCACGGTAAGGTCTCCATGCCGCTTACAGTGAAACCGACGAGTATACCAGTGATATTGGAGAATGACTCCTTCCCGAATTCGACGCTGTGATAAATCGCTTTACTATTCACATGTATATTATGTACAGTTAATGGTCAAGTTAGTTTAGCTGTTGGCTGCTGGACATCCGGGCTCTCAGAAAAGTGATATGGAATCTCGTGATAGTAGAAAACGCTTGGAAATAGTCAGTGCTACAGCTATCATGCGGTCAGATAATTCTAACACCTTTTTTTTTTTTTTTAACAATGATATGGCTAATAGGTATTATGATATGTTGATCTACTTCTGACAGAAATGCTGGATCCGAAGTCATCCTGGCCTCAATTATCAACTGCATCCCTTATTGTCAATTTTTGTCTAGAATAACAGAAGCACCGCGACACCACACCCCCCGGATCAATGAATCTAATCGCGGAACAATTTGAAACTGACAGATCGTACCTGAAACGCCCCTGAAACGTCCATCAATGATCGATGAGTCGGAACGCGGTGAAAGTTCGATCGGTCCGGAAGTCCTATTAGGTTAGCATCGCGCCCCAAATAATCAAAGTTGCTCGGCGGATCTTTACTTGATACACTAGCAGTCCAGTGACACTTTTTCTGCCATCGCCGGCTGATTGATCGGCCTCGAAATCGCGTTTCACGCCTTTAAGGAACCCACCGAGGACCGAAGGAGGTATCGCGTTATCTTTTTCTTCGCACCTTCCTGTCCTGACTCTTTCCTTTGCTCTCTCAGCACTACATTCGCTCTCTTCGTCTACTGTCTTTACCGTTCCATCGTATATTTCCTTCATCCATCTTCGTTCACGCTAGCGGAAGGGAAGTTAAGGGTAGGAGTCGCGAAGGAAAGGAAAGGGTGAGCGTACCGTCGCTCCAAGACCTTTTATCTTTTCTCGCATTTCGCGGCCTCGTGGCTCGGAGCACACAGCACAGAGCACACCGCGTAGGATACGATTGCTAGACTCCGTGGTGGCTTTATATACGTCTGTTCCGATCCAGTGATTGCTGATTCGATGAGAGCTACAAATAGCATCGCGGGAATCGTATAGCTCACTGCTCGTGGACTGGCTGTGCTTCCTTGCTCGAAACTCCATGCCGAATTCAGCTCGACTTCACTAAGTATCGGGCTACCTTTTCTTTTACCCCAAACTGATGGTAGAAATCGGCTTGTACGCTTCCTCGTCGCAATTTCCGCGAGAACTTATCATAGGCGAGCTGTGCACGTAAGGATCCAAAGAAATATGCGAGAGCCACTGTCACAGATCATTGCAACTCGAGCTGCTACTTCGGCGAGAGACAGCGAAGGAAGTTCCTGCAAAGTCAGACGAGAGAGAAGAACTCCAGTGCGTCTCGCGCCCTGGAGAACTTCGCATCCAGCAACTTTCCACCTACTAACTCTCCGGCGACTCTATTCTCTTACTCCCCCCTCGGAATAAATCTCTCACGACCAAGTCGTGGCGGCGCCGGCGTTTTGAAAACAATCGCCGGGAACGCTCCGTTTCAGTTTCAATTCACTACTCCGCCCCGTGACAGATTTGATAACGTGGGCCGAACATACGTCTCTGTCTCCGCGATTTCTTTAGTCACGCGAGCCTCGAGTGCAGGACCTTCTGCTCCCAGAGAGGTCACGTTCCTCCTCGCCGACCTGACCGTCATGATAGCTGTCTCTGCGGATTGCTAGAATTTCGGAAAGTATATCGTCGAGTGTTCGTGAGGGCAGCCCAAGATATTACTTCGGAAGGGCTAGTTTCTCGTGCAGCCATGTCTCTTAGGTTTCTGGCTATCTCTGAGTCGAGCTGACTCGAGATTTCTGTCGAGATTTTCTCAGAATATTTAGAGAATAAGATTCAAGGCCTAGACACAGCTCTCTGGTAGTCTATTGGCCATGAGACGTCGCTTGATCGCCTCTCCGTCAAGGCACTCTCCCGCGACGACTACGCCTTGGCCACCTCCGACTACAAGCCCTTGAGAAGCGCCGACCATCATTCCTTGACTCCCACTGATCATGACACCTTGACCACCAGCAACCATCATCCCCGTCATACTGGGCATGCTCTGTAGATTTGGTATCGTGCTCCTCGATGGTAACCTTAGCTCAGTTGGCCTTCCGCTGAACTTATGGCAGAGTTCGTCTATGCTGGGTGTAGGACCTGGCGTCACCCAGTGTCCCGGGGGATAACCTCCAGGGTAGCTCGGCGGGCTCACTTCCACCAGGTTGCCTTCTATAAGAATGAAGGAAAAAATTGTTGGTTCAGGTAAATAACATATGAAGGTTTAGAGAGAGCCTGTTTAATCTGTCTCTTGAGAGTGTACAGTGTACGCTATATGTGTATATGTTTAAAGAGGTCAGAGAGGAGTGTAGATTCACGTAGAAGTGCGATGTATCCGGATAGGGGTAGTTGAGTTTCGAGCTGGCAAACTTACCGAATTTATTCGGGATGACATCGGGGTCGGTCTCCATGGTCTGCTGAGGATTCTGCAGAGGATACTGCTGAGGCGGTAACTCACTAAGCTCGGCCGGCTTCTCGTGGCGTGGTTTCGAGACTCTTTCTCGACGCGCTCTCACCACCACTACCAGGATGATGAGAATGAGGGTAACCAGAGCACCAACGACCACCCCTATTAGTGGTGACAGCACGATGCCCGCGTCTTGGCCTTGAACACAAGGATACAGAGACCTTGCTTAGTTTGGTGAGAGTTAAGCGTCGAACCTGATCGATGCTTCCACTTGAGCTAAATTGCTGTTTACGAATAGTTGCTTCTAAAGAGGCAACTATTACCATCCTATACTTCACGATATACATATATCTATTCTCCTTGCTAATCTGTTAAAACAATGAACTACGGACTTGTTCCGGCTATTTGAGTGTTCGCGTATCTCTTGTAAGGTTGGGAGAGGGGGAGGTAAGATTAGCCTTGCAAATTCCTTCGTTACGGACGCTTACCACCACCAGTCCATCGTCAATTTCCTTGGTTGATCGTTCCTCGAGGGCTGTCCCGCGAGCCACGGGGAATATAGCCGAGGGAATAAAAGTATTCCAATCACTTTGGTTTTATCCACCTTCTTCTATTTCCTTCTCTCCCTTTTTCTCTTTCTCTACCCTCTATCAGAGTGCACGTTTAGCCTGGTCGTTAAGTCGTTGCCCGGAGAAAGACGAAGCGAGGCCGAGAATTAACCACAGTGTGTCACAGCGAGCGGAAAACGACTGCTTTACCGCCCTTCATGGCTATTTACCGCCCTTCATTTTTTCCCTCTGAACCCTCTGGTACCAGCGCGAAGCAGACGAGGCTGTGAGAAAAGGGTGGACGAGGAAAAACAGAGGAGGAGAAGAGAGCAAGGGGGAGAAGCGACCTCGGTGTCTGTGCAATATGTGCACAAATACCACGAAGGGATTCGAAGCGGGCGCATGCACACAGGCCGAGCGGCCTCAGGAGGAGGAAGCGTTTTGCATTCTTCAGTGCCGGGATTACGTACCGCCCTATTTTTCGTACCACCGTCTGCATACATATGTGTAAACACACATATACCCGGCCGGCTTTCGCGAGGTGTTTGCGCAATCATTACGCAACTCCGAAAGAACGTCGGTGATGAAAACACTCGACCCCTCCCCGTACCACGCGCGCGCGCTCCAGCGGACGCAGGGGGCAGGTACACACCTCTGGGTTAAGATGTCGCAGCTCCCGACTGGAGAGTCGAGTGCAGTCGTTGCCAACGCACTCGAGGAATTAGGTTGCGACGTGTTTCCCCGGAATTACACGCGCCGCTTGAAAGTCACGCGCAAAAAAAGTAGTAACCGAGTCTCCAAGCAGTAAATTACGATAAGTTTTGGAATGATTGGTGACCCGCGCGTTACCCTTCTAATGAAAATCTTCCAAGTCAACTTCTATAATAATCTGTGTAGGAATATGTATAATGTATGCTAGCTAAACCCTTTGTAAAACCATTGCATTCCAAGCTTGTTTTTCCTTGGGTATTATACACCATGCAGACGCACCGAGGCCAAGTACCGCCCTAGCTCTGCTGGCTTCTCGTTCCTCGTGAACATGACGTTGATAGTATTAGCGTGGGAGCGTGCCTGCTGTTTTTCTCGGATAATTAACGAAACTGCTTTCTTCTCGAGCGTGCGGCTTGCACACCTGAGAGGGCGAGTGCGCTCGCGCGCGCGCGCGCGCCAGCTTGGCTTTAAGTGGGACAGAACAGCGCTGTGCCGTGCCACGCCGCGCAGTTCCTCCTTGCCCCTCGTTAGTACTGCGCGGTGAACCTCTTTAATTCTTAATTCCTGAAGTAAGCACCCTTTCATGCAGCACTGCGTCAATTTGCGTGGCCATATTTCGCTCCATTGATCTTTTAAATATTTTATTCCCTTTTCTGATTAATAAGTAGATCAAGGCCTACTCATCCACCTTTGTGATATCCTCATTTCTATTCCTCACTGTCTCAGTAATATTTATTCTTCAGAAACTGAAGTTTTCGTGAAGTTTAAACAGTGTTTGTTTGTAAGTGGAAAAAGAATGAGGTCGCAGTATGTGCGTGCACTTGCGTGCAAGAGTCATTTCGGGAGAGGATACGCGATGCCTGTAAAACTTGGTGGTTTAATAAGCCACCCTATCCTCCCAACGATGCAAGTATGATATAACCCTAGGAGAACAACCTTGCTCTCGCGCATCCCTATTATATTCCGTCCACTTGGCCCTTCACTTTTCTTTGTCCCAACACACCTTTCGTTGCGGCGAAGAACCATATCTATCTGCCGACACGATCGACCGTAAATGGATATCATTCGCGTTGGGATCTCCCAGGTCATGTAGCGCGGCGCACACCGCAAAGGAAAACATGGCCAGACATTTCAGCGAACGAGACGGATCAGCATATCATTGCTTTCCATAAAATTCGCGAGCCGTTCCCTCCTGTCTCTCGCTCGACGCCACCGTAAAAAGTCCGCGCCAGCTTGCGAGCTACTTGTTTTTATTTCGCCTACTTCGACCCGCTTCTCCTTTTGTCTCCTTCAAAGTTATATGGGCCCCGATCCTTGCTGTCGGATTTGTCCTCTTTTTATCATAAACCACCCACCCTTCGTACTCGAATTCAGAGTAAAAGACACTGGTAACTAGACGTAGTTAATAGGATGTGATATGAAGACAGCATTGTATCAGAATAAAATACTTGGAATACTAGCAAGAACATTCTTCCTTTTCTTTTGATCTGTTCAACTACTCTGGGGATGGAAAGACATGAAGGGAGATTTATGGGCGGTACGCGCACCACGTATAGTGAATCTGTCACGTTTGAGCGTAGATAACCGACGACACTTGGTGTGTCCTATTGCAGCAAGCTTAAGAAACTCTCGTAAATTCATCCGCGCCGTAGGAGGGGGTAGGAACTGGAGCTCAGAGCATTTGGTAATTTCGAGAGAAGCAACACTTACGACGCTCTATACGATCTTATCCTTATCTATCGGACGAAGACGCTTTGAATAGATATAACTCTTGACAAATTTGTCTCCTTATTACTTCGGCCTTTCATTTAAGGGGCACGTTTTCAAATTTATTCAGATTTTGGAATTAAAAATGAAACCCGCAAAGAACAGGTTTCTTCACTTTTTCTTACAACTAGATTTGGAAGTTTAAAAGTAAGAATATGCTCAGGCTGTGTTAAGAGAAGCGAGCGATATCTTCCTCTGTCGGGGCTGGCTTATTACGCAAACCCCGGTGCGCCTTGGAGGATATACGATTTTTCAATCAACTATCAGATTGCGTGGGGTTGTTCGACCAGCTTTAGCTGTTCCCGAAGGTGGGAGGAGAAGATGGCGGATGGCGGGAGCAGTTTGTGATCGTATACCCTCCTAAGCCCTTGACAATGTCTCGTAAAAGTTGCAATGGAAGTTTAATCGAGTTCCACGCGAAGAAACGTCTGGCGGCGTGGTAGTAAAGATAAACCGGTCCTTAGAGCGGCGATCCTAGAGGAAGGTCTAACGGGATCCCCGAAGAGAACCGGGAGGTGGGGGGGGCTCGAGGATCGCATATCCCAGCGGGTAGCCGAATCCCAAGTTCATCGAAGTTTAGATCACTAATCGTGCTCTCACCGAGGGCTAGCTTCGGTTTCGACTCTACAAGATCGAGTTTGACCGCTCGCGCATTCCCTTGGTACACAGGAAAAATATCCCCGAAACCAGAGTACATCTTCTCCAGGAGTTCCAGCAGTTCGGCTGAAGATCTTGCTGTAATGGACTTGCTGGGAGAGAGGTCCCGTTAATCCTGGTGGCATCCGAAAAATATTAGGGAGAAACTCACGGTGGATGAAGGCCAGTTGTGATGGTGTAGGTGTTAGTACATACCTGGAGAGCTATGTATCACCGAGGTAGGGCAAGGACGGTCATTTTAGGACCACGTGTCGGGAGGCTTTCCTATCCGAACAGGAGGAGAGATAGATTCGGTGTGGCAAAGCGGTGCGGTCGAGAAAGTCACAGGGGTAGAGAGAAGCCAGGGCTTATCCGAAGCCAGACCTAAGTTCGGCTGACTTCGGCTAGCCTGGATTAATTCCAACGTAAGGTCAACGCCAAATCGACGTCGCATCGTCTTTCCTACGGCTAAGGCGACTTAGGTCGCACTTCGCCCTCCTTCCTTTTTCAATTACGGAAATTCGTTGGTGACGACTACCCTCCCCGCTAAATCCCTCTCTCCTACCCTTCCTCCGTACTACCATCCTATTCCTCGCCGTGACGAATTGTTCCCGGAGGATTTTCCGGGACGCTTCCGTCCGCGGGAAGCTGTGGCCTGACGCGATTACAAGCGGATGTACCTTAATAGTAAGACGAGGGAAACCAAGGGCGAGAGAGAGAGAGATAGTTGTGATCGAGGGTGAATCAGAGCGACGTGAACCACGTCTACCCCTTTGGCAAGTATAACGCTAGAGCGAGCATCTTGCCGCGAGATCGATCCTCGGCGCGGAATTAACGCGAGACCATTCACCGCCAACTACTCCGAATGTAGTACCACGCGAGAGATTCCCTTAACAGGAAGGTGTCGGGTGTCGGAAGTCGTGAGGGTGTTACTGGAGAATCGAAGACGAAGGGGAGGGAAGTAAGAGGTAGACGTAGGCGTGTCGATTGGTGAGAGGAAGCGTGGATGAAGCTGCGAGGGCAATTACCAGTGGAATCCGGCAAGCTCTGGAGGATTGTTTGACGGTTGAGTCTGGAGGATTGCGTCATTGCGTGAACCTTGAAGGTGAACGAGTACCTAAGAGAGCAGCAAGCTTTAAGCTAAGAGAATAAGAAACTCCTGGATCCTGACAAGCTCATCCATAATAAACGAAACGAGGCAAGGCTCACGGCCAACTGGTGGCCTAATCTTTGTTATCGTACGATCCAAGGTGCGAGCTCACTCATTGCTGTCGATGGAACCCTTTATCCAACCTGCAAGTCTCTTATCTCTCTGAAGGTTCAATGCGATCTCGTCGCTTTAATTCTAAGAGCCGCGGGCAACTAGATCCGCTCAAATTATTCTCCTTCTCCTACCTTCTTCTTTCCTGGTTATCCTCGAGCGACATTGCTTCAGGGCCCACCGAATTATGCTTATACTTTATCTATGCTGGTAGGACATTGCCGAACGCCAGAGCATCGTAGAACCTATCACTCCCGTTTACTTGGATCGATCGATAGCTACCTAGCAATGTCTTTTCCACTTCGGATCTACCATCCGATCCACCTGGCAGCCAATGTACTTTGCAAACCAAGTTTGGCCGAATCTGGTGCCAAGAGAAGCCTGCAAGAGTGTGGAATATGCTAGAGCTTGTCCGGAATGGGAGGTTCACTTTACTATAATCATAATGATCGGGGATGGGCTCGAAGAAGGTCGCATCGATCGGTACTTAAGATCTGTAAGCTGTACTTAATACCAGATGAAGAAGGCAAGTGGATCGCGTGTGGCTCCTTCTTACGAGGGAATCTCATTCGGAATGTAATGCACTTGACGTCTTTCACATGGCGACGACGTGATTCTCATCGTAGTGGAATGCATGCGAGAAATTCACTTCTCGTGCTCAGTTGCCAGTGAATTGATTCATCTATATTTTCGTTGAGTAAATGTATAACTAGTAAGAGGGAGAGAAGACAGGGTGTATTTGTATGATAGAGAGAGAGAGAGAGAGAGAGAGAGTGCTGGAGTTGGAGCAGTGTAGGGCTCGCGTGGAATTAAGCGGAATTTGGTCGACTGGATCATTAGTACACGACAACGGGATATGTCAGGAGCAACGATGTCTCGTCCACGGTAATGGATAGCAGTTGCGAATTGCAACTGTGTATTCATGCAGTTTAATTCGATCCTGCTATACACGGGAGCGGCCGCGCTACTGCCACCCGATGACGTGGCCTTTAAACACCAGGAAATTCCTCTCGAAATTCCCTCCTAGTGACAATGTGTTACCAGCGCTCCTTCTTTTTTTTCTTCCCCCCCCCCCCCCCCCCCCACTCCGAATTCATTGTAATTACGGGTAATGGTTGACGGGAGCGGGTGACTAATTAATTGATCAACTGGACTCCTGGGTTCAAATTAGTTATTGCACTTTAATTATGGCTCGAACTTCTCCTCCGATGGCGCACTCGCTATAGCCGCAACTACTGATCTGAATTGCAGAGTCGTATTACGAGGAACCGGAGGAACTCGGTAGACATCGAATTTAAAAGTAACTTCAATCCGAGCCGAGAGAGGAGAATTATTCTCACGATCTTTCACGTACCCACTTCGAAAATCGCGACGCTGTTTCTTCACTCGACTCGACTTCCATTCCAGGCGGGCACATTATTCACCCCGCATCATTATCGACAGGACTTTCTTTGCAAATCGGGGTCGCTTCTCGAGAAAGAGGGCTGTTTCTACTTGGTTATATTGACAGGACAGTTATTTCACTACTGGTGAAATAATTGGTCGAATGAAAGAGGTAGGCCTTGCCGGAGAACAAAGATCCAGTCTACCTGTTTACATGGAACACGCTTTTCCATCCTCTGTGAAAGCATAGCTGTCATTGTGTCACCTCACCAACGGTTTGTAATAAAAGCTCTGCTGACCCGTCTTATTTGCAAAGCATTCTTCGCTTGGTATTACATAAACAAAGACCGAGTTTGGCCGAGCAACTAACGAACGAGGCGCGGACATGGTATTACAAGGGGAACGCGGCCACCACTTGCTGTCTCACCACCAAGATTATACGCCAAAAGCAACCAGCTTGTATAATCACCGTGGCTGCTTCCGCTTAACTCTGGCGAATATTTAGAGACCGGCTTAGGACTTGGGAATGGCCGGTTATGATACTCGCCGCGACATTACCCGTTACGAATTGCACAGGTCTCGTCGAGGATCTACCAACCAAATCGTTTGAGGGATCCTCACTGAAACCCCTAATTCCCGACACTGTCCTAGAGATCCCTTGGTGTATATGTATTTCTCACTAGGGAATAGTTCTTGAAGACATAGAAACCGTTGCATTGCGATTAGGTGTCACTAATAATAATATCGGTCGACTAGAATGAACGAGGAACCGCGTCAATCTCAATGTCCACTCTGCGCGACCGAGATTGCCGTTAATCCCTGTATATTTCGACGTAATTAGATATTGCGGGCCTCGAGATCCTCGGAGCGAAGCCCCCCAAAAGCCCATAACCGGCATAGTACGGTGGTTCGTTAATGGATTTGAGAAGTAATAGCGATGTCCCCACGGAGCCAGCAGTTCTAAATGTTCTAATAGCTGAGAAGGCCAGATCTCGGTGTGAATCGACCGCTCGATACCGATCTGGCTTTAAGACAAGCCTGCGGAACCAACCAATGTATTTGCGGTTCAAGCACGCGCATCTGCACCCTCCTACCAGAGACGTATCCAGGGCTTTTACTACTACGAACGTTTTTCACTACGGTAGAATTACGAGCTGTATCATCCATGGCTAGTGGTATTCATCAGAGAACCAAGTGAAATCTGAAAGAGGATTTCATCACTGGATTCAATGTTACCCGGACGGTTTTATGCAAGCGGTAACCGCGATTACGAGAAATAGAGAGAACCCGGCCGCGAAACCCCAACTGGTTAGCAGTGATTTCGCTTCGGATTTCACCAGTAGCGCAGCAGTAGTAGCGAGAGGCTGTGCGTGAGTTGCGGCTAAAAACGAGTTGCGTTGTTTTTGACTGATGCTTCGGAAATGTACACCCCATCGGTTCGATAGTGGCGGCATCTCCTTTCCAGTTGGAGAGTTGTGAGAGAGCTTTAATTGACGTAATGCACAGTGGTACAAGTTGTAGTGTCACTGTGCTAGCTCCTGCCATGCATTATATCGATGTTCGGCGACGTTTATTCGGCGGTGTGATTACGCTAACGACACGCGTAAACACGCGATGCATAAACCGATCCACCGTCCAACAAGCACAACGGCCTCCATTATCCAAGTCAAACGCGAGACACATACATACATGTAACCGTTCGATGCCGAGTGTTCCATGTATTGGATGCTTTCATCGGGAATGGTGTGTGTTGGGTGTTCTATGTTCGTCGGGGTTTAGTAAACGGACCTCATCCCTTCATCCATCCGTTCTATTAAAGGGAACGAGTAATATCAGTCCGATCAAACTACCCTGCGCAATTTTCCCTTTGCGAACAATAGGCCCAAAACTGATTCGATCCGGAGAAATCGGGTAGGAATCAGAGTCGAACTAGGTCATGTTCAGCGAGTGATAGTACCTTGTGAACTGAAGGGCCAATGGTTCAGAGTTCGTACTGTTATGAGGCGGTAGATTGACGAGGGCCGGTCAAGCAGCGGTCCGAAAGCAGAAGGGAGATGATAAGCCAGGGTAATTATAGGCGGTGTACCGACGCATAAAAAGGGCGTTTCTTCGCTTGACGACGGAATAACTTTGCGGGAGAGGCCAATAAAGAAAGGACTAAAAAGGGCGGCGGAGAGGAGGAGAAAGGGGCTACGAAGTATATGTGTATGAGAAAGAGAGAGAGAAAGTAAAGTGCGGAGACAGCAAATGCGCTAGCTTTCCACGCCGCCTGACAGGGCGTTTTGGAAGAGAGGAAGGATTCTATCCTCTCTCGGCGGAGGAAAGGCGAATGCGGACAAGGAAGGGGTGGAGTGTAAGAGGGAGAAAAATGACGAGCGAGGGGTAAACAGAGCTAAGTGAAGTTAACGACGGGGCAAGAAGAGCGGCAAAAATGACCTCAGGAAAATTACCGCACGCGAAACGGCTTAATGTCCTAAAAGAGGAGCGAGTAGGAGGGCGAAGGGAAGAGAGAAGACTGAGGGAGAAGGTGCAGTCGAGCTTAATGACCACCCTGTACATTCGTATCTCTCTCGGATGGTCTTCTCCTCTCACCCTTTCGAGCCCCTTTTCTTCTTTTCGCTTCGCCGCTCGTTCCTATCTCTTCGTCTAACTTCACTATGGTTCCGGGGGGGGAGGGGGGTTTTAGGTGCTGCCTGGACCATTATCTGTAATTGCTTTCCTTAATTCGTTGCTCACTGGGTTGCGTGCCGCCAAGAAAAAAATCCCTTCCATCGCATTGAACACGAGGGACTACTGGGAACAAGCAGTCCCTTAGAGAAGGGATATCGCGTTGTATCGAATTAAAGGGGAGAAGCACCTTGTACCGATTACTGGTTGACGTGGTTTCCCGGTGTTCGCGTTAAACGGTGCAAATAAGAGTGGTAGGTAGAGCGAGGATGCGAGGGGGTGTGAGGGGTGGCGGTGGTTTGTCGAAAGGAGAAGGGTCCTCTAAAAGCGGTGGACAGAGTGGCTGATTGCTGGTGACGCGAAGGGTGGCGCAGTTAGGGTGCCAGGGGTTGTGTTGGATAATGAAATAGGAATAGCGTTAAGTAAGTGGAGGGAGGGGTGAGAGAGCTCGTTTGTTTTCCGAGGCGAAAGAGGAAAGAGGCAAAGGTAGAATGCTAGGAAGCAAGGAACCAAGGAGAAAGGCCTATGAATCTAGGGATAGCAAAGGGCTTGGGGAATCGTCGGCCGTTCGTCCGGATAGTGCAGCCGGCGAATTGATAGACGTCGGGACGGCTGTAAATCACTTTACTGACAATTGATTTCGTGCATCGTGTTCTCTCCCTCGGCATCGCGTTAGTCGGCTGCATAGTGCGCACTCCGCCGATATTTACGATCGGCTACCACCACCGTCCGCGCCGTCAGCCCACTGACACACAGGCCGGAGAGCCCAAGAGGAGGGACTGACACCGCTCGCTTTTTATACCTTTGTCTCGCGGCCAAAGCGCGCGTCCTCCCCTCCGCTCCCTCCGCACTCGTCAACAATTTCTCGCGCGACATTTTACAGAATAAACCCCACTTCGGTTTTTCCAACTCGCTCTTTCCCACTTCCGTTTTTTTCTTCTTCCTTTTTTCGAAACGCGCCACTCGCCGTGCGTCACTGTAGACTGGAAAGGGAGACATTCTACAGTAGCGCAGCTACTGTCTGGCTAGTGACGGGTCTATACTACTTGGGCGCGTACTGTGAGCAAAAGTCACTGAGAGGATCGAGCGCGAGATCGAGGGGTGATTCTTTTTTGTCACAGATTTTGCACGAGTTTCTTCTCTCAGGGAGAAGCATTGTGCTATGCGCATACCTACAAACACGTAATGGGTGTGGTGCATTCGTCGTTGGCGCGCGTTGTGTCTCGAGGGTGGCGATCCGTCTTGCTTAGCGAGGCCGCCGTTGACACCACCCACTAGGGAACAGGAACCATCCGTTTCGAGCACACAAGCCGCACGAGAATCTTGGCGACCTTGCCGCGATTCGTGCGCGTCGAGTAACCCGGCACCTTTGTTAATCTCTCGGCAATCGCCGCCGTTCTCTAAATTGATCAGGGTCAAGCGAGTGTCGAGAGCCAAGAAGCGAAGCGGAGTTGCGTCAAGCCATCACCTTTTTTTCCCTTTTAGTACGTTTCTTATTCGATTAGGCTTACTTGCACTGTGACAGGCGATTTTTCAATCTGCCACCTAACTGTCCTTACTCTATCAGCGACATCTTCGACCTTTTCTTAAGGGACACCCCTCTCCATGACACTCTGTAATACTGATAGCCTTGCTCGTCGAGCGATCCCATTAAAGATTCTATTCTACCAAGACTCTCGCTTATTTAAACGTGGCTAGCACATCTCGCTTGGCATACTACTCGACGGGCCATTGTGCCGGAATATTTATGACAACGAGTAGATGGGTTGTTGAAAGGGAGGAAGGCTCTATCTCACCAGTGCGTTTCTCGGCGTCCCGATAGGTGACCTCGCTGAGGATTACTGGCTGGCTGCGACCCTTGGCGTTCACCGCATAGACCGCCACGTGTACGCCAGCCTCGACGGACGCTTCGAGACCAGCCAGGGCGAAACTGGGCTCTTCAGCATTGGATACGTTGTAGAGAGGCTGACTGCTCGAGAGGAAGTCTGCGTCACCGTGGTACACCTCCAGCATGAATCTCTGTGGTAGGCCGCCGTCGTAGCCTGCCACACACTTCACCTCCACGCTTGTGTACGTTTGATTGGCGAGGCTACAATTTCGCACTGGGAACGGCTTGCCTGTAACATAATAGAAAAGAAAGAGGGCTCGATGAGAGGTTGATACACAACATGACATTCATAGACACGTAATTTTCTCTGATATCGCACGAGATATTAAAATTTGAACACGCATCCCCGGAGGCTGCCACCTACGCGTTCCACTATTTCGAGCACTCAACTTGATTGTCGTTTTAACTCTTTCCCCCCCCCCCCCTCTCTCTCTCTCTCTCTCTCTCTCTCTCATTCATCCTTTCTCTCTTGCCAGCTGTTTTCTCGGCTACTTTGCTACGGGCGAAGTTCGCTGGTGGTGGTAGTCTCGTCGCAAAGCCCCAGAGAGGGCTTGACGCGCGAGATAAATGTCTACGTGCTTACGCGTAATTATGCTCGCCGGTTTTTGCACAACTCGACTAACCAACCGGCTGTGTGTATGCCCTGCAACCGGGGGGGGGGGGGGGGGGGAGGAGAACTTCCTCCTCTCTTCGACAAATGACTTTTTTCCACCCCTGCCCGCCAACCTAGCTCTTGTTCCTCTTTACCCCCGCTCTATGTTTCCTGCTACTTAGCGACGACGACGCGCCGATATTCGCTCCGCGAAATATTCACCCGCCTACGTCGTCTCATGCTTTCTTTTTTCGTATGCTCGCTTCGACTAGTGCATCTTTTTCTGCTCCTTATTCTGTCTCCCTTGTTCAGTCTCGCTTTTTTTTTCTCTACCCCCGCCGTTCTCTAACCCTCTCTTTGAGCATGGAGGAGAACTGGCTCTGAGCGAAATGGATAGCAGCTTCCTTTCTCGTGGTATGTTGTAGGAGAAGAAGTGAGAGAGAGAGAGAGAGAGAGAGAGGGGGGGGGGGAGCACCATGAAAAGGGTCTACCACAGTGGATGATACTGACTACGAAGAAATGAGTGCGTTGCCTACCTACCGAACTTCATATGTATATCGAGTCAGCTACCCCCCACTTTTAGCCTGGTTTCATTCGAAGCAATGTTCTCAACAGTCTTATCACTGAATAAAAGGTGGTTTTATTTTTTTCTTAAATAGATTACGGAACCACCGTGGCTCCGCCGGACAAATGTTCCGCTCAATTGCGAATCGAGAAAGACAGAGGGGTGCGAGAAAAGAAATGTTGTTGCTCTGGGACTCCGATAGAAGCGCGATTCTCTTTGCACGCTGGTGCTCCTCCTTATCCCGGGGATTTTCATTTGTTTCGGATTAATGACAAAGCAAACGACGACGACGACGACGATGGTGTTCTTTCCATGCAAAGCCACGATGCTGAGGTGACCCCCGATGCCGCGTTGCCTCTTCTAAAGGTATATTGAATTTTTTAAATGCTTCGCTCGCCTTTTGCTTTCTACCTTTTATCCAAGTACGACGTGCAAGTGCGCGCGCGCGCGCGCGCTCGTGTTCGTTCAATTTATTTGCTGGCGTTACATAATATCGTTCGTTTTATGATACCACAATGCGAGTATCTTGAGTCGGTGAGCGGGAGCGTCTTTCTTACTGGGATGTCGATTGAAAATTTTATTCGCTATCCACCGCGATCGTCGTATTCCCTTTCAGACATGTTTTCATGTGTTTATTAAAAATAGAACACGATTCAACGACTGCTCGACTCTAAATGATACGATGTGCATGCATCCACTTCCTATACATACATACAAAAAGTCCAATTGCTAAGGTTCAAACAATACTCAAACAATATTCATTGAACATTCATAAAGGGGGAAACTGTAACAGTTCTCGTAACATCCTAATTTCCTGGGCGCGTATTGTAATTCCATCGCTTTCTCGACTTCGAATGCGCCATCGGGCATCGAATGGGAAAGGGGGCCTGAAAACAATTTAACGCGGCTGCGTTTTCGGGTCACTGCTCTTGGAAAAGGCTTCGCTCGTTCGCCCGGTAGTGCTGCTGCTGCTGCTGCTTTTGAGCGTGATATCTATTGACGGATGAAACCAACCGAGAAGCTTGCGGAGAAGAAAACCTGCTAAGGAGAGAAAGCGAGAGAGAGACTGACAGACAGGCCTTATTGATTCTGTGTTGAATGAGGTGAATCTTTTTCCAAAATGACTGCTAGCAGCCAGCATTAATTAGGGTAAGCAGTAAGCGTATGGTCCTCGCCCCCTTCGGCTTCCGGGGAAATGAATGCCCGAGGATTTATTCGGGCGGGACATGTTGGGGGGATTTGCACCTACGCGCGGCTTATTCGTCAATGTCAATACGTCATCGGCAGATCGTCACGTCAACGTCATTCCCCATCACACGGATCGAGGAGATGGAGAAAGAGGGACGAAACTTGATGGGAGAGAGCCAGAGCGAGAGAGAGAGAGAGGGGGAGAGAAGGGGTTGAAAAAAGACGCGTCGATGGTGGGTGTACCGTCGCCGAAACTGGCGAGCAAAATCCGCGAGCGGATTAACGTCGGTTTACCGCCGGATGATTGGTTGCATCGGCTCCCAGCCTGCCGTCGATGATGGCTCGATGTCTCGCAGAATCAGCGGGAACACGGCATTGTGATTTCGTTGAAAGCCATCATCCTGACCGAGAAATTTTGCCTGGCGCACTTTTTACAGGACAAAACGGATTCGATTGCCGATCGGCCTTAATCGCATGGTACTCGTTCATTGTCATGTGTGTTAGTTTCGTAGATACACTGTTGGATATATATGTATATATATATATATCTCGATGCACCACCACTATCAACCACCCTGTTGCACTAGCGGCCTCACCTTCCCTTTATGAGGGTAAGAAGTTGCAAATTGCGTTAGAGCTAGAGCTAGTGCCAGAAGAACTTGCAATCCTGTTAAACTGAGGCTAAGACGCTTCTACTACCACCTTGTAATTAGGTTGCCGTGGAACAATCGTGATTTTGTAAGCGAGACACACCGGCTTGTGGTTGCTCTCTCGGTTGGCTTCGCTTGCGAGGCTAAATCAGCCTCGTTCCCAAACAGGATCTAATGTGATTGCATTAAGATACCATTGTTCCTTCCGCCACAAGAGCCGCAGGCGAAAATATTTGAATTTTCTTCGTCTACTCGACTTCAAAAGTCACGGCTTCATTAGTTGATGTTCAGGCACAGTCAACTCGCGACTGATATTTCGGAGTAACAAAAAAAAAAAAGCACTACCAGTAACGAGAGATAAAATGTTCGATCACTGAATATTGAATTCCCGGGGGAATAGGATGGGACTATCGCACTTTATAAATTTGTCGAAGTGTGTATATCTTCTATTTCCTCTTGGCACTGCATATATTGATTCTGACGAGCGTATCTTGGAGACTGGAATTGCGTGTCAGTCGCTTGCAACTTCTCTCTTACTCGATCTTCAGCGAAATTTCGAACTCCGACCCAAGCATCGATCCGATCTCACTGATCTTGACAGGGGATTTGTCATTTGCAATTGTGAATGATCAAGCAATCGAGAATGAGAGTCACTCGCACCGGATACATCTTAGCGATGGCTGAGAGGAAATACATATCAGTGTCCAGATGAGCGAGAGAATTCTCTCCCATCCCTTTTTCTCTCTCACAGTTCCTCGGGGTGGTTGCGAGTCTGCTTTTAGTTTGATTTCCCTGGTCGGTAGCGGGTACGCCGCGGGGGAGCATCGGGGATGGCACAACTTTTCCTTTCAGCTAATATGTTCGCCGGAAATCACGGCTTGATCTCTCAGCGAAGCAGTCAGCCAAGCGCGCGGGCCCAGCTAGCCCAGTTGGCCGGCTTGCTCGTCCTCGTTTCGCCCTTTCTGCGCTTCAACACTTTTCCGAAGCGGTGGAGAGAAAAGTGACGAGAGGAAGCGGAACGCGTTCTCTTTCCATGCAACAAGGGATATATCTTCGATAAGCGACTAAAATAGGAAAGGGGAAAACTGTTGGCAAAGGGTAGACAAGTCTGAAAAGAGTAGGAATAGGAGAAGATAGAAAATGTTGGTATATAGGTAGACAAGGATTGTGAGAAAATCTTGGGGAAGGTCAGAGGGGGTTGCCGGGTCATGCGGCCAGTCGCGTCTAGCTGCTTGATCCAGTGGGAGAACAGATTTTAACTCGATTTCCGGGGCGAGGCCGGTACTCGGGCGGTCAGTATACACGGCAGTAGCGTTTACTGGATAGAGGATAGGGTAAATACTCACCAGCGGCCACCAGCTGGAAGAGACACGGCCTCGACTGGGTACCGACGAGATTGTCCGCCCAGCACGAGAGCGTCCCGTAATCCAGCTCTGTGGTCGGCGTGTACCTCAGCACGCTCACCCCGCTCGACTTCTCCACGGAGAATCTGCCGGCGGCTACCTCCAGGGTCTCCCCGCTGTTGTTGAATTTCCAGCGAAAATTGTGCGCCGGTGGATCGGCGTCCACTCGGCACGCGATGTCTAATGATTCGCCTCTCGATGCTCCAACCAAGACGACTCTGTCCTCCTTGCAGACTGGTGCGACTGCAATCAGAAAGATACCCATCCAATTCTATTAGCCGACGAACCTTTACAATAGCAGAAAGGACAAGCGTGAAATTCCCTTGTGGTTTCTTGCTTTTAACCCTCTGAGTTCCGCTATAAGAAAAGGAAGGACTAGTGAAGTGAAAGTAATATGAAAAAGGGTGGATGGTTATCCTGGCATCCCGCAGGTATAAGACGCCTATTAATCTAGAGCGATAAACGTTATTAATGCTAGCCGCGAGTTGGCGAAAGCTTTTTTTTTCATGGTCGTCTGTAAGCTTCTTTCTCTCAGCGTAGCTGGGAGTTTTCATCTCTCTCTAGCGCACTGGTTTGTTAGGCCAACCGGAAATTACCATTGTCGCGTGAAAGATAAGTTTTTACGGTAGGTCGACTACGTCGGCAGCAGGAGGAGCAGTAGCAGAGAGGGTCTGGCGTTCATTAAGCCACGGAAGCATTAATTACTTGGCATAATCTCCCTTGAACGTCCTCGCGATTATCGAAAGGAGAAGCTTGCGCCCAAGGGCAAGGACTACCCCTATATTGCTAGGTTGTCTTAATCAAGCCACGCCCTCTCCCATCAAGAGTCGCCCCAGAGTAAAATTGGCTGTATTGGTTACTGACTGGCAATAAAATTTTCACCTTTATTACCTCAGTCTCTTCCTTCATTCCCAGTTCTCCTTCATTCTCGATATTTATTGCGCCCAATTTATCCCAGTCTATCTCTCTGGCCCTTTATCTAAAGGAAGCTCTTTTGCCGTGAAAAGATAACGAAAAGATAGATAGCTCATCCTTATCATCCACGAGGAGAGTGCTAGCAGCCTTGACTTCTTCGGGACAAGATTAATATCGTCGAGCGGATAAAGAGACAGATGCATAATCGAACGCTCTGTTCTTCAATAAGAGTGAAAAAATGAAAGTAGATCCTGAGCGCGAGTTGAAATGAAAGAGGAGGATTAAGATCTCGTCGTTCAGAGGGGTGGAGAAAGTGTCACGAGCGGAAAGGAGATAGAATCGTGCCACGGTAGTAAACGGTCTCTCTCTCCTTCTAAGGAAGTGTAATTTTTATCAAAGCAATCCAACGTGTTAGCCTAGAATTATCAATGATTTCTATCTGTCACAAATATTTATCTTGCAGCCTCGTTGTTTGCTAGTATCGAACACAAATGTCTATCATACATTTTTAATGGTCCTGTGACCGCAGCGATGAGTCATTCATACGAACACGGTATTTTCGCGGCCTGGCGAACGATTGCCGGCAGGATAATCCGGCTGTTTGACGAATTCAGGCATGAAACGAGGCTGCAATTCGAGTACTCTTGGCGTCCAATAGCTACATAGGTCCGTGTCAGTAGCCGCAACGTGTGTACGAGAGCAGCAGCCCCCCTTCCCCTTGCATCGTTTCGCTCGCTAAGCCATTAATTCCTGCACAATGCGTATTTGTTGGCAGTCGTGTTCGCCGGCGCCGACACGATTTCCAATTTTTTTGCCCGGCTCATTAATATCTCGGGTGCGCTCGATTGCGCAGCTTAATTAGGTCAGGAATGCTTGAGTTCAGAGGCGTGCAATGTCCAAGGCGTGTGCTCGTGGAATCGCCAATTGACAGTGGAGCCTACAAAAGAATCAATTAGCGCACATATTCTCCACTGGCAGTGAGCGAGACTGAGAGAAACAAGGAGAGAGAGAGAGAGAGAGAGAGAGAGAGAGAGAGAGAGAGAGAGAGAGAGAGAGAGAGAGAGAGAGAGAGAGAGAAGAGTAAGCGGGAGATAGCCGGCGAGCCGAACAAATTGGTGGGCGAGCATGAAGAATGCAATTATAAACTGTATTCCCATCCGGCCGTCGTCGGTGTCAATACGAGAAAAGTAAAAGGTCGAATTAATTATTGCTATTATATCATGCATGGCTCGTCGCGGGCGCGTGTACGGGTTTGTCGGCTGGCGTTAGCATTAAATCGATCTCACTCGTGCTGCCGCCAGAGACAGGCGCATCAGACTCCTGCCGCCAACAAGCCAGAACGAAAGAGAGAGAGAGAGAGAGAGAGAGAGAGAGAGAGAGAGAGAGAGAGAGAGGGCTGACTCTTTTTTGGCCCGTAATTAATGCGTCAGTTTGTATGTACCGTCCGGTATCCGCCGCTTGATAGTTTTATCCCTAGAGTGCCCCGCCCCGTTCCAATTGAAGCCGTGAGAATTATTAAACGGATGTGTCGCTCGACTGAATGCTCGCGCGATTGCGAGTAAGCGCGCTCAGTTTACGTGCGCTTTTAATTAGCGCATATGAACTTCAATTATTATCCGCGTCGGCAGTAATGGAAAAACAGTGGCCGCTTACAGCCGTTAATTAATAGCGTTCCCGATTTCATTCTTCCTCACTGTAACGCTTTTTGTTTGTCCTCCTCGTTCATCGAGTACCGAGCAGGTACTGCTGCTGCTGCTACTGCTGCTGCCATCTTTTTACTTTGCTTTTTACAGCGCTCGCTAAATTCATTTCAGTCTTTCGATCGAATGATTTTACTTCCCCTTCTCATAATCAGTGAAAAGCCTTGCACCAATATTCATAAGGATATGTTTGGATATGATTGTTTCTGGGGATTTTTAAAACCTTCGTCGATAATATTGAACACTATACGATAACTAACCAACGGCCTGATTAACTCATGAAAGCTCGGCGATCAAGAAAAATAAGCTCCTTTACTGAGATACTCGAGACTATTCTTCCCGAACCAAGTAATACCGTAGGGTATAACCCCAGGATTGGATATCAAATATTCAGAAATCCTTTGGTCTAGCACCTTAAGGATAAATGGGGGAAGGCATAAACCCTAGAGTGGATCCTTTTCTTAGAAAAGGTGAGAACATACTCATGTACATATACGATTCTCAGTGTCCCTTGAGATATTAATCAATAATTGGTACTTACACTTCACCCGAAAATGTAGAGGTTCACTGCGAGTCTCGTTCAGGGCGTTTGTCGCTGCACAGACATATTTGCCCGCACTGCTTCTAGTAACACTTTGTAGAACTAAACTTTGATTCGACCAGATGATCCTCGCAGAAGTGTTATGGGCAAGTATTTGATTCTGAAACAATGAAGATTAAGAGATTTTAAATATTACTTATATTTTATTAAAATCAAGAGACTAAATTATTCACATTGACTATTAAAACATAAAGTCTTATAACAATCGTCGGTCGACTATATCCCAAAGCTTTTTCACTAGCGGTACATCTGCTATTATTAATTCTGGAGTAATGAAGAGGTATCGTTGGTTACTGAGGAATGGAGGGAGGTAAGAAGTAAGAGGGGTTGCGTTTATTGCGTGCGCGTAAGCAGCCGCTCGAAAGAAGGCTTTCAGGCTTCAGTCAGCCGAGTAGTATAGGTAGCTCGATAACTTTTACGAGGAAGGATGTCGCGCTTCTTGTCTTTATTACGAACTTATCTGTCACAGCGGCCGCCCGCGATGGCAGCGTGACGAGTATAAAAAAGATAAGGGAGAGAAACATAAAGGTAAGAAGAGAAAGAAGCGCAATCCCAGTAGCGAGTAGATCTGGGTATGGGTGAGGTAGGAGTGAGAGCGAGGATATCATTCAGCGCCTTGTATTTCTGGCGGGAGATACCAAGTACTTTTCTACCCCTCTGCTGTTCCTTCTCTGTCACACGATTGTAGTGTCGCAGTGGCCCGCATTCTTCTTTATTGCTTCGGATCTCTTAGTCTCATTATACCAGGGGAAAGATGGAGAAGGCAGATGTGGTAGTGGTTGTAGTGGTGGTGGTAGGAAAGTGGAGGTGAAAGTAGAAGGAAGAAATAATACGGATGGCTTATCAGTTTCCGGGAGCCAGCAGCTAAGTAAGTACGACCGAGTAAGAGCGATACGTCTAGCCTGTAGGTGGCTGTTTAATCAAGCCGGATGAAAAGAGTAGCGGTGCCGTCCGCGCTATCCTTTGTACCACTTCTCTTTGTCCCGATTAACGAGCAGACAAAACGAATACGTTTGGTTAAAAAAATCCTTGCTTCCGTAGCAGCGCCACGGGACTATAATACGGACTAGGTTGGCGGCTGGCCCTCGCTGGCCCATTGAAAAAAGAATGGAGTCGGAGCTACTGGTACGGTGTAGGCGAGCGAATGTCGAGGATTAGAGCCGAGGTAAAGAAAGGAGGGCACGAGACATCATCGGGCGGAGCAAACTTATCATTGATCAAACGTCTCGTGTCGCGCCGAGCGGACGTTTTCAAAGTACACTTGGGCTACGTCTAATTAGGCCAACTCGGGACCACTTGCAGAAGCAAGTTTCATTATATCTTATTCTGTGCTTCTTTGTCTCATACTCTACTGGAGCGAGGAAGACAGTGGGCGCAGGGGAGGGCAGAGCTTTTTCTCCCTTTCGGGGAGAAGTGAGTAGAAACAGGCTCGTCTGACTGTTCACCGCAAAATGAGCAACGAGACAAACGCCAGTCCTCTGTTATTGCAGAAGCTCACTCTCCTAGTGAGAAGGGAATGAGCTCCACTCGGCGAAGCGCCGTAGTATCCGCCTGGTAAACAAGCCCATCCAAGATCTCAGTACGTTTTGTCACCCGGCTGATTGTGACTCCTGGCTGGGGCTTCATAGGGGCGACGACGGGGAGAAGGCTCTGCCGCCGCCCTAAATGGAAAGGGATGCCTTCCTTGGAGTTGTCTGCTCGGAGTCGACACTCGTTCGCCCTTTCGATGCACGATTGAGTTTCAATTACGCAAAGACGAGTACCCAGCGCACCGCACCGACTCATCGCGACGCGAGGCGACGCGAGGCGACGCAACGGGACGAGAGGAAAGATAGAGACCGAGTGAAGAGACGAAAGACAAAGGGAGTCCTGTGCACTTCGTGCTTTTCGAGGAGGACTGGAGAGTAAAGTAAGGAAAGATTAAAGCCAACAAGTTGGTAGAGCCGAGGCACTGCCATTCGCCAAGACCTTGCCAAATGCAGAGCCGTCTGTTTAATCAGACGCTCGACGTCCGAAGGACATTCTTTGTCTCTTGCCAGCCATTTTCTCGGTCGCAGCGAGCTCCTTCATTTTTTTCCTCTTCTTCCCCCCAAGTCCCACCACCCTTCTATCTTCGGGTGGTCCTTGCGCCATATCCTTCTGGTGCTTCTTTCCGTTCACATTCTGCCAGGGGATCCGTTCCTCCGAGATAATTTGAAATCGATTTGAGAGAAGGCTATTTGGATCTTGCAGCAGAGACGTCGTGAGACGGTTTCCCGACTTCCTATCTGATCCTGCTTCTATCACTACAGGCACTGTCACTTCGTTTAACTCACTCTTTGACTCTAATCAGTCATTATATCTTTATTTGTGTGTGCTTTCTACCGAATGATCGTCACAGGATTGATTTGATTATTTGATTAAATCTCTAAGTGAAGGTGTCGATAACGTTTAATAAGAGTGGCGAGAAAATGGCTGAGATTCATTCGTAAGGGAGAAGGATTTTCCCAAGGAAGAAAGAACGGACGGACATGTTGTTTCCGACGATTAACGCTGCAACTCAATTAAACTACATTGTAATCTATGTAATCTTGCCGCTTGCCGGGTTCGGTTGCAGCTCGCCGCCTCTGCCGAAGGGTTTAACTTACTTAGCATAGGTTAAGCCCCGGTTAAAGCCGAGGGTTTACTTTCGATTTAGTTCGCCTCGCACCCCCGCACCGGAGACGTAGTCCGAAAAGGACTCGTTAGGCGTTATACTTCGTTAAAACGGACAGAAAAATTAAAAGGAATACCAGGAGCAGAGCTGCTACCGCTTGCTGCTCTTCTTCTCACATTCTCCCAGCGGCGGTAGCGGTTCATTCGAGCGCGAGTTTTATTCGTGGCCCTAATGTAAACAGCAAAACTACATTATACTCCGCGCTTAAGGCGCTCGGTAAACCTTCCGGCCGCTCATAAAGCAATTTTCCACGCGGCCCCCCCTTTTTTTTTTTTTTTTTACGGAGCGTCGGCACCGGCTCTACTTTCGCTCCAAAGGATTTCTCCCTGAAAGGTGAAGGTCTCTTCCCTCCACAGGGCCGGAGGGTGCTACGACTCGAGAAAGCAAAGCCCTGTTATGCCAGAACAGCCTGATCTCCAGTCGATACTCATAAGGAGACTCGTCGGCGAACGGGCTGCAAACTTTAATACCGCTATCTTCTTGCTTCTTCCCTGAACAACTTTGCCCCGTTGCTTCTGTCGCCAACCTCGTCGTCGTCGTCGTCGTCGTCGTCGTCGTCGTCGTCTGAGAAGTGGGAGCGAAAGAACGATACGGAGAACTTGCTTCTCTGGTGAGTGTAGGCCGACTTTCTCTGTCTGGTTCAGTCTCGACTTTCGTTTGTCTTTTCGAACGAGCACACCACTACTTCTAAGGAGAGAACTGCTATTCGTCCTAGAACGCCGCCATCCCTCGGTTACCTAATCCTCCCCTTGACTCCCTTCGTGTCTTCGACTTGCTTGCTCTCTTCCCTCTCCCTTCCGCCGCCAGTCAAGCGTCTTCCTTTCCAGGGCAAACAGCCTCGTTTCTTCAAGTTCCGCCGGAATTATAGCCCGGGCAAATTATGCGCTACGATTCCCCGAGTACCTTTACCTAGTCCTGCTCTGCATAGGGGAGAGGAGGTAGACAGACCACGGAATGCGAGCACGCGCCAGCTACGTGCTATGAAAGTGGAGCGATGCCGATGAGCCTGCCGAGATGCACCCGTTAATGTTTCATAGTGAAATAAAGCTACATTCATTGTCTGCTAGGACAACACTATCCCCTTCCTCTTCTCCATCCGACCACGTTTACTGCGAGCACACGCACTGCGATATACCATCGAGGCAAATACTAATTAGAATTCCTTCAAGAGTACATCGCTGACTCTCGATTGCCGTTATTAACTTGACTCTTTCTTACGTATACTCTCCTCTTTTTCTTCGACAGACTTGCGCTCCATCCCCTTTGATCACTCGTCGAGCTCGAGAAGCTGAACGGGGGTGGGCAGCGAGTACTTTCTCCCCTCCTCTGTTAATTAGGTTTTATAGGGTTGGCGCCGTAAATGAGAATCAACTAATTTCCTTGCTTTGCCCATTCTTCGTTGGACGATACTTCTTCGGATGCCTTTCTTACTACTTCCTTCCTCTGACTTCCCTTCTTCTATATTGACATCGGCCTTGTTTCTTCCTGGAAAACTCTTACCACTCAGCGGCGGCGGCGGCGGCGGCAGCGGAAGCCACTTCCTAATTTCATCACTGGACTAAAACAATTGGGATCACCTTTTCCAGCTAATTTTATTTGCTCCTTTGTTCTCAGCTATCTTGCTTTCTTTATATCTTATTTCTTGCCCCGCTACTTCTCTAATTGTGTGTGTAATATTTGATCGTTGGATCTTCACGTAGACGAAGTACCTTTTTTGTTGTATCATCATGTTTCATAGCAATACTAATGAACTACGAAGAGAGAGAGTTCAATGCGCGTTGATTCTTCTCAGGAACGAATTATCACTGGGAAAAGCTTTCTGGTTAAAGTTGAAGGGCGAGAGAGAGAGAGAGAGAGAGAGAGAGAGAGAGTGTCAGGACTCCAGGGACATGGTTTCTAGGAGTGTAGTTGTAGCTGGGAGAAGTGAGCCTTGGAAGCTAGCCCAAAAGCCCGGACTTCCATTTTGAGAATATTCCGAATCTGGAGTGAGGCTGAAATTACTCGTAGTTCCTAGCACGTGGTACAGCCAAGCCAAGAGAAGGGTAGAATGGCTGGTGGCATTGTCTTGTACGTCGTCGTTACATAAAGTAGGTGTTAACCGTCCTCTTCTGCAAACCCCCTACGAAATTCCCTCTACGCACAATGTCTCTTTCTCTTTCTCTCTTGGCGGTGTTACCTCGGAGAATGAATTAATTTTTGCTCGAGTTCATTCCAAAGAGCGTGTTATGTATCGTGTACTTTCGGCGAAGTAGCAGAGTACTAAGATTTCGGAAGGATTCTAATTGTTGGTTGCTCAAAAGTCTAGTAGTATTTCTCTTGCTGTGGAGTGAAACTGATTGGAGGCTTTTGGCGAGGGTAGGAAAGAGCCATGATTTTAGTGGTCGCGTCACGCGGTAGGACAGGATCCTCTCTCTGTATTCCCGGGAGGCATCGCGGGAGAAAAGCACGCTGGTCCAGAGAGGCAGTGTCCTGCATTGTTCTTTACGCCGTTAAGCTTCCTTTCTTCGTCGAGCGAACGAGATGCTATCGAGGTCGCTCGATTACCAGGAATTCTTTGGAGCCTGATCGTCCTCCCGTTCGAGCGAGGGAGGACAAAACCTCCGAATATCTAGCCCGTTCAATCTAGACCCGGAGGTCACCGATCCCCACCCGAGCCATTCGAAAGATCCATCGAATTTCTTCTCGCATTTCGATCCTTCGGCCATCCGGCATGGCGCGTCGCGACTACGTTCATTCGCTCTCTTTTCTACTCTCTCTCTCTCTCTCTTTCTCTTTCTGTCAGAGGAAGCATCCGAGTCGACCGCCCACCCCGTGACCGTAGAGGGATCTCGCAAGCCCCGAATTCTCCTTTGGGAATGCGAGCTGCTTCAAGTCACCACTTCTTCGCGGCGCGCCTGCCGCTCGTGCCACGAAAAAACCAGACGACACCGCCGCCGCCGTCGTCGCCGCCGCCGCTCCGGAAGAGTAAAGGAGGAAACGCTGGCGGCCGTTCATTCCGCTCAGACGGTGCACTGATTCCTTGAGAAATTGCCAACAAACCCTGCCCGCTCCCCATTCCACTTATCCCTGCATTCGGCAATCTCGTATAGCTGCTACCCTTCCAGATTGCATTCCCATTTTAATCAATGCTTTCCTCTGCATATCGTTGTGCCAAGTGACACTAAAGTTTCGTTCAAGTTCGCCTGCAAAAGAGAACTTCTTGGAAGTACGAGTCTGTAAGAAGTTGCTCGCTGGGATGCGCACATCTCGAGGTGCACTGGCTCTTCCTCTACTTTCACCGACTTCTTTTTTGCCCTTCCTTTTCTATCCATGATTCTTTCTGGACTCTTCGTCTTTTTCGGTGGACACTTTGAGAAGCACGGTGCGATGCGCGGTTCGACCGATAAAGAGAGATTTATCTGTTCCAACGATCTTGAGGGCGAAGAAAATATTTTAATACAGTCTTCGCTTTCTTCGGAGCACTACTTCATGGAGATTACTGGGAGGATCGTTGCGAAGTTATATGCGACAAGTGGTTTATACCCAAGCTTTTCCAGAGCTTCGCTTTTCGGGGATGCTGGCCAATCGGATGGAGAAATCGCCTTGCCTCGGATAAATTCAGCCCCACGTGCCGGTACTTCCACTAGTAAGTCTTCCTTCTTATTAAACTCAACCTGAATCTCCACGGCTTTTAAAGCCACCCACCACCCTCTTCGCATCTTCATAACGAAGCCCCCTAAATTATTGCACGCCTTTAACGTGCTGAGCGTCTGTTCGTTCCGTGCCTATTTGTTCTCCACAGCGGAAACTTCAGGTATGGTGAGAAAAAAAAGGAGGAATGCTTTTGGTTCCCTCCACGCTGACTCTCCACAAGATTTGTGGTAAGGATTTTGTGGCCTGCCACGCGAAAATCATCCTCGAATTTTTCACCACGATTATATCGCTCTTATTGTCTCGGGCATTTTAAGCAGAAAAATCGCCGCCTTCTTTTCTCGTCGAGGCCTTTCTTTGCCCTTCTTGCCTCACCCTTCTGACGGTTTCATACCTCAGACACGCTTCTACTCTGCTTCCCCGGGCCGTTTAAGTGATTTATCGCTGACAAAAGAGGATCGCGTGTACTTGCGCTCGCAGCAGGCGTTATTAACTTCGAACTTCGTTGCACCAATTATCCGCTCGCCCGTTCGCTTGCACACGCGCCGCCCCCTTTTCATGTGGCCACGTCTTCAGAAAACTACATCGTTTACCGCTTACTGATCCTCCAACGATGCGCCAGAGGCTTCGGTTCTGTATAATCTATTAGCACGGCGGTCAATCAAACTTTTCATATTATTTCCATGAGCTTGCGGTATTTCGTTCGATCTCTCCATAGCAAGGAGAGCTACACCACGGATTCCTCATGGCGAATCCCTGCCACTCGAGAGATCCCTCTTTGCTTGGGACTTCGATATATGTACGATGTGCATAGGAGCGCGGTGTGCTGTATGTACGTGCAAGTTGATGTAACGGATTCCGAAGACTCGCAAGCATTTCCTGTGATGGGTTGGGTACGCGGGTGGTTGCGGCATACTATGTACTTCGTGCGACTGATCGACGAAACTCCTTGAGTGAAATATATCGGCAGCAGAGTTTGCAGCTTTAAAGTAAGCGTGCGCTCTCTCTCTTTCTCTCTCTCTCTCTCTCACTCTCACTTAGGATGAAGGCTTGCTCTGCTAGGCCCGTATTCGGGGCGAAACGATGATGCATTGCGGCTTGGAATGCGGAAGGACGATCCCGAAGAAAGTTCGCGGAAGGAGAGCAGGAGAATCTCGAAGGTGGGAAAGCGAGCGCCGAGTTGCGTGAATGTTGCGAAGAACCAGCTTCCTTTTCACCCGTTCCCTCTCGACCTGTTTTTTACTCTCCACTCTTTCTCTCTCTCTCTCTCTCTCTCTCTCTCTCTCTCTCTCTCTCTCTCTCTCCAGTCTTCTTCATACTGACGGAATCCGATGTGCCGCCTCGTAAATGCTGTAAATCCTGGAGCGGCGGTGGCCTTAGCAAAAGTTCCCTCATTACCTTTGATTACGTTTTTGATTCTCCTGCGGAGAGAGAGCCTCCCTAGTGCTTCACTCTTCTTGCCATCGAACGAACCGTCGATCTTGAAACTTCCATCAGGTTCGGACGAGCCTCCTTCGAATCCTTACACTTATCCCAGCTGTCGGGAAATTCTAGCATTTCCAGTGAAATCCTTCCTTGGATTTTATTCTCAATTTTTCCTATTAATCTGTCTTTCACCTTGGCAAGTGATAATGCCATCGTGGAAATATAAAGTGCGGTGCCGAGCTAATAAATGTAACACTTGGTAGATTACGGATTAGGAGAGAGAGAGAGAGACGTTTGGAAAAGACGCGATCGAGAGAGGTATCTCTTAGGGCAGAGGGACAAGCCACCATTAATGGGGTTCTTCCGGTTGTCTAGCCGGTCAATCCACTTTGCCAGGAAAGATGAAGAGTTGGGGCGACGAGTCCTTCAACAGTGTCGTCTCTTCTCTGAGCCGAGTCTCCCGATTGCCTCGTCAATACTCCACCTGGTTACGGAACATCTCTATTGTCCCGGTGAATAGTAGAGCCAGTTTAATCACTGCACCCCATTATCGGTAGGCCATCCACTCCCTTCAGTTATCCCGTGTCTTCTCGATTGCTCTCCCTCTACCATTCGTCCCTCTATACTTCTCTCAGAGCGCGCGAGCCCTTCCCTTTTTATCGTCATGTCTTTTTTCCCAAGCTGGCTTCCATTCCGCAAGCATCCTTCAACACCGCTTTTTTCTCTCCCACTTAGCAACCCCTTTCCTCTTTCGTTCATGATTCCTTCTTCGTCTTTACGACTACCATTCGAAAGGTTACTACCGCCCGGGGGCTCGGCCGAAGCGTTTTTTTAAGACCGCCACTTCGGAATCGTAGCCCCGATTGCTACCTCCGGATTGATTGGCAGATAGAACGTGCCGATGGCTTTTGTAATTCCTACAGCAAACGGGCAAACCCCGTTCGCCCGAGTGAAAAGCGCGTTTCTAACTCGGGCAAACACCCTGTTACTATTTCAAAGAGCTACCAAGCAAGCTAGCAGCTTCCTTTACGCTTTAAACTTTCTGCTATGTTGTACCCAACCTTATTTTAAGATACGATAAGTCATCCGACAAATCTTATCATCTTTGCAAATCTGTTCGCAGATCTATGCACTTGGCTGGGACAGGCGAACTAGACCAAAAGACGGTGGTCCAGATGGCAGTGGATCAAAAGTGGCTCGAATCGAGGGAGCAAGATTCGACGTGCAGTTCCAGCAAAGAATATTCAAAGGACGAAGTCGGAAGACGGTGACGCAAAGATGAAGAGAGGGTCAGGTGAAAATAGAGCAGCTGAGAAGCAGAGAGAGGCTCGAGAGAAGGTCGCTGGCTTATGAAAGGTCGGCTGCTCTTGCAGAATGAAGTCGGATCATATTTTTAAGATGCAATTTGGACGAAAATCTCTTACGCGGTAGCAGCTGCTACCCATGCTATACTCTTGGCGAGGTGGCAGTCGCCGAGCAGCCGCGAGCCAGCGCACGTATGCATCTGCTGGGAGATCGTGCCGGCCCACAGGTAAAGCAGGAGAACGAATGAACGCATACCAGTCGAGGTAGGAGAAAGAAATAAGAAGAGGGTATAAGTTGGGTGCTTGCAAAGGCGCCAGTTTCATCGTATCTTTGGTCACCTTATTGCCGAGACACAATGCTACTGGATAGGACTCTGGCTTCATCCCCTCTCTTCAGGCTACTTTGGACTTTCGATCGTGTATTCTAGCTGCGTGGCAATAACCTTTCCCATTTATGGAGTCGCGAAGATTCCAGGTTTCCTTGAAAAATTGATGTCTTGCCGCAGGCTTGAAGAAGATAAGTGGGATGCACGTTTCGATGAAACATTTAAGGGTCCGCAAGGCCTCTGCAGCATCCGGCCAAAGTTCCGTGTTACAAAGCGAGTGATTGGGGATGATTAGAATTCAACGGCGAAGCAAACGCTATATACTTCAACCGGTGTACCCTGTAAACTTTGTCTCTGATGGTCTAGGAGCGAGCCGAGGAAGTCGCTGAAATGGGGAGGGTCCTCCTCTACCTTTGCCGCCCCGTCCGACACCTATGCAATTCTGGCGGGCGCGCGCGCGCGCGCGCGCGCCTCGTACAAAGTCTCTCACTCTGCTGAATGCAATTAGGATTAGACGGATGCAAACCCTTCCTATTCCCGGTAGAGGTAAATCGTTGTCCGTTACGCTTATGAAACTAATTATACTAGATAATCATAAATGCTACATTAGTTTTCCGACCGAATTCACGATTGGCTCTGTTCTACATATATTAACACGATGGTTTTCCTGTGGTACAACCACTTCCTACGAGATCTTCCTGGCGGAAGCTGTAAGATCAACTGCGGGCGGACGAGCCTATATATTATGCAAATATAGAATTTAAAGTTTTAGCTAGTGCTCGATGCAGGAGGTATTACGCGGGTAAGAGTGTCGGCCGGGCAGTACTGAGCCTTCGAGCGACCCACATTGCCTGCCCTTCCTTCCCTTTACGTTCGCGGATGTTGTCACGTAAATTCGCTGGGAGCCAAGGCACCCTTGTAAATTTAAGGAGCAGCCGTGACGCCATAAAAAGGACGAGAGCATTTTTGTGGCTTTTGTCCAGAAGGTACTCTGCTGCGTTAAACCTGCCGTATCACATGCCACCTATCGCCACCGCTCTTCGCATTTCTGAGACGCTACGATTTTGCATATTTAACATTCAAGTTGCACGATCCGTCGTAAAAAATACTCACTTTACTTAATAAGTTGCCGCAGTTGTTCGAAATATAGAGAAAGTGTTAGAGTTACAATGATAAAATAAAAGTAGTAGTCCAGATTTTTCCGAAAAAATTAATTTTGAGTTGGGGCTTTGGAATTTATATCACTTCTTTCTTGGTGCAAGAAAATACTCTCCACCAAATTTCAGCCCCGGAAAATGTCGGGAAGTATGAAAAACATGGAAAATACGACGAAACTGAAATTTTCTGGATCGGTTTTCCATATGTTTTCGGTACAATTCCGGCATTTCTGCCACTGGTTTTATGTTTTCTATCCGTTTTGAAACTCAAACAATCGATTTATCAAGCGGTCGCCAAAGTCCGAGAACCTTGGAAAAATCTAAAATTTTTGAATCACCCTTCCCGACCGTTTCAGGGTCTGGTATTTCAGGTAGTGATTCAGTATTTACCTAGGAAACAGTGGTATAAATTCCAGAACCCCAGGTCAAAGTTCATTTTTTGGCCGAAAAATTCGTCAAGGGGTATACCCACAAAAATTTGCGAAAAAATGAATTTTGAGCTAGGGCTCTGGAATTTATATCACTTCTTCCTTGATGCAAGAAAACATTCTCCACCAAATTTCAGCCCCGGGGAAAGTCGGGAAGTATGGAAAACATGGGAAAAACCATCAGAATTAGATGAAAATGAATTATTCAGGATCGGTTTTCCATGTGTTTTCGGTACAATTCCGGCATTTCTGCCACTGGTTTCATGTTTTCTTTTCGTTTTGATACACAAACAATCGATTTATCAAGCATTCATCAAAGTCCCAGAACCTTCGAAAAATCGAAAATTTGTGAAGGGGTACATATGGAAAAATTTGCGAAAAAATGAATTTTGAGCTAGGGCTCTGGAATTTATATCACTTCTTCCTTGATGCAAGAAAACATTCCCCACCAAATTTCAGCCCAGGAAAATGTCGGGAAGTATGAAAAACATGGGAAAAACCACGAAACTGAAATTTTCAGGATTCGTTCTCTATGTGTTTTCGGTACAATTCCGGCATTTCTGCCACTGGTTTCATGTTTTCTATCCGTTTTGATACACAAACAATCGAAAAATCAAGCATTCATCAGAGTCCCAGAACCTTCGAAAAATCGAAAATTTATGAAGGGGTACATATGGAAAAATTTGCGAAAAAATGAATTTTGAGCTAGGGCTCTGGAATTTATATCACTTCTTCCTTGATACAAAGAAACATTCCCCACCAAATTTCAGCCCAGGAAAAGATCAGGAAGATTAAAAAACCTGGAAGAAACTGTGAAAATCAAGTATTCTCAATTAATCAGAAGGGTTAAAAGACTATATATAGTCGTCGAGTGACTGCTAATGGGATGAAATTGTTACGTGACAAAGCGAAGAGTATTCTAGTCTAGCAGGGCAGAGAGAAAGAGTAACAGTGGACAGTAGTGCTTGTGCTTTCCGCATCTCGGATTAACGGACTATGCGAGAAGAGCGCGCATTGCGGAGAGAAAAAAGGAGGTGCGTAGCACCTAGTCTCTCTTCCGGCAAGGGAGCAGACTTAAAGGCGAAGCAAAGAGTGAGAAAGAGAGAGAGAGAGAGAGACAAGCATTGTATAATGGAGCTTTAGGGAGAAGGCATCCTTGCGTTCTCTGTGTAATTGTAGTGCAACGGGAAGTGCAGCAATAGAAACTACGTCAATTAAGGCGGTGGCAATTGTCGGACCCTGCGTTGCCGCGCGCACCTGTATATATATATATATATATATATATATATATATATACGTCATATACGTGCGTATGTGCGCGCTGCACTGCGCCTCCCATTAGCGCACTTTCAGGCTAACTATTGTCATTACTTTCGCCAACTACTTTTTTTCATTCGGCCTCGGCAAAAGTGGTCGATGGGAACTAGTGTATTGCATCATTCAAGGAATTCGAATAGCTCAACCAGTCTTTTCTACAACTTGGATACAATTCCCTGATAGTCAACGCCTAGCGCTTTTACAAAAGCCATTCACTTCAAACTAGAGTATGTCAGGCCTTGCAATTATTTCATAAGTTCAAAAGGGATATATTTACAGTTGGAAAAAGGTGAGAATACAAGTTTCTCTGAAGTAATGTTTTACGTGGTTGTAGAAAAATATAAATAGAATGACGCATAATAGTACATAGTAAGGCTTCTACAGTCGAACTGGGTCTCTTTTTTTTTTCCACTCTTACTGATCCCATAGGTGACAGAGAGGACAAAGATCAATGGTAAAGTCGGATCGGGGTCGAGTAAATTAGAGAAAGCTCACTCGTCAGTGACCAGGGTAAAACTTATCCTTATCCCTAACATAAAACATAAATCTAATTTATCCATTTATAGAATTTCACTATTTCCCTCATATTCTTGAACTATATTACCATTAACATCCCCACGAAATATCCAATTAAATAAAATCCCACCACATTAAAATAAATAATATAATACTACACACATATAAAAAGAAATACAACGCATACCATAGCAGGTTGCTTATAATATATATTCTCTGGGTTAGCGTTTATCAGTGAAGATCTGAATTTTCCAAGGAGAGCGCGATGTTCATCGGCGAAGCCATCGGCTTTACGGCTTTCCTCCAGGGCGGGCGTATTTAATTACGGCGCGCGCACTCTCGCTCGGACGAAAACAGGTTTGGCCATACAATATGATATAGCTCGGAGAGTAGTGTGTGTGTGTGTGCCGACGCCGACGCCGCGCCGCGTCCGTCGTCGACGCCGGCGACGACGACGACGACGACGCCAGCGCAGAGCGCAGCTATCTAGCGGAGCTAGCTCTCTCGGTGTATAATGCGGACTTATCGTGATCTCCGCACGCCGGCTGCCAGCGGAAACTATCAAAGAGTCCTTTGAAGTTTCACTCGGTGTTTCCAGGCCCGATTCCAAGCGGGGTGAATCGTGCCTTTTCCTCCTATAGCGTGACCCTTTGTGCCCAACGTTTCTCCCCTCTCTCTCTATCGCTCTCTCACACTCGTCTCTCTCTCTCTTTTATTCTCTTTCAGTGTTTCTCTCTCAGGGAAACACTTGACGAAAAATTGGAGACACTTGTGGTTGTTATAAACATACTTTCATTATGGTGAAATGTGTGTTAAATCTTTTATTATTAATTTAGTAAGAATTAGAGATGATGTAAAGTTTGAATTTTTTGATTATAATAATTAAGTTCTATTTCTACGAAGATATATGTTATTTTTCTTTCATGAAAAGCTAGTCAGGATCGAACGTAATCATTAATGTCACTTGTGGTTGTTATAAACATACTTTCACTATAGTGAAATGTGTGTTAAATCTTTTATTATTAATTTAGTAAGAATTAGAGTCGATTTAAAGTTTAAATTCTTTGATTATAATAATTAACTTCTATTTCTATGAAAATATATGTTATTTTTCTTTCATGAAAAGCTAGTCAGGATCGAACGTAATCATTAATGTCACTTGTGGTTGTTATAAACATACTTTCACTATAGTGAAACGTGTGTTAAATCTTTTATTATTAATTTAGTAAGAATTAGAGTTGATTCAAAATTTAAATTCTTTGATAATAATAATTAACTTCTATTTCTACCAAGACATATGTTGTTTTTCTTTCATGAAAAGCTAGTCAGGATCGAACGTAATCACTAATGACACTTGTGGTTGTTACAAACATACTTTCACTATGGTGAAATGTGTGTTAAATCTTTTATTATTAATTTAGTAAGAATTAGAGTTGATTCAAAATTTAAATTCTTTGATAATAATAATTAACTTCTATTTCTACAAAGACATATGTTGTTTTTCTTTCATGAAAAGCTAGTCAGGATCGAACGTAATCACTAATGTTCAGTGCGCGCGCGCGCGCTTGTGTGTGCGTAAGACGGAGACGATACGTGTCTATCTCGGCTAGAAGCAATTAAGCGAACAGTCAGTGCGGCGACGTGAGCCGCATATCAATCGGGGTTCTCTCTACCTTCTCAGTCGCGCGGACACACACACACAGAGAGAGAGAGGGGGCGAACACACACGACGAGAGAGCAGAGTCGACGTTAATTACCGTGGGGCCCCGCAATTTACACGTTACACGCTCGCGCACGGCAAGGTCGTGCGCTTCCTTGAGAGAGCGGCGCAACCGCTTTGATGGACCGATCATGCGAACGGGAGATCAATCTCGGCAACCCAACACCGTAGACAATACTCTTGGATGTCCTTTCTACATCGCCATCAGAGCCGACCGCGCTTTTTAGAGTGTGAAATCCAAGAGATTGTTACCTTCGAGAGACACCTCTCACTTATAATACTAATATATAATAAGACTCAAATTCTACAAAATTCATACAACAATTTTAAATAATACTAATAATTAACTCACAGAAATATATCTCCATAATTCAATACTCCCACTTTCATTCATCCAATAATAATAATAATAATAATAATAATAATAATAATTGAAACAACTAATCTTCTCTGACGCAATAATACAATTCTTCGGAAGCATCGAGCAATACTTATAGATTCTTGGAGATTGGGACGCATGTGGCTCGCAGGAATCCACGGGTGGGTTTCGCAGTCGGTCGAGTCGAATCGCCGGCTGGTTCTCTTCGAATATCTCTCTCCCTCTCTTTCTCTCCCTTGGGACGAGGTTCGTTCGTTCGTTCGAGCGTGTCCCTCGGGGCCGGCGTCGCTGCCGGCACAACGATCCCGTTAACGAACGACGCCATTAAGGGCGCATTAACATATAATTTTCCGCGAGAAATTATAGCCGAGCGCAGAGAGAGCGCTCGCTCGCTCGCTCGCTCGCTCGTCGTCTCCTCGGCTCGGCTCGGCTCGGCTCCGCGCGATGCCGGTGAGAGAGAGAGAGAGAGAGAAAGAGAGAGAGAGAGAGAGAGAGAGAGAGAGAGAGAGAGAGAGAGAGAGAGAGAGAGAGAGAGAGAGAGAGAGAGAGAGAAAAGGGCGCCTCTCGCCACGCTGTTTATTACAGGCATCCAGGAGCAGGCAGGCCGCCGTGCCAGGACGACCGCACAGTGTAGCACTTCTCTTGCACGGACGCAAACATAAACACAGACACACACACACACACACAGACAGACAGACATACACACATAGAAAACAGGAGCGAGAAAAAGAGAGAGAGAGAGAGATAAAGTAATGGGGTTGGAGAATGACGGGGATTTTAAATGGGCCGATGTGTTGGTGCATTCATGCGACATTCACATGCCGGTGGAGGCTTTCGGCACCGCGCGCGCGCGCGCGTTCTTCATGAAGAAATGTGTTTGTGTGTCTCTCTCTTCAGTGTTGCGTGTGCTGCTGTGTGTGTGTGTGTGTGGGATCGCGTGCGGCGGCGAGATCAAACGAATGCTCGCCGTCTCCCTTACTCTCGACTTGATATTCCACGCTTGGTGTTTTCTTCTTTCAATCCACGGCTTGTGTAGCTCTCTTTCTCTTTCTCTCTTTCTCTCTCTCTCTCCCTCTTTCTTGGTTGAGTCCTCGTCGTAATTCTCCAGGTTCTCTCCGGCTGGCCCCACACTATATGCTTACCTCGCGCGCCGGCTACAGTGATTCCCATTAATATTCGGACACCAACGCCGACAGAGAGTCTTCCTCTCTCTTTTCCCTTCTCTTAATCTCCTTCTCTCTCTGTCTCTCTCTCTCTCTCTTTCTTTCTTTCTTTCTTTCTATCTGTACTGTCTGTCTCTCTTGGCTTTTGAATCATCGCGCGGCTCTTTATTCCCGTCGAACTCGGAATAATTAAAATGGTTAATGTGGCCCGCTGTGCTCAGTATTTACTGTCTCTCTTTCTTTCTTTCTTTCTTTAGTTGATAGTTTGAATTCTTTTGGCTGGAGGAATCAGTTGTTATGGAATGTAAAGTTGTATACGAAGTTGAAAGATATCGGAGTTGATTTTAATATTCGGTGGAATGAAATGACTGTTAATATAGTCGGTGAATATTATAAGTAAAGGGTGATAGAAGTGTAATAAATTCTGTGGATAATATACGTAGATAATCCAAGAAGATTATGGTGTCCGAAAATTGATGGGAGTCACTGCGACTGCAAATTTCCATGTGTGTGTGTGTGTGTGTGCGTGTGCGTGTGCGTCTACCATTCTCTCGGTAGTTGCTCTTGCTTTTGCCCTCCCTTTCTCTCGCTCTCTCTCTCTTTTTTTATTTCTCTCTCTATCTTTCTCTTCTTCCCTCGGCCTTCCACAGCCTGGCGTCCTTTCTTTCCGGCGCTCCTCTCTTCTTCTCCTCCTTTTGCCGGCGCGCGGACACACCACCACCATCTCCTCCTCCTCCTCCTCCTTCTTCTTCTTCTTTTGTAACCGACTCTCTCTCCCCGGAGGAGAGTTTTTCGCTCGCGTGCACACCCGCCGACGACGCCAGGATCGAACCGCTACCAGTTTCTCGCATTCGCCTCCTCCGCCGCTCTCCTTTTTCTTCCCGAAGAAACAGAGATATTTATTTGCCTCAATTCATTCTATTTTATCATCGATATTATTTCAATAAAACGATCCTCAAGTTTTATGGATCTAGAAAAAAGGTATGACAGAGATAAAACTGACGATTTTTTAATCTTACTTTAGTCGCTGAAGTCAAAGTAAATAATAAGAGAATTTATTTGTCCAAGATAGGAAATTTCGTTGATTTTATTATATGAAATAAATCGATATTGGAATCTTTCCACGATGCGCGACAAGTATGCTTCGGCGAATTTCTTTGATGGAAATTCTATACAGGGTTTACGGTTTCAGATGGTAGGGACGCTTTTTCTTTCATTCCAGTGAGGAATGATAAGGCGTGGCTGATAAGATGATCGTACCGCGCGTCTAGACGAGGGCGAATAATGAGACTCGAGCGTGCGACACTTTCATTGATAACTGACTTCTTGGAACAAGTTCCTATGTGTGTACTCTCACTTGATTCATACGGTTTACACTGACTTCGATGACTTTCCTCGAATAACCCTTTGCACTCTGATAATTCCAATAACTATTAATGACTATTAATAATTAATCAGACTCAATTAAAAGTCCTTTTATTAATATACTTGGACTTCTAAAGATTCATTGAGAGAGTGGTAACATGGATGCGGAAGCTTTAAAATTGGCCAATGATTGCTTCTTAATGCAAGACAGACTCGAAGGAATCATTGACAACAGAGAGACAGGGGGAGAAGAAGATCGGCAAGATGGTAAACGGAATTCCAAGTAGGAAGTAAGTGCGTTACAAAGTGCGATCGCTTTGATTACAGGCCGGTGAGCACCGAGGATAAAAGGGATATCCCGACTAATTATCCCAAGCTCGCCAAGATTACTACCTTCCACTCTCGTCGGTTAATTCATTTCGCAAGCAACCTGGCATTCCTAGTCCCATCATCGATTCCCCCAATCATCAGAAACTCTTGTGTCCTTCGAAATCATCATCTTCCTATCAATCTCCCATCATTTTTTTTTTGTTCCCACGCTTAATTACTTTCCGATTGGTCATAATAATAATAACAAGTGTGCTCACCAATTTAAATGACCTTGACGAAATAAATTCAAATCAACACTCCATTCAATTATTACATATTTGTTAAGCCAAATAAATATACAATCCTGTGGTTTTCACGATGAAAAACACACACACACACACACACACACACGTATCACTTTATGATTGGCAATGAGTGTCAAATGAAGAGTGCGTGAGGATATTTTTCAATTGGCATTCCTCGCACATCGGTGCGATCGGAGCAGATAATAATGGAGCGAGTGATTTAACAGTAGTAGTAAACTCGATCGAGTGAAAAGAGAGGTGGTAGGATGAGAGAGAGAGAAGTGTACTTGTTGCGATGTAAAAAAAAAGGGGGAGAGAGAGAAAGAGAGAAAAAAAATGCCCGAGCGCAATCGCGTACAAAGCGAATGGAGCGTTGTGATTGCGACTGACACCTGTCACTGATTAAGCGCTACTGACACTTCGATTACATTCGAAGTATTCATCATTGACGCTTGCTCTGCTTTCGTATTGTTCAATCAGTGAATTAAAGCTTATTCTCTTCTGTTTTTATTGTTTCAGGTAAGTGGATGCACACAAGCAGGCATTCGGTGCTAAGTAATCCAGTAATTATGAATGACGGCTGTAATGACGATCCGAGGGAAAGCAGCGCGCTCTATGATGTGTGGACGCTTTAGGTAAGCGGTCACACACAAACCACGATCAAAAAGCTTTGCCGATCTTTCTCAGTGAAAAAGCATCTATTCTAAGTTCTTTCGGTGTCGAGCAAGTCTTTCCCTACACTTTCCTATCTCTTTTTCCTCTCTTTTTCCTATATACACTTTTGCCCGAGGCTCTTCCTAGACGACGACGACGACGACGACGACGACGACAAGCGCGATTGACTCGAATCTCTCTTTTCTCGTTGAGAAGAGAGGCTGCATCGGAAAGGCTCTCGATCTTCGCGAGATGAACTTTTCGGTGGAGAAGGTTCTCTCTTCGAATCAACTGGAACTCAATTTCACGATAGCATCTGTTAGACACGGTAGCGCGGCCACCATTACACTGGGAAATTGCTGGATTGCCAGCAGCAGAAGGAGCAGCACCAGCAGCAGCAGTAGCAGCAGCAGCAGCCTGTTGGAGTCAGGGTCCTTTCGAGAGGACTATTTTTATTCCTCGTGAGGACTCGTTCGTAGGACGAAGTAAAGAGAGAGAAAGAGAGAGAGAGAGAGAGAGAGAGAGAGAGAGAGAGAGAGAGAGAGACGAGGGAGGAAACGACACGATCGGATCAAATCGTTTGAAGGGCCGACAGCAAAAAAATCCGAGATATCTTTCCTCGCGTTTGCTTGCCAGTTTCTTCCTTTTTCTTCTGATGTTGTCGGCCTCTTCGACCGTCTTCTCTCTCTCTCTCTCTCTCTCTCTCTCTCTCTCTCTCTCTCTCTCTCTCTCTCTCTCTCTCTCTCTCTCTCTCTCTCTCTCTCTCTTTCTCTCCTTTTCTTTATCTTTACTTTAGCAAGTCTGTCTTCCTTTATCTTCCTACGTCGAAGCCTTTCGTCCTTCTTCACCCCGCATGGCACCCTCGTGTCGCCAAACACGGTGGTAACAAAAAGGCATATAACACTCCTCCTCATTTATGGGGTAGAATACTCTACTCCCCACCATAGAATCAACTCTCTCTCTCTCTCTCTCTCTCTCTCTCTCTCTCTCTCTCTCTCTCTCTCTCTCTCTCCCTCTCTCTCTCCCCCCCTTTCTCCTTCTCTCGTCGACGCAAGGAAAAAAGCGGATCTTCCTCTCTGCACGAAGAGAGAGAGAGAGAGAGAGAGAGAGAGAGAGAGAAGTACAAAAAAGGGAAGAGACAGAAGGATCAAGTAAAGAGAATCTACCGTGTCTCTCTCTCTCTCTCTCTTCGTGCAGAAATCCCAGTGTGTCAAGTCCGGAAATCATCCGACGACAACATTCCATGAAATCCGACGCGTCGGACTATTCTACCCGAAGTATCAAGCTTGGTGGTTCTAAAGAGAAAGAGAGAAAGAGAGAGAGAGAGAAGATAAAGATGAGACATCCAAACGAATCTCCAAGTTCCCGGCAAAACCGTAGAGTTTCCATAAGGAGTTTTCGAGGGATTTGATAGTGGTAGTGAGTGTCGTATGCGCGCGCGCGTATATATAACTGAGAATTCGCCGGCCCTTATACCTGCTCTTGCGAAGAAGGCCCTTCCACTTTTTTGTCGTGCGTCTCTCCTGGACCGAAAGGATCTCTACAAGGAGGAGAGAAAGAGGCGAGGAGGGTAACTGGTCGGAGGAAGAGCGCCGATGCATCGACAGGCTTCTAGCAAAGAGAGGGAGAACGAAACGAGAAAGAGAGAGAGAGAGAGAGAGAGAGAGAGAGAGAATGTATAAGAAGAGGATAAAAGAGAGTGGTTGGATCCTTGTGGAGGGAGAAGAAGGGCGAGTGTGCGGGATGAAAGAATGGGAGAACAGTGCCGTTGCAGGAACCGGGGGAAGGAGAAACCTCGCTCGAAGAAGGATAGGCAATGGGAATGAGAGAGGGAGCGAGATGAAGTCCCTCGGCTCGGCTGTGCGGTCAGTGTGTAGTTTCAGTCCGAGCGGGTACGCTGTATGCGCCACAGGTCTTCTCTTCTCTACTTCGGCGTCCTTTGTCGCGCGCGCGCGCGCGCACGTTCACAGTCTCTACACACTTGCGAACGGCACTACCGGCAAACAGAGCATCCTTATCTCTGTCTCTTTTTTTGTTGTTTTAATAACTTCTCTTCGCCGAAGTAAACGCGATTAAAATCGATCTCCAGTATTTCGTTTCTCAACGAAACTTATAATCCTTTAGGATATAATAATCTTGGATTAATCAGGATTTTTTTCTGTGCGGTGGATCGAACAGGGAATAATAATATCATTCGCGATTGTGTATTAATGGAGTGAGAGATATTTAATCGAACGAGTGACGAGTGTCGAATGTGTGGAAGGTCGAGTGGACTGTCGAGTGCTCGAAATCGAAGTCCCAATTTACCTTGGTAATACGAGAGGATCTTCAATCGAGTGTACACGAACTGTGTGTGTGTGAGAGAGAGAGAGAGAGGAAGAGAAAGAGAAAGAGAAGAGAGATATCTGATTGTGCGTGTCGCCGCTCTCTCCGTTCGCTTGCCGAGCAACTGGTGGTTCCTGAGTTCCTCCGACGGAGACCTCTGTCCTCTCTCCTTCTGCTGTTGGTTCCTGCTGTTTCTAGTGATACCTTTCCTAGGGGAAAAGTAATTCGAATTCCAAACGAACTACCAAAACACAGCAAGGAATCATCGACCTTCCAAATTTATTCTTCAAATAGTGCAATTAAAGGAGTGTTGTGTTCTCGTTTTGGTATTGTGTGCTTGCTTGGATTTCATGGAACGAAGAGGAATAGTAGTAGGAGGAAGGTCGAGCGTGAAAATTTGCGGGTTGGAAAGAAGAAGGTCCCTTTTGAACAGGAGGCCTTAAGGCCTTCTAGTATGGCCGAGATTTTCGGGGAAACAATCGGCCTTATCCAGGCTCCGATCACAACTAAAAGAGAAGGAGGAAGCCCCCAAGGATCTTGTCGGTTCCATGGTTAAGAGTGGAGCAACAACAGCAACGCAAAAGAGAATAAAACTAAAAAGACACTCTCGAGCGAAGATATCTTTTACCGAAAGGGAGGGGGGGGGGGGTCGCAGGGGGAGAGAATTTCCTCTGATATTAATCGTTCTTTCACGGACCTATTTCTCATAGCTCTTTCGGTCCGCGCAGACACAGAACGAGTGCGCCTCCAGTCTGGAGGGATGAATGAATGCAACTTACGCAATGACCGTGCAGCCGGGATTATTCGAGTGATCCCGAAATAGTGGGTCTCGAGTGCACTGCCAACTGGGAAAGAGAAGGCTAGCGTTCGCGCAGACAAAGTGAGAGAGAGAGAGAGAGACAGAAAGAAAGAAAGATAAAAAGAGAGAGAAATGGTGGGCGCGTAAACGTGTGGATAAAAGTGAGTTGGACACTAAAGCAAGCACAAGGCCTCGGAGGCATATAAAGTACCGGAGTAAATAAGCAAGAGGAGAGACGAGAGAGGAGAGAGAGGAGAGAGAGAGAGAGAGAGAGAGAGAGAGAGTGAGGCGTTCGTGCAGGCGAAGGAGGACACATCCATGAGTCCAACACCGCCGCCGCCGCCGCCGTCGCCGCGGAACAGCAAGGTATTAATTACAGCGAATTAAAAGGGGCTACTAATTACGGAGAGCCGGCGAATAGTCCATTAATTATGATATCCGCCGCCCCTCGCTTCCGCCATTCGCTCGCACCGAAATTTCGATGGCATTAACCCAACCCCATCTACTCTCTCAGAGACCCATACACACCGACAACCAATCCCCTCTCCAACTCTTCTCCTCCTTCCTCCTCCGCCACACCGTCATCCGTCGTCCTTCTTTTCCTGTCCCGACGGACTCCTTTAATTATCCAGTACGACTTTGTTGCGAAATGTTGACGACGCACCTCTCTCGCCCACTGCCGAGTAGTAACTCGATATTTAATCACTTTGATAAGCTCTGCGCCGCCGCCGCCGTCGTCCGCCGCCGCCGCCGCCACCTCCTCCTTTCGGACGTTCAGCTTTAAACATCACGTGTCTGACCAGAAGCGGCTCTCTTTCTACTTGGCTATGATACCGCTTTATTTATTCGCCCGAAGGGGAAAATTGCTCTTCTTTATAATTTATTCGATTATTAGCGTCGCCGCCGACAGTTTTATTACCGACGCGAGCCTTTTGCCTTTCATTATATTCCCAGAGCAGCATTCCGTAGCACATTAATGCACGAACAGAGGGTATTCGAGTGGAATGAAATTTTCGTGTTGAGAAATGTGATTATGAATGTGGAAGAAGATTCTCGAATGTCATTTGGCTGGATTCTTCTTGATTCAAGGAAATCTTGGAATAATAGAGAATATCGATGCTTAACCGAGACGATCTTTCGATCGACTAGGACTAGTCTCGTCTAACCACTCAGAGAGAAAAAGAGAAAGAGAAAGAGAAAGAGAGGGGCGCATACGTAGAGAGAGAGAGAGAGAGTAGAGACACGGACGACGTACACTCACCGGGGGATCAGGAGGGATCGGCGTGCTCCCGAAGCCTTTTGATGTGCGCCGCCGAGAGGATACACGCCGGTGAAAGACCGAGCGGAAACGGTCAAAGGCGTGTCACCGTTATCGCCAGATGACTTTACGTACTGCTATTATGCCCCGCGAGCTGCGAATCTTTCAAAGAAACTTCTAAGGCACCGCCGCCACGGCCGATCCTCTCTCACTCGTGCGCTCGCTCTCTCGCTCTCTCTCTCTCGCTCTCTCTCTTCGTTTCCCCTTCTTACTCGCCAACAGTCTGCCAGCCACTTCGCACACACCATGAAACCCCCGCTCGCACTCTCTTCCTCGCTCCATTGCTCGCCCTGACTCCTACAGGCTGATTCACTCGCCATGAAATCGCCACTACCTTCTTCGCCTTTCGCCTTTTTCTCTTGTATTGTACAATTTAGTCGACGAACTGTAATATACATTTATTTGTACTGTGATAATATTAGTGATAGAGGATTTTTGTTGTTTTTATAAGAGAGTTTTTATGTTTGGAGTAATTCTTGGAATATTAGATTTGGATTTAGGAGTGTAATTTGTTAATGTTGGTGAATAAGTGGAGATGAATTTAGAATGATTGTATATTGTGTATTAGAAGTGAATTCGAGGAGAAATGAATCACCCTGTAGATTCGTTGGTTCGTCGTTTCTCTTTTTCTTTGCGTCTCGACTGCTTCTTTCTCCTTTTCGCTCGGCCGAACTACAGACGCCGATGGACGCCGCGCCGACGGACGTCCTCGACCGGTGACCGGCAGTGCACACCCTCGAGCATCGACCCTCTGACCCTTCCTTCCACCCTTCCACCTTCCTCATCAGTTCCTCTTTTTTTCTTCTTCTTCTTCTTCTTCTTCTTCTCTTCTCTTTTCTTCATCTTCTTCTTGCGGATACGCAGATGGCGTAAATTTCGAAATTGAGTGACTATTAATTCGCTCGACCTTAATCGTCGGCCACAGTCTCCTTCAACTTTCCTCTCTTCGCCAGTACCTTCTCTTCTCTTCTCTTCTCTTCTTCTTCCTCTCGCTTTTGCCAACGGGAAAGTTTAAAGGTTTTTTGCACCGATGACAGTGTGTATGTGGATCTCTTGGGTGCGAAGGTGTTCGCCGGTACAAAGGGAATTAAAGGGTCGGAACTATAGAGAAGCGCTTCTCAGTGCTTGTCTCTCGCTCTCTCTCTCTCCTTCTTTTCTCCCTGAGCATCGTCTCGTAAGCTTTATCTTTGTGATTTTGCTTTAACGTCTCCCTTTCACCTTCTTTCTCTCACTTTTTCCTCTTCGCTTCTTAGATCCGGACTCCTTCTCCCCCTTCTCCTCCTCCTTCTTCTTCTTCTCGTGGCCACTTAGGCGCCCTTGGTTCAAGTTTTTTGGAGCTCGCGAGGAGTCTCGAGGAGAGAGGAATGCGGAGCGGCGCTCTGTTAAAGGCTTCCCTTTACCCGGAATATACTGATCTCAAAGTACTACAGTATATGTCTGTGTATATATATGTGTGTGTCGATTGATGTGTGCGTGCTCTTTCGAAGTAAAAAATTGTTGTGGTCCAAGCTGGGAGTGTGTCGAGTGCGTTTTCGATCGCTGACGTAAGTTCCATGGACCATCAATGGTCAATGGAATGATTTATCTAATAACAATGATCTTCGATCATTCAACCAATCACTATCATTCTCACTCTTTTAATATTCAAATGCATTTAAATAATTAAATCAACAATTTTTCTAGAATTTAATACATCTAATAATTTTCCTGAAGAGTGAATTTATCTCTGACTACGGTCATACGAGATTTTCACTTGAGAATCTTTCGTTGATAAAACTCTTTCGATATCCTCATCCTGTTATTTTCAATGAATGCGAATCCTTCCATCGGCGCCGCGTGTTCCCGCTAATGACTCCTGGAAGAATGGAGAGTGCCTCGAGGGTTATAAATGATTAATCTATCCATCGCGCGGGATGCTGGGCGGTCCGGGCATGGTTTTCTATGTGCTAGTAGCCGCGCCGTTAGTAGCTGGGTAAACTCAGCAATTGCAATACGAAAAGTAGTTGGTTTATCGAAACCCTAAAAGTCGATATCAACTCATTAACTTAATGGAATGCGCTCTCCTCGTTCCTGCACTCCTCTCTCCTGTCCATGCGAACACCCAGCCAACCGTATGCAACGCGTCAGAGTATATATGTGTCCTCTATGTATGTGTGTGCGTGTGTGTGTGTGTGTGTTGCTTGATATAAACCAGTGCCCCTTTGAAACACACGTATCGAGTGCGTGGTAATCCGATTGGAACGTTTGAAAAGTTGAAAACCGGAAGGACATATAGAACTTTTCATTTATAATCAATTTTTACTATAATTGAAAATGAAATTCTGATCATCATCATTATAATTCTCCCGTTAGGAACATTCTCAAGATACTCGTTCGAAGATCCAGTTAGAGCTGTCTCCGAGCGTTGTAAGAAGTAGAAAAAGATGCTGCCGGCGAACCAAAGATTTCCTTTCCTGGAAAGTCGATCCTCCTTTGTGAATTGCTTTTTCTGTACGACACACACATACACTTATACACACTTATACACAGTCTAGTTGTGTTTGAGATTCGAAAAGCTTCGGAATGCGTTGGCCGAGCGATCATTTTGGATTGCGAACAATAGAGCATCCTAAGAGTGAGAAAGAGAGGTGGTCCAGACAGACTCTTCTCCGCGCGCGCATTACCATCGAATGCATACTCTCTCTCTCTGCCCTGGCGACAAAAGATCGAGCTACCTGCGCGCTCTCGACGCTCGATTATTATCTCAGTTCTCCGGGCACAATGCGATATCTCGTCTGCTTATGTTTGTCGATCCTACCAGGCGTGAATTCATTCTTTACCCTACTAAAAGCGCCCTCTATTTTCTCTTTATAATTATATATATATATATATATATAAATCTATAAAAGTTTGATGAAATTCATTGAAAATTCTTAAAGTTATTTAAATAGAAGTCGATGATCGTTTAATTTATTGATGGGATAAGTAGAAAGAGTGGTTGGTCTGACAAGAGGACGTCGAGGTGTTAGAGCGTCGGGGGTCGTCGGAGTTATATTTAAAAACAATCTGCCTCGTACAATCTTGAGCGTCGTGGCCGGCATACACGAGCGCGGGGCGTGCGCGTCCCTTCCGTCCTTTCTTCCTTCCTTTCACCTGGCACCTTTCTCATACGCCGCCAGACGCCGACGACGATGCCGACGTCGGGGCATCATCGTCGTCGTCGACGCGAAAGAGAAGAGAGAGAGAGAGAGAGAAAGAGTAGAGCTTTGTGCTTTCCTTCCTGACGCGAGATGACGATATGCAAACTCTCCTCCCATTCAGTTCTGGGAGTACGTGTGCGAGGCAGCAGCCCCAGACTTGGCACTACAGCTTTTCCTCGTTGACCTTTGGCCCTTCCAAAATCTCGGGATTCAAACGTTTTCATATTCGTTGGCTTCAATCCGCTTCGAATCCTTCTCGACTATAAAGCACCACACTGACTCTTCTAGCAAAAAAAGGTTTCGTTCGGCTAACAACTCCATGGAAATGTTCTAACTTGTCCGGAGAGAGAGAGAGAGAGAGAGAGAGAGAGAGAGAGAGAGAGAGAGAGAGAGAGAGATTAAGTGTACACACATTGTCACTAGGATGTCACATATACGAGAAATCTCTCGCACGATTCTTGAAACAGCGGAGATTCTCTTTCTCTCTCTCTTAATCCTTTAAGCCCATAAACGTCTGAGTTACCAGAGAGCAGCAGCAGCATCCACAGATGTGTTTACGCATCTACACTTACACTGGTTTCTCACACACAGAGAGGAATAAGAGAGAAAGAGAGAAGGGCGCTCGCGTGAGCACGATTTCTTGGGATACTTTTTTCGAGCTTCCTTTTAACGCGCTCGAGATTGTTCTTATAATCCCTTTGCGCGCGCGCGCGCGCGAGCGCGAGCGAGCGAGTGAGAGCAGCAAACGCTGCTACAGGATTTACGTAACTGCCACATGCTTTCGGATTTTCGCCGCTGCCGCTCTTCCAGTTGGTTTAGTATTCATATATTAAATAGAAGAGTCGAGTGGGTTATGCTGGAACTCAAAGAGCGACTACGGCAAAAGCGAGTCTCTCTTTCTTTCCTTCTTCGTTTTTTTTTTTCATTCTCTCTCTATTTCTCTCTGAGCTTTGTCCGACAAAGTCGGAAAAACATCGGAGTTACTCGGCGCGTAAAGTCCTCCTTATTAAATAAACGTGTCAGGGTTAGTCAAATATTGACAGGATCACTGCGGAACAAAAGGAGATGCGACTCTCTTTCTCCTCCTCTAGTTTTCTCATCGAGGGTTCCACAGAGAAATCTCTTCCTCCTTCTATCTTTTTTCTTCACTCTTCCTATGTTCATCTTCTCTCTTTTCTCAAGCCGCACGACTTCATCATTCGAAGAGTCAATTTGTACAGCATCGAGTTGGCGCCCTCGCCAAAAGAAATTCCCTCCCCTTCTTCAATGATACGTGTCTCTCTCTCTCTCTTTCTCTCTCTATGCGGGCCAATGAGAGGAAGTTATTTCAGTGTTCTCGTTTTAAGCCTGAAGGAACATCATCATCCTCTAAAGGATAGATCGAATTATTCTCTTGGTTGTGTCTTCTTGGCGAAAGGAAGAGATGTGTTTAACTCTTCCTATTTACGTAACAAGTGAAATTCGGGTAAGGGTGGCTTCTGTTGAGAGGGGTGTATGCGTGGTGTTGAGTCCGATTGAACCAATAGTGAATTGAAAAAGGGAGAGGAACAGCGTTGTAAGATAAAGGCTGGGGTCGCAGCATCCGCACAGGACCAAGTACCAAGCGCAGAGCAGACATTCTCTAAAGAGAGAAGTGAGAGAAGATCGTCATCTCTCACTCTTTCGGTCGTGCATAGGGGAGATAAAAAATTCGCATTACACTCGACGGACTCATGTGGAAATTTAAACGGGTCTCCACGTCCCCCTTCTTTCTCTCCCTTCTCCAGCGCGCACCACCACCACCACTGCTGCCGCTAAGAGTAAGAGAAGAAAGCGGTCCACAGGGCGTCCGAGACAGTTTCTCGGTTGGCAGAGTAAAAGAGATTTCGCTCTCGCGCCGCCCGGCAGGGAGCCCAGCCAGCCCTTTCTCAATGCACCGAACGCGGAATGACTCTGGTACCGACGACGACACCAAGCAAAACGGAAAGAAGGAACAAACCCAAGGAAGAGGAAGAGAGAGGCCGGGACGAAGTAAGAAGCGAAGACTAAAGGAGAGCGCGGTAACGGCGAAGGAGGTCGACGCAACCGAGAGAGAGAGAGAGAAATAGTACTCGAAGCAGCACACCAGCAGAGAAAGAAGAGCAAGAGGAAGCCGAGAGGAAGGAGAGCTCGCTCGAGCGGAGGAAGAACGTACAGGCAAGAGAGAAAGAGAGAGGAAAAGAGTGAGCGAGAGGAGCCCTAAGAGATGAGAAAAGAGATCGGAGAAAGAGTGTGTATAACCCTATACACTGTGACCAGTTAAAGTCCACCTTAAGAAATCCTTTACCACAATCCACTTAATTCTAACATCGATTATTAATAACACTTTCTATATTATCATTTCTCTAATTACATTCCAAACCATTATCACATAAATCGACAACTGACTCATAGATTTCGGTCATCGATTAGAATCGATCGCACTTGACACGTGCCAGCGTAAACGGGTGTTACTTGAGAGTCAAATAACAGAGAGAAAGAGAGCGGCGGCAGTGGCAGTGGCGGCGGCGTCGGCGGCGGCGTCGGCGTCGGCAGTAGCGAGAGAGCGTTTGAAGTCGGCACTTGAATGGCACACAGTGTGTTGCGGGGTGCAAGGGTTATTTCAGCGGGCATGTGTATAATGCTATTTGTGAGAGGATGCTCCATTGAGAATGGAGTGGCATGCTGGTTCGTGGCATGTGGCCGATACCGGGGCCGCACGGCCACCCTGTAGCTCGATCCTATCGCCGGGAGAGAAAGAGCGGTGCGTTAGAGGTCGAACCAACCCAGGCTAACCAAAGAGAGAGAGAGAGAAAGAGAGAGAAGAGAGGAGAGGACTCTCTACTGCGTGAGCCGAAGGGGTCGGAGAGCTGAAAGGGTTAGCTGAATGGGAGCCGTGTGTATGCTTTTCTCGTTTGAGGAGCTTCGGATTGCCCACTGCCGTAGCGACGCCTTCTACCACTGAGATTTCTTCTCTTCTTACTTTCGTACCACTTCGATATTTCTCGTTATACTTTCCATCCACGCAAAAATCCTTGTGAGAATTAAAAGTCAGAGGTGTTATAATAAAATAGAAATTAAATAGATCGGATGTGATTGATTTGAGTGAGAGAAAAAGTTAGAGAGAAGGGGTTGGAAAAGAAGAAGAACTCTTGGAAATGAATGAGTTCGTATTTACTCGAGATCATTCTCAACGCTCGAGTGTTCTCTCTTCGGGGGTGCAAGGGTCGTTTATGCACTCAGAGGGAATGTGCACGGGTAGATAAAGGGAAAGGCTGGTATTGGGGGTGCGAGTACCAGTGGAACATGGGGGGGTGCGTGTCACTTTACAGAGTTGTGTGTCAGAGAGTCGGAGAGAGCGGAAAGAGATAACCATTGGGCGATCCAATTGGAACACGGTAAGAGAGCGAACGAGCGAGCGAGCGGCTTCGGTTGAGGCCGGCGGGTTCTGTTTGCTGAGTAAAAAGTGGCAGTGGTTTTATCTGACTTCTGGCATCGGCTGTTATCTTCGTCGTTAATGTCTTCATAAAAGTGTCTTTATGGTTGCGAAGAAGTCGCATCGCCACTGATAGCAAGAAACAGAGAGAGTGAAGAACATCATCTTGTCAATGTGTTAGTATACAGTTTATCGGAGGCAACGCCGAGCAGTAATTAGCCAATGGTAAAGGGGAAAAGAGAGAGGGCGCCCAGGGATTAAGAAGCGGCGAATCACTGATATTAAAGAGTCCTCATTTTGCAATTATCGCACCGTCGCACTCGATTGATCATCACTCGTTAGAGCTGGCACAAAGTGACGATGCCGCCGCCTCTCTCTCAGGAGGATAAGATACAAAACGGAGTACGAGGAAACGTGGATCCTCTTGGGATCCACACTCTCCTCTTCCTCCCTTCTCTTCTCAACAGTCTTCTCTTTTCGGCTTTAAGTTCTTCAGCTGCTCTCACTACCGTCGGCCCACATATCTTTTCCCTCGAGACATCTTCTGCATCTCGAAATTCAAGCGATCAAATCCCACACTATTCTCCTCCTCTTCTACCCTTCAATTCCCAGACAAATTCTACCGTATAATTTCTTCACACAGATTTCTCTCTCTCTCTCTCTCTCTCTCTCTCTCTCTCTCTCTCTCTCTCTCTCTCTCTCTTTCTTTATTTTAAAGAGACTCTAGCGTATTCCCTCACTCATTCCAGCGAATCACACGTGAAATAATAAAAGGCCGACTCTTCTCTTTAGCACTGCGGATATCTAGCACGAGTCCCAATTTCCTCGGCGCAATTATGCCCTTTGCCTGGCATGCCCTTTTGTCCCGCTCTTTTTTTTAACAAGTAGCAAACGAGAGCAGCTCCGACAGATGCTCGAGTCTGTCGAGCGGAAGCCGGAGTCATTACGAGAAATAAACAGAGCTTTCATCGTCTTATTCATAAACCAATGATCGTTGTTTTTACTTATTCCAATATAAACTTCTAATATATTTTAAATGGAGCATTTCATGCTTGACATTGGCACAGCTGTTCAGGATTCTCTTTGGATATTCTGTACAGCGAAATGTTATAGTGGAAACGGGCCTTAAGGCTGGGAGAGAGTGAGCGCGTAGTAGTAAAGGCGAGAGAAGAGGTCGGAAGCAAGGTAAGACGAGGCGGCATGAGCCGAGGAAGGGCAAGGAAGGCTCGCAGGCAAGCCAGCCAGGCAGGCAAGCAAGCAAGCAAGCAAGCAAGCAAGCAAGCAGGCAAGCAAGCAGGCAGGCAGGGCCCCGACTGTGGAAGAGCGCGGTTCGCCGAGCGAGGCGTTCCGAAAACCTGTAATTACGGACCCGACCCGACGTACATCAAGCGGTGCCGCCAGCCGCCAGCCACCACCGAGACCCCCTTATTTCTCCTCTCTCTTCCTCGTCTTTCCTCTTTTTTCCTCTCCCGCTCCAGCATCCAGACCTTTTTTATACCCATTCCCTCCTCACTCTCTCTCTCTCTCTCTCTCTCTCTCTCTCTCTCTCTCTCTCTCTCTCTCTCTCTCTCTCTCTCTCTCTCTCTCTCTGTTGGAGCGGCTCGCTTCGAGCTGTGCAGTCGGAGAGTAGTCGTTCCTCTCTCTCTCTTCGTTCGGCTCCTTTTTCTTTTCTGCCTCTCCACCTTTTGCGACCGTCTCACTTATTTCACCTGCCCCTGCTGCCGCCGACGACTCCACTCGCTCGAACCATACTCTCGCTTCCTCTCACTCTCTCTCTCTCTCTTCTTCTTCTTTCTCGCCTTTTCCTTTGGCTTCGCCTTCTCTCTGCGTGCGCCGCCGCCGTCGCCGCCACCGACCAGAGAGAGAGACTCTCTTTTCGTTCGGCTTCGACTTTCCTGCCTGCCTGCTTACTTGCTTGCTGCTGCTGCTCTCTGCGCTTCCTCTGCCCGCCTAGGTACGACTGACCCCCTGTAGATTCACCTTACGCCCGACGACTTTACTTACGGCGCGTGCAAACAAAGTCCACCCTCCCTCACCGCGTTCGCGGTGCAAATCAATCATAGCCGACTTTCTCGCCGTACCTTCCTCCGATCGCAAGGATCATCACGCTTCGGTACCTGATCCTCTCGAAGGTTCCTTGCTCTTCCTAGGAACCATCCACGCTGTCCTCCGTACAGCCCCCTCCCCTCCCCCCTTTCTCAATATTGTCTCTCTTCTTCGACCCTTCTTATTTCAAGCTTAGTTTCCTTCCAAGGGTTTCTTGATTTGTTTTCTTATAATACACGTGCTTTGAAATTCTCAAAGAATTTAAAGCTACACTTGTTGCGACTATTAGTGTCCTGACGAATTCCAAGTGAATCTTGTATATGTCTCGAGGAAGATAAGATTGTACGATTGAGTCTCTGGCGAGTATTAAACTGTGTGTCTGTCTCGTTCACTCTGTCGGACGAATGCCTTGAAATCGTATCGATCTCATCTTTAGCAGAGCGAGAGAGAGAGAGAGAGAGAGAGAGAGAGAGAGAGAGAGAGAGAGAGAGAGAGAGAGAAAGAGAAAGAGAGTCTTGTGAGACACTGTGCGATGGTAGAGGCGGGTAGAGGTATCGATTCGATTTAATGGACGAACGAAGCCGAGAGAGGAAGGACTGGGGTCCTCTTTTCCTCTCCTCTTCTGGTGGCTTTACTTGCCCAGCCATCCGCATATTTGCGGGAGCGCTTATCAATCGCAGACGGGCACAATCCTTCTAGCACCCTTGAATTCTGATGCCCGAGACACCTGACTCCTCCATCTACTCTCTCCGCCTTCTTCTCCTCCTCCTTCTCCTCCTGCTTCTCCTCTTCCTCGTCGTCATCCGTTTCTCAAGCAAAAAACTTCCGCCGCCAGTATATGCGAGTATACTACTTGTTCCACTTCTAGATGAATCTCAGAGTATCGTGTTTGAGAGAAATATGTCCAATCCTTGGCAGAGGAAGGATGAATTCGTGGACCGTGTCCTCTATGCATGTAGTACTTTCTTGGGCATTGTCAGCCTGGCAGGACGTAAGCGCGTTCGATTTCATCGGGAAAAGCCTCTGATATCACGTGTTGAATGCCCCCAGGGGCTTTATCGGATTCCTTTGAAGCTAGCAGTGCCGGTGAGGAGAGCGTGGCCACAGAAATCCTATTGGAATTTGTGAAGCAAACCCCCTCCCCCTCCCTCCTCTTCCTCTTCCTCCACTTTGGATTAACTCTCTCTCTCCTTTAGGTTGCCTTGTCTTCCATTCGACAAGGAACACACGCTTCTGTATTCGATACAATCATATCACTGGTGCGAATCAGTTAATTACTAGATAGTAAGGCTGGTCTGGCAAATCGGACTGTTGTCAGTCTACACTTTCGAGGGACTAAGCCCCTCTCTCATGAATTCGTGTTTGTCATACAAGGCAAACCACGCGGCCAACTCTCGGCCCGGTCAGATCTACTACCCCGTGTGTTTAAACTTCCCTCTCTCATATATACATACGAATAGTACACACACACACACACACACACACACCTTTCTCTGTATACATATATACTATATTCAGTGTGTCGCATAATCGTACGTTTGATACCGTTGAGAGAATGTGTTGCGTGATTTCTCTCTGTATATGTAGAGAGTTGTACGGTACTATGCTAGTTCAAGTAACACCCACGCAAGGACTATATTTATTTTTCGAGTGGATCTAGTCGTGGCGCCGGTGGCCGAGAGCGCAAATTATTGCCGGGCATTAAGTTCACGAGTAAACTAAACTCTCTCTCTCTCTCTCTCTTTCTCTCTCTTTCTCTCTCTCCAGTGTGTACTAGTCGCCACTGGCGGAGTTCGTGTATGCTTAGGCGTATATATATATATATATATATGTATACAGAACGCATCTATGTACCAAGCACAGTGAACTGTTTTGCTAGTACAATATCGCTCCGATGAAAATCTCTAAACAGCTTTGTACAACCAGGCAGACAGAACGGCGGCGGCGGCGGCGTCAGCGGCGGCGGCGTCAGCGTCGATTCGACCAGTGGTTTCTACTCTCAGGTGTACACTGTTGTTGGTTGGTGGTTTTTCTACCAGTTACATCGGAGTATATTCGACGCGTACAACTGCTATCCGAAACACACCGAGGCAGATTTAGCTGGATGAAACTTTTTTTTCCTCGGGCAAAATGCGTGCGTGGATTGCGTCCGCTTGAAAATTGGCCCGGAACTCTCGTTCAGAAGTTCGCTTGGTGGACCGGTGCGGATCTCTCGAGTCGGACGGAATCAGTCAGCCACTACTGTCGAAAATAAGGCAGCTCATGAAATGTTTTTTTAACTACGATAATACGTGTAGACAGAAAGAGAGAGAGAGAGAGGGGGAACCATCGTTCAGT